>VYZV01011033.1:0-14446 GCA_013401275.1 Pandion haliaetus | reverse complement strand
CTGAGCTCGTATGAACTTTCCTGCAGGGTCTGATAGAAGTAGTAAGCCAAGATCCTGATCCTACAGTAATACAAACTAAGTTTTACAAATAATAGGGGTTACTTACATCTGCAAGTACTTTTAAGATCAGGGCTTAAGCCAGCAACAATTAATTGACACAATACTTGCAAGGCTGCACATTCCAAACAACTTACGAAACTGCTGGATAATCTGATGAAAGCATAAGTTACCCATTGTCTAACATCTCATGCCAAACAGACTGGAAGATATACCAACACTAAGTCAATGTCGTCAAGTTAAAACACATACCCGTCTATTACTGCAATCTTACCATACTGTAACGCATAGCAATAAATGTACTAACAATGTAAGAGCTACGGGGCGAAGAGCAAGTGATGTAACCACCAGGGCTTGAGTGTCAAAAGCACTTTTCCTACAATTAAAATGACAAATATGTAGGTGCCTTTTGGTCATGCATGTTTGTGTTTTAATGTTGTAAAGAGTGAGTTAACAGTTCTTAACGTATTTCCATTTCTACTTAGTACTCATTACCAAAGTGGCTTCCATGTTTGGTTTTCTATCAAAGGAGACTGCTCCATGTCCACTAAAGTAAGACACTGGAGGAGGAGACTTTTCACACTCCCTGGTTTGTTTGGGGTTGGTTTTGGTAGGCTAACTAAGTTTTCTAACAACAAAATTAGATTGGAAGTCTGGTCTTAGAAGTACAGGGGGTTTGTCTGCCTGCGGGAGCTTACAGATCCATGGTCAACTGATCAGATTGGCCTCAAACACAGGAAGTCTCACTCAGACAGCCCTGCCTGAGGTGCCTGCAAGGAATTTATCTTGGTGTATTCATTTTTCCTGGCTTGAAAACTTTAAAGCTTTTCCAGAACTGACGTCTCTGTATCTCCCTCCTTTATAATTTTGAAAAAAAACCTCTTTATTTTCTGGATGTTTTAGCATAAAGTTTGTCATGCTTTGTGGAAAAGTTTATGGAGAGCTGGGAAATACTAGAACAAAAAAATTACAAACAGGGAACAGCAATTAACCCACCACTAAGCTGACCCAGTACTGACTCCTCAGTAATGGAATATTGGCAAGGGGTGTATTTTAATCAGCTCTCTTGCAACAGCAAGATGGCTCCAAAATACAGTAACAGGAAGGGAAATAAACATGTTATGCCTAAAAGACAGCAAGTTAATTCTACTTTTGTCTGTAGCATGGAAGAAGTATGTGAATGAAACAAACTGCAGAGGCTCCAGCTCTATATTTCCTGTACAAATACAACTAAAAATAAATAGAAGAGGTGTACAGATCTGGATTTGTTTCATAACCCCCAAGACACTAAGAGCAGAGTGAAAGTGGAAATTTGCTTTTCACACCAGGAAACATACCGGTTCAGTGCAACTAATTTCACACAGGAAAATGAAGTCCTGTCTGCGTACCAGCCAGCCAGAGTGCATACACCAGCAGGAGAGGCTCTTTGACATCCTCTCAGCCAACACTGCTTCACCTGTAATGCTGAAGTTAGACAAGGTACAAGGCCGGTTCAGTCCCACTATGGACCTGTTCTTTGCTAGCATCATCAAGACCCAAGAAAAGGGGTCTTAGCAAACAGAATGGTAGGAGGGGTGACATTTCTCATTTCAATTTCTCATTCTCAATTCATTCTGGATAGCAGTATCCTTAAGTTGCTACCAATTTGCACTGGTCACTTGTGGAATAAAAGTTGACAAATCAAATAAACACATGCCAGGTGTCTTGCTCTCTAGTGATACTAGAAGCATAGTGCATAGTTTGCACAGAGCCTATACCTGTAGATGAACGGGAACTTCAAACCCAGACAGAAACGACAGCATGACCCATGTAAACATGAGAGGGCTTCCAAGATTGAAGGGGCTTGAAAAAGATGATAACACTAAAGAAAAAGCTGTCAAAAATGCCTTTGTACTCTATATTTCATCTCTAAGAAGTCCTGCCTCATCCTTTAACATATATTTATATCATCACTGGAAACGTGTTAGGAAATTATTCCTGATGCTTACAACTTAACACCAAAGCCACAGCTCAGCAGCATAAGTGGGGAAACAGTACAGCTCTCTCATCTTCTCCTTCCTGAAGGAAAGCACTTACACTTTTTTTCTCCCCCCGCCCCGAAGAACCTTTCCTTCTCACACGGGCAGACTCACACTGCCAAACTAACTCTGTCCCACCTTCCACCTGCAGGTGACCAAAGCAGCACCGGACTTAAGGCACCAACACATGTGACGGGGAGACACGAGGCGTCTTCCCACCGTTTCCCTCACAACAGCAGGAACGGCACCTTCCCCAGAGCCGCGGCGAGGACTACCTACGTTCCCAGAGACGCTCAGCTACCGAGGGACGCAGACCGAGACCGGGGAAGCTTCCAGAGCTCCTCGCGAGGGAAACCGGCCGCTCCCGAGCGCCTCAACGCCAGGCGGCAGCTCCAGGGGCCGCCCGACTCCTCGCCTCCCCCCCGCGAGGCCGCACGCCCTCACGCCCGGCACGAGGGCTCTCCCGCGGGGCGCCGGTTCTCGAAGCTCCCGGTGACTCTCCCCGGGAGTTTCCCGGCGCCCTCCGGCACCGCGCTGAGGCACCGAAGCGGCGGGGGTGGGGAAGGAGACGCGGACACGCGTGAGGGCCCTTCCCGCCCCCGGCCACCGTTCCCCCTCCCACGGGCGCCCCGCGCGCGGCCGCTGCGCGGGGCCGTAAGGGGGGAAAGAGCCGCGCGGGGCTCGCGCGCGGACCGCTGGAGAGGGCGCGCGTGGTGACTTGGGGGGGGGGAAGCGGGAACGCGTCCGCCCGGTCCCGTCAGGAGGGCGCTTACCTCAGCCGCAGCTCGGCTCAGCTCTGCGGGCGGCAGCCACCGCGCCGGCCGCTCATCCCCGCTCCCCAGCCCGGCCCCGCAGCGGTCACCGCGCCCAGCGCCCGCCCCTTCCTTCACCTGCCGGGACGCACCCGCCTCCCTCGCCCGCCCGCCGCCGGTGGGAGCTGCCCGCGGGCGGAGCAGGGGCCTCCTTCCTCGGCCTGCCGTGGGGCGGAGGCCGCTGAGGGGAGGGCTTGGCGGGGAGTGGGGTGGGCTGTACAAGGCCGTGCCGGAGCAGCGGCCGTTTGTGCCTGAAGGGCTGCCTGGACCTGCCAGGGTCCGGTTTAAAAGCCCTAGCCACCCCGCTCGGCTCTGTCGGGGCTGCGTGTGCTGAAAACTCTCGGCAGCCTCATGAGCCTTGTTGGCGGCGGCTACTGTCTCAGGTCTGTCAAGCCCAGGGATAAAAGTCGGAGCCCCGGTGGACGTGACTTGGTAGGGTCGGGTTTTATCTGACTGACGCCCGGCTCTGGTACTGGTCCCTGCCTGGCAGAGACGAGGGGCAGGGAGAAAGCAGTCTGTACCATACCTGCAGGTGGTGAAGGTCACTTGCGAGTGTCCTGTGTCCATCGGCAAGTAGGCGGAGGCACTGGTTCAGGTCTGGCCGGACTGCAGCAGCGTGGCCCTGCAGCGGGGATGGCCAGCTCCGGCCTGGGGACGGCACAACGGTAGGTTGCAGCCTAGCTGGTGTGGATGCAGGCTGGCTCTCCACAAAGCAGCTGGAGTGCCTCAATGCCCTGCTTCCGTTACCAGGAGCACTGCAGAGTTAGTCTGGGTCCGAAACACCCTAGGGCCCACCAGCCATGCTGGTTCCAGGCTGGCTGCACACACAGACGCTGGGTTGCATCTGTGCTGAACTCCCACTTTATCCAGGTTTTCCCCATATGCATGGTAGCTAGACTCCATTACTCTGAAACTTACCTCTACTCCCAAGAGATGTTACACGGTTGGAAAGGTATTTTTTAAGTGCTCTAAAAGATGGCTTTTTAAATTTGGTAAGATGAAGTTTACTTCATTCACTTCGTTCTCACATGTTAAGTGTTAATTTAGATACGCTTTTATTTCATTCAGTATTTTGGATTCTCTTGGGCTTTTGTTTGTTTCTCCATTTGCCTTTTATTACTTCCCAGATTTCTTTTTCTAACTAAAAAAAAAAGTGGTGGTTTTTTTTTTAAATAAGACGAGCAGAAAATTGAAAAATCAAAATTACGTTTGAAAATATACAGAAGTGAAATATGAAAAAACCTGCCAAAAAGCTACTTTAAAATGCTCAGCAACTTAGAATGCATTTTTTTTGTGTTGCAAAAATGGTATACAACATAGTATTACTGCTGTGAAAGTCCTGCTGAGAGGTACAAAGTGGTCAGTTTTAACTCCATTTACTTTTGTAACAAGAATGTAACTGAAAAAGAGAACTTAATAAAGCAATATTCCCAAAACACCGATCTTCACATAATTCTGTAGATTTGAGTAAAAAGCAGCAGATTACTTTGGTGTTTAGTCAGCTAATACTTTAGTTTTAAAGCCTTAAACATTTACAATGGTATTAGAGTCGTTTCTGTGGTCAGAAAATAAGGTGGTGTGATATTTCCTGTGAATACCATTCATTAGTATTTTTCTTTATCATTCACAGAAATTTGCAGTATGAAGTAGCAAAGAGAATCCCTCTTCTGAATACAACAGAGAGGGTGCTTGATCTGTGAAATGAAGCCCTGTGTTTTTGGTACAACAGAGACTAGGAAAAGCTGGTTAGGAAGCGGGGTTTAGTGATGATCTTTGATTGATCTATAACATAAATACAGCACTGTTAACACCTACTGTTGGATTTGAAAGAGTCTTTATGTAAAGAAAAAGACCATTTCTGAGTACAAGGGAGTAATTGCACTGGCGGGGCCTAAGGAAAATGAAGTGTCTTAAACTTTCCTACAGCATGTATCTCAGTTGCAGTCAGCAGCAGCCTTTACCCTGGCCTTAGCTTTCTGTTGCACAAAGACTGCCAGCTGTGTACAGCCGTGGGTAAGCTGTGTAACACTAACAAGTCCCATATGAAGACCACAAGCAGGAGAGCTGTTTGTATGTAGCACTTCCACTGATTGCGGTGCGAGTTCTGTGTCAGAGCATCCTGACTTTGTTGGTGGAAATTACAGCATTTATTTTCCTGCCTGATTAAACCCAGAACTTGCAGTCTCCAGAGAAGACAGATTAGTGCACTGACAGCATTAAGCTGAAGCAGGTGTGGGGAACCTTCATTTTGTTGGCTGAATGTGCCCTGTGACTTCATTTTATAGGGTACAGCCCATGATTAAAATTAGTGTGTGTGTTATTACTGGAGAGCGGAGCATGTTAATGTGTGGTCTGCCACGTGTGCTGGAAAGGCATATTTGGTCCTTAGCAAGGAAAATGTTCCCCACCCCCAAACTGAAGGCTAAACTGACAAGCCTTTGTACAAACTGTATTACATGGTAACAGGCCCTTCTCCATCTCTCTTCTGAGCTGAGTTTTCCTTTTGTACAAGCTAAGCTTTCTGGGTGACCTAAATTGCATACAGTGTTCCAGCTGAGAGGACTCGAACACTTGCTTATTCCTCCTGGAAACACTGTGCCCAGTACCTTTTAAGATCACACTTGTGTAACGTCAGGAAATCATAGTTAATTGCTGAGCTTACTCTTTCTCAGCTGTCTCAAACTGATGAACTCATTACTTGTATCTAAAGCTTTTACCAGCTCACAACTGTATTATATACTATTGAACTTGCATTATTCTAGTCATTGATGCCACCCAGTTATTTTGAATTGCAATAATCTTCTGTAATGAGGAAACACCCCAACTTCATTTTATCTGTAAATATAACGTTACCTTCATCTAAAAAAATCCATGCTCTTTTCAAAGAGACTGGTCAGACTAGACTGGCATGGTCTACTTTGGGGAAGAAATTCCATTTTATCCCATTTACCTCTACATCCTTAATTATTTTCTTTCTTCAAATTTGTCTGTAACAAATCAGATTGAAGGGACTATAGCTGTGATGCTGCTTACACCTCCATTCTTCTTTAATACAGAATTTGCATAAACCTCATTATGTGATTTTTTTAGCTGGACTAGATTCCCAACCTAACAGACTTAGGAGAATACTTACTTGTGATTTCATTAGCCAGCTTACCCAGAATTCCGAGAAAGATGCTGTCCCTTGCTTCACTGCAGCCCTGCTTCCTCTTTCCTCGTTCTTTTTTTTTTTTTTTTAGTGTGCCCACAAACCCTTGGTCTATTTGTTAGAATCGTCTTTGCATGTCAAATTTAGCTTGACTTTTGGCAAGTCTCATTTCCTGGCCTTGAGACACAGTTTACCGTTGCAATCTTTCTTTCTGTTCCTTGCAGTCTCTGCTTACACCTGATTTCCCATTTGTGATGGCTCGCTACACACTTTGAGCTCCAACTGCTCTGTAAAAGTTTCTTTCCTTGTTTTTTACGCAGGCATGCGGCACAGAAGTTGTAAAGAGCCTTATGTAAGCTGTCTGCACCAAACTGAGCATCATCCAAAATGCAAACCTGGGGTGGGAGTAAGAGTGGGCTGGAAGGGTTGCTTGGGGTTTTGGTTATTTGTAATTCTGTCAATTACCCTGTAAAACACGTGCTAAAACGTGCTCAGTCTCAAGGAACAGAAGTATTTGTGCCAAATTTCAGGTACTTGTGTTTTGTTTGAAAAGCATCAGAGAATTGTCTAACTACAAAAACACAGAAGTGCCAGAATAAAAGCTGGTACTGTGATACTAACAAGATTTCCAACTATGGGATTCAGGACTGGGTTACCTATTTGAATATGCAACATACCTAATGCTTTAAATATGCTCAGGTATTTCTCAATCTATTGTTCTACTGCAGAATCACAGCCAGTTTTGATTTTGCTTGCTGCTCTTCCTTTTAGTTGCTATCCCAACCTGGGAATGCAGGCTGAAAGCTCATGACTCTGGCTCCAGAGACACTATCACAAGGGGCCCTAATGGGGGCCTCTCAGTAACAGTGCAGTACACAAATAATAACATTTGCTCCAAAAGGTACGAGGACTCTGATTGTTCTCCCCAAAGGCACACATTGAAATGACAACAAATTTAGGTGCAAAGAGGGTACTTACCTTTGTTAGTTCAAAGTGCCAGAAAAACACGAAAAATATTTTAATTCCCAATATAAATATATCTAAAAAAGAGCAAACGTTTTCATTAGCAATATTCTCTGTTATGTTTATAGGACTCTTACCAAGCCTTTGATAAAAATACAAACTCTATTTTGGCTTTTTTTGTTGGGTTTTTTTTTTTTATGCTGACAAATACTGCAATTAATTTAAGTTACATAACATATTCCAGGGCCCAACTGTATCCCTGCGGAGAAAGAACAATTCGTTATGGATGGAGGAAGTATGCCAGAAAAAGCAAGGCTTCGTGAAGGCATTTTGCCTATTTCTGTCATGATTTCCGGCTGAAGCTTTAAGGAAATAAACTGACTAACACTTCTCCAGCATATTTGGCTGACAGCTAGTACATCCGTCCTTGTCTTCAGTATTACAGTCTTGCTGATGCGCAGGACAAGGGGAAAGTGATCTGTCTGTGGTCATTACTGTTGCTGGCAACACAGATTACTCCCTTTCTTTTTTGCTGCACTGCATTTGCAATCAAATTGCATCGTTCATCTCTACAGAAAACAACAATCTCTTCTGCCTGGTTTTCAGTGTGTTTCTGTTGAAGCAGCTATAATTTGGGTTTGGCATCTACATTACTGAGTTCTGTCATGGGAGACTCGGGGATGTCCATTTGACCAACATGTTTTTCAATTGAATGAAACATCTAGGAAGAACATGAAAAGTATTCGAAAAACAGGGATTCATAAAAATTCCAGGACGGTAATCTGTTACCTACCTCGTCTTCAGAGGAAATAACCACACTCTGGATAGCTGGGATTTTAAGCCTGTGTGATTATACTTATTGAGAAGACCATTACTGAGACAGGAAGAATGCATTTTCCTTAACTTGCCTGCTCTTATTAGCAGAAAGTATGAACTTTTCCCACATGACTTCATCTGTTAACCTGTGTTCTCATAAGAGAAGTGAGAAACATCAGTTTCCATCGTACATTCCAAAAGAATATTTCCTTACAATCCAAAATGCAGTAATCTCTTTCACACTAAGCACATAAATAAGAATGACAGTAAACACCAAATTTATAGCGACAGTGAAGCTTGTCTCCAGATAAAGCGCTCTTTTTTTTTTTTTTTTTTTTCACTTTTGAAACTGAGTAAATGAAATCTAGCTGTAGCTGCAGGGGCAGAGAATCCCAAATAACACGCTGCTCAACCTCTGACAGACGATTCGTGATCTGAGTGCACCACATTGTCATCTCCTCCTACTCTTTCCAGCGTCTTACAGCAAACTGCACAGTAACGGAAATCTTCAGAACAATTCCAGTCTGCTGCTAGCGAGTAAAATTATTTTCACCTTGTCAAAGTGATATAACTTACATGGTTGTGAAGTTTCCAGCAGGAAATTACTACTCAGATAACTACAGCCTTTTTATGATGGCTCCCACCAAGAAGAGCGAAGGGCAAGACAAAATCCAGCACAGAAACACAACCTTTCAGAGCTGTTCAGCTCCAGATGTGCTTATGAAGGCATGAACAGCAGAAAACTTGGTGGCTAAGGGTTTCAATATCACGTAGGAGGATTTAGGTACGAAATCATCATTAGAAGAATGGGGAAGCAGGCATCTCTCAGGAGCAGGGCTGATTTTAGGCACAACGAAAGGAGGGAGCAGCCAAGGGTTGAAGGCAGCAGCAGCGTCAAAACCCTTCTAGTGTGAGGAAGGATGGAGCTCTTGCCTACGTCTGCCGGGTAGAGAGAGCTGAAGTTGCTGATGTGGGTGGCAAGTA
The DNA here is from genome assembly GCA_013401275.1 of Pandion haliaetus. Lineage (NCBI taxonomy): Eukaryota > Metazoa > Chordata > Aves > Accipitriformes > Pandionidae > Pandion > Pandion haliaetus. The sequence continues at coordinate 5,648 of VYZV01011033.1, read as the reverse complement.
TTGCTAGGGAAACCAGGGCAGTTTCCAGCTTTGCTGTGTAACAACAGGACACGGAGTCACCCTTATTCTGCCCTTTGACTCTGCTGAATCCTTATGCCCTTTTTCAATTCTTTCTTCATATGTGGCTATGTTTGCTCTGTTTCTCCCATAGTTATATTTAAATCCTTGTTAGACAGCATGAAGACTATTTAACTCTCTTAACTGCTGCTTTGAGCTTCTTTCTGGCAGGAATCCTCACTGGCAGGAATCATCCTTTTGAACTGAGCAAAACTGTAGCAGAGTTTTTATTGCTTATTCATCCTGCAAGGATGTAGAATCTGTTACAGCATCCTTTAAAAACTGATGCATATCCAAATGAAGAAAATAATAAAGAAAAAAAAGCTTAAAAGCATAATAAAGTAGGCCAGAAATGTTGTTTAAGAGCCACTTGCAAAAAGTATAAAAACTGACAGTAAATCCTTTTCCAAATGAATCAAGAGCACGAAGCGTATCAGAGAATCAGTAAAGTCAATAAGTAATTAAGGTTTAAAGGTACCCTCAGAGAAGATAAGATCATAGCAGAGCATTACAGAAAAGCTGAATAAATGCCTTACTGCTCTAAAAGAGTTAGGGAAGTTTCCATGCAAGACCCTTTCTTTATGGCAGAGTTATTAGAGAATCTGTGACAAATTGAAGGATCAGTAGGAAAGGCTATAGTTTAAATAGATAATCACCAGAACAAGACTGTATTCTCCCAGGAGTTCTAAGTGAATATAGCTTAAACTATGGTGAATAACCTCTTGTTTAAAACAGCATTTTATCTGAGAAGACAAAGGTAATTAATGTGATCGTGATTTTTTTTTTTTAATGGTACCAAGAGAGTCAGGGATGTACAGACATGGCATCTGGGCCAAGGTGAATTAATAAAGAGTATAATAAAAGAATTAGGAGAGGCAATAAAGATAATGTGTTAAGGAGGAGTCAGCATAGCTCTTAGAAAGAGGACTTATGCCTCACAATTTGGAGTTCCCTAAAGCAGTCACTAGGCATGTGAAAAGGGAGATGTGGCTGATAAAGCCTATTCAGATTTCTAAAACACCCTCAGTGCAATTACTCATCAAAGACGTTCCAAGAAGCTAAGCACCAATGGCAAAAAAAATTGGCTAGAAGATGGGAAAAAGAAGGCAGCGGTTAAACAGAGAGTTTTCACAGTGAGGAAAGACATTTTCCTTCCTTGGGAACTGGCATGGAAATAAAGCTGTTCAAGACAGTGATACACCAGACGATAAAAGTACTGTAATGCAAAATTTACTCTGAGAAGGGAGGTGATAAAATGTGCTGATATCAAGTTATTTGTGGTAGTAAAGATAAGTGCTGAGTGTGAGGAAGGACTTAATAATACTGAGCAACAGAGCAAGCTGAAATGCAGTGCAAATAATTGTGAAAATTTTCCTAACAGCATATAACATAATGAGCCCTGAGCTCGTTATTACCACTGAGGAATGACTGCTTGGGCTGTAATAGTTCCAAAAAGTTGGCAGCTCAATGCTTAGCAAGAGTAAGGCTGCAAACAGAACATTAGCAATTATTAGCAAGGGAACCAAGAACAAATTGGAGAACAGCCTTATGCTGTAGTATAAAAATCCATCAAGCCTCACAGGCTGGAAACGGTGTGCAGTGCTAGTTCCCCCATTCCAAAAAGGATATAGACAAATACCACAAAAGGCGGTTGTTGTGCAATTAGGCTGTAGATCTTCTTGCCTTAGGATGCTGCGGGTGCTAGGAGTTCAGATGGGTTTCAAGTGAGGCTGGGCAAACCTAAAGCAGCAAACGCCATCATCAGTTGTTAAAAAAATGTATCACTTCTCCCTCCAGAAAGTTCACTCCTTTCTAGGTGTTGGAAAACAAATCCACTGGGCCAGACAGACCTTTCATATGACCAGTACAAGTGTTCTTACATTATCATCACTGCTGTCAAATTATAAAAATTGTTCCCTTGTCACTGTGAGAGTGCCTCAGCTGATATTTCTGCAGCCACCTGATAAACTGTGCCAGCAGATCGGTTCTTGACACCTGAGCCATCATGTTAGAATCATAGAACCATTTAGGTTGGAAAAGACCTTTAAGATCACCGAGTCCAACCATCAACCATGCCCACTAAACCATGTCCTGAAGTGCCCTGTCTACACGCTTTTTGAATACCTCCAGGGATGGCGACTCCACCACTTCCCTGGGCAGCCTGTTCCAATGCCTGACAACCCTTTCAGTCAAGAAATTTTTCCTAATATCCAATCTAAATCTCCCCTGCCGCAACTTGAGGCCGTTTCTTCTTGTCCTATCACTAGTTACTTGATAGAAGAGACCAGCACTCACCTCACTACAACCTCCTTTCAGGTAGCTGTAGAGAGCGAGAAGGTCTCCCCTCACCCTCCTTTTCTCCAGGCTAAACAACCCCAGTTCCCTCAGCCGCTCCTCCTAAGACTTGTGCTCCAGGCCCCTCCCCAGCTTCATTGCCCTTCTCTGGACACTCTCCAGCGCCTCAATGTCTTTCCTGTAGTGAGGGGCCCAAAACTGAACACAGTACTCAAGGTGCAGCCTCACATTGTATTTCATCAGGCTCGATCCATTGCCTGCTACATTCAGCACGAATTTTGCTGGGTCTTTCTATAAGATCCAGGTGAAGCTAGTACAAACAGTAAAAGCTCTGCAGAGGTAGCACCTCTGAATTTTTTTGTCCTTTTAACATACAGCTCCAATTCTTAAATTAGAAATATCTGTGGACTGGGTACGTTAACCGAATTATTGTGACATAGCGGTGCTATCAGGATGAGAAAGTTCTATACTCAGGATTACGTAGAAAATTGCCTCGTCCTTCAGAAAGGTGGTGGAGAGGACAGCTATGTCTCAAAAGGGCACAGACAATGAAAAGGGAGCTGAAAGCTCCTTAGAAACCAAACCTAACAACCAGAAGACCCAAAACAGTCTTGTGATTGTGACCGCTGTGGACATCTGTCCAACAACTGCGCCAAGAATTCAACTAATAAGTAAAAAACACAGCCAGAAACAAACAAAGGAGTGTTGTCTCCTTGGGGAAGCTGTCTGGTACCCTGCAGTCTAGCTCTGAAGAGCACATACTCTGTGACAGACATAATACAGATGACTATAAACCCTGACACCCCACTTTAGATTGAGGAATGTATTTGAAACGCAGTGTTTTCAAGGCAAGTTTACACATCAAACTGTAACAGTCCTAATGAAATTATCTGAGCCTTGAACCAGGAATAAGGAAACAAGAGAGACATGGGTTAGCATTTTCTATGACTCATCACTTGAAGACAGTTTCGTAAATGAACTATCCATAAATGAACATAACACTTTACAAGAGACAAAATTATTTCAACAATAAATTATATCCATGCCCCACATAGTCTTAAGGCAGAAACAGATATGATACAGGATAGATGACTATAGGCAAGCACAAGAGATGTTGTGGAGTTACAGAACAGAGCTGATGCTAGGTCCATGCGTTGTGAAACACCTCAATATGAAGTAACAATATAGGAGGAATTAAACCAATCTGATCTTTGAAGCCTATCAGTCAGCTCTATTATAATATTTGTCTGCATCTCAAGAACAGATAACAATATTGGTAAGAAAAAATAGTAGTTGCAAAGCACACAGTTACTTGAACAACTGAAAGTCTATGGGAAAACTTTTAGGAAACATGTAGGCTACTGATCCCCTGGTTAAACAAGGTAACAAAAGTTTCAGTGCAGAAAAAAAATTGTCCTTGCCTGCAAGGTTTCATTCCTACCACCAAAAAATCTGAAGGGTTTGAGCTGTTCACACCTCGAACTAATTTGTAAACAGTCAGTGCTCATTTTGTTTCTCCATAGGTTTTTTTTTTAAATACGATTTCTGTTCTTGGTACAATGATAAGGGAGCTTGCTTATTTTTCCAAGCCCTACATTTTTCAAAATCGAGCCAACCACACATTTTCAGTATGACATGAATTTTCCTTCACCTTGCTTTACAGCACCAAGTGTTATGAAGATTATTTTCTTACTGTTTGTAAAGCAATGTGAAATCTTCTCATGAAAGATATAACACATCCAAGTAATTATTCCTTAACTTCCGCCAACTCCATTCAATGCTAAATCTTCTCTAGTGCGTCAGGGCAGAGTTATCTGGTGACATATTGAACCACCGAGAAAAAGGAGGCATTTCTCCTATGTTTCCGCTCACACAAAATTCACTGATGCCACAAAACATTTCCAGTGATTTTTCCCTCCAGGAAAGTGGTGAGAGTTTTGCCTTGATCGGAATTGATGTGTCTGCAGAAGTAGAAAGACTCTCTGTCTCTGATGTGAACAGACCGGTGCCCGAGAAAGGCTTTGCGATATCCTCTTTTATTGGAAAACATCGCTTTATATTAGGAATAAAGGATAGCAAATCTGAGGTGACAGAAGCTGTTATTTAAATTACAAGGGCCAATCATATGGCATTGTAGCTTCTTGCTCACATAGAAATGCCTCCTTCACTTCAGGCCATGGGTGTACACAGCTAGGTATGCTAATACTCTCCCCTCCCTGTCCTCACTACTGTGCATAAATGACTTGAGAGACTGCAGGTCTCAGTGGCACGAAGGATAGAAAACTGCTGCTAAATTCTGCTTCTACAAATAGAGCATCTGAGCCTACAACATATCCTGCACAGGTTAAAAGTAAACCACACAAAGTATTCCCATTTTGTATCTGCAGCTACATTTTGACATGCAATCTAGAAATGTTAGCTTTTGAGCCAAACTAAGCACAATGTTAGGCTTAGAAATAACAATTATTTTAACCTATGTGAGTCCTGTATCAAACACAGCGGGTGAGATTCTGCTCCAGATTAAGATACAGAAATTTAAACCTCTACATGTGAGCTAGCTGGGTAATTTTCCTTTGCAGCCAATGGAGTTCTAGGGCTTGATTATAGCTTTCCTGTTGTTCACACATAAATGGCTAACATTATTTAAGATGCCCTACAGTATCCGTGACACCTGCACAGGGAGGGTAGGTATGACACAGGGCCTGCACCCTGGGAGCAGCAGCCAGGGGCCGGGTGAGATACCCAAGGCATCTAACGAGCTCCGATGTGTCTCTGTTGAGGCAATAGTGTTCTGTCCCTGGTCAATATTTCCAAAGAGCTATTCAGCTTATCCAAACAGCCCCCCCTATGTTTCATCAAATTACTAGAGTGCATTCACTAGATTTTTATTGGTTATGAGGGAAGCTTTATTTGCAAATAAGATACCTCCACTTAGCTACCTCTTTTAAGGTATATTTATCTGACTCCCACTCAAAGGGCTTTCAAATTCAGATACCTAAACATTTGCATTTTATGGTTAACTTTCACACAGAGCTGCCAGCTATGACATAGGAGCTACAAGGCATCTGTGTCCTTGGAGCTGCAGCTGGAGACATGGCCCCAGAGCTCAGAGCACCTCAAATGGCACTCCGTGCTCATGTTTAGGCAACCAGAAGTTCCCCATGTCTGTGTGCCCTCTCACCTTTCCCTTCAACTACAAATCAATATAGTTGATTTAAGAGAATCACATCAAGCCTAGGTTCTGCTACTGTGCTGAAGGTAAGATGTATTAGCCATTTCCGCCCTTTTTTTTTTTT
>VYZV01011025.1:11229-25227 GCA_013401275.1 Pandion haliaetus | reverse complement strand
ATTTCTATGTGACTATCTTCAGTCTAATTCAATGTATACATGTAGAATGTCTGGTGTAGCACCCTGAATCAGTAATATACTTTGTTTACAAAATAGCTCATGATTGGTGTAGGAAAATGTCTGAAAAATAGTATTCAGCATCCTCTGTGTCACATTTAATCATTTAGATGACTTGTCTCTGTTTCTTGCTTGTTTCAGACAGCAACAAAGAACATTCACTCTTAATGGATGATCTCAAAGATCAGATTTACTGTTGCTGCCTGACTCACATCTACTGATAACAGACCACTGTTCCTGCCACTGAAATAAACTCTGAGTCAGGATTCCCATTAAAACCTTCTGCTTCTAAAGTTTTATAACTTCACCAGAAGTTGACTGTGGGTTAGAGGTTAGCAAAGATACTCTCAGTTCAAAAAAATCTGAAAGAAAAAATCTGCCTACATGTGAGCTACACGTGAAAAAGTGTAAAAATTATCATCAGAAGGACAATGGTTTAAGATGCTTTTTGTAAATGGGAAACGGCATGTAAGAAACAACAATGCGCTTGCCCTTAAGGGGCCAGTCAGAACTGAAGTCCCTTTATTCTCCAGATTGCTGTTTTCAGCACCCTTTGGACATAAGCCACCCCAGAAAAAGAACTGGACAGTTGGGTGAGAACAATAGTTGAGCTGTTCATGAAATGTCTCCTGCAACAGTCAGTCCCAATCACCCCGCAGCTCCACACTGCCCTCCAGGGAGGGCCATCAACAAAGTTACGATGTTTCCCTCAGTTTACCTCTGACAGGAAATAATTCCTTGGGAGTGAACACATAAAGCGAGTAAGAAAAATAGAGCTGACATAAACATGAAAATATTCATAAGATATTTCATGACATAAAAACAGTAAAAGATAAATTATAAAGATTAAATATTCCATGTGTTCTTATTTGTGCACAGATAACTGCTATCCAAATGCCTTTTTCAAGCATCATATAAAGGAAACAATAAACAATTTATGGGTAATAGTTCATAAATATATGCAGTACTGTATGTCCAATGGGCATAGATATTTCATTGTGTAAGACGTGATTACTAGGTTTATACATGATATGAAATGTGAGTTGTTTGCAGCCATTTAAAATCATTTTGGGACACAATAAACTGTGGACAAGATATATCCTATTTAAATGTATTGCCCATCCCTGACTGTAGAGCCTGTTGTCTTGTGTTTATCAGAAGGAACACTTTTAAAATGCATTGAGAAACTCAATTGTTATCATTGTCTCAACTTAAAAAGACTACACCTTTGTATAGAGTTCTGTTAAAAGAAATCCTGCTGCTTATCATAAGCACGTACTTCCCCAAAGTTCCTGTTTTTTTAGAAGTTTTATTAATTGCAAATGTTGTTTACTAGAGGAAAACCGTGATTGAAGCTCTAAAACAAAGAGAATAGTTGTAACTTTAATCCTTTCAATAAGCCTTTGTTTCCCATTGACTAAAAACTTCCTAAAGGAAGTAGAGCTGCGAAAATCCAGGAAGGAATTAGATTTGCCAAATTCTGTTCCTACTTGGATTTAGATGCAAAGGCTTTGTTACTCATTGTACAAATGTTTGAGTAAAAAAAGAATGATCAATTACAAAAATGCATTTTTGCCAAGGCTGAAACTTATTAATAGAAGAGCTTTCCCTATCACAGAATGCACACTATGAACTTACATAACTTAAAAAATAAATAATATATTAATTTTTTAGTTGCTGCTGCAGTTTTTTCAGTGGTGGTTTTTTTTTCTCTTTTTGTTACCTAAGGGGAACTTGGATACTGGCCTGACAATCATACAAGAACCTAGATAAGTAAACAAATATGGAAAGGAAAAATCAAATGCAAACTCTTACTTAAATTAAGCATGCTTTGCAGCATCCAAAATAAGAGAAACCTTCAAAATCCCTTTCCATGACAAGTAATTGCACACTGGAAAGTGTACTATTGTGGCAATAAAGCTGAATTCCCTGAAGACCTTTCAGAGACACTACCAATTTGTTTTGTATTTTTTCCACATGCTCCTTTTAACTCTGTACCACTTCATGCTCTCCAGGTTTTAACTAGCCAAACATGTAGAGACTAAGTAAATACTTTCTCACTTATCCATAGGCCAGAGGTCCTTTTAATTTCTTATCCTAATATAACTTTAAGGCAATTGCTATCTCCTTCCTACCAACACGGTGTATATTTTAACTGTTCACTTCTTGATCATTAGTACACTGGAAGATTAAAGAATATTTGAGCCACCACTTTTTAAAGTGCTACATAAGGCTAGATTATGGAAGGTGCTGACTACTTCCATCTTCTCACAGTTTCAGTGAGAGTGTTGTTTAGCATATTGTGGCACACAGGTCTTAAGTAAAATCAGCACTGTATTTTAACAAAACTATGTCAAAGGTTTGGCCAAGCTTAGCTGGCACTGAGTTGGAAAGGCTACACTGCGAGTTCCAGTAGCCAAGAGCAGGCAGTGAAATGCTGCAGATAACATCATAGCCAGCCTCTGTGTACTGCTAGCTCAAACCATCCAGAAGAGAGGCTGACTGGGCGTGATCTTCATCCTAAGCAGAAGCAAATGGCTCTGGATTCCTAATGAGACATATTTATGACTCTGCTATGGAAACGCCCATATAACATTTGTAACATGAATACACTATGACCAAATTTTGGAATAGCTTCCGTTTTGGATATTACAGGTGCTAATGCCTAAGTTTCAAGGATATATTGGATATCATTATTCACAGTGACTTAAAACTTCCTTGAAGATTTTCCGGCATGTTAATAGAGATACATGGAATGTATCCCCAAAATCACTAAAAAGTGTTTTGATTAGATCAAATTATGACAGGAGAGAGGAGGAGAGAGGAGGAGAGAGGAGAAAACAGGTTTCTGCGTTCCACTTTTGATCACAAAAGTTGACAACCCCCTCCTTCTCTTTAAGATGGAAAAGCCAGTTTTAATTTAAAGTACAAACTGTTGACCGGGCCTCAGCTTGGCTTTGCAATTCACTATATGCCTGAGGGATAAATTATTTAGCATTAGCACATGGTATGTCATGTCTTGTTACTTAAGTGGAATATGGCTTCCATCCAGCTGTACCCCTGGGGCTCCCCGATTGGCTGCAGGTGATGTCATTTCCATTTGGTAATCTTCAGCAAAGGCCCAGGGGACAGTGCTGGCCGCCTGGCAGGTCCCCCAGCCCCTCCACCTCCCACCCGGGCCCAGCACCAGCTTTGCTCCTACTTATCACTCTAAGGTTCACTGCAGGTATTGCCCCAATTACATGATTCTCAATAGCAGTGCAATGAAACAGAAGGTGCAGCAGATGAGCTACATCATCTGTACTTAGTATTTCACTTCCTTAACAGAAGATTTGTAACGAATTTAGTGAGATGGATATGGAAAAATAAATTTTTGCTGCAGACCCAAATTAAATGGAGAATTTTGAGGGGTTTACTTAACCAAGTATGAAATAATTATTGTCAGTATTTCTTCCTAAAATTAATTAATTTTTCTATTTTCATTGTATTGCAGGATTTTGTTAAAAAACTTGTTTCCACACTGCAAGACAAAGGGATTCTGGACAAATGACCTGAGAGCATGAACTCTGGAAAATGCTACTTCTCAAAGTTTGGCAAGGGAATAATTAGCTACAGTGCCCTTTAAATGGCCATATTTTGTTTTCAGTTAACACCCACATTATATTAAAAGGGTTTTTCCTTCAGAACCACCTTCAGGTTATGTGCCCTGGAGGGAATATTCGTTATGCTATTCACTATTGGAAGGCTCCCAGCATAAAAATAAGGGTTACAGGGTTGGTTTGTTTTGATCGAATTTCGCAGCAAAGTCAGTGAAATGCCGAGAATTACAGAGCACCCTGTTGTACAGATGGTACTGTCTGCTCTGTGGTGAGGCACAAGATTTGCATCTGTCTGTTAGTTAAGGTTCAGCAGTGGTTCTGCTCAGCCTTGTGATCCAAGTGACAGGTAACAGAAAAGACACAACTGACACGCTGTAAGAAATCCACGTGATTTGTTACTGTTACATTAGCATTTAAGTACACTACGCAAAACCCCACTATCAGAACTTTTGTTTCTTGTGGTGAGGATGTATGAAAACTGACTGCGATTCTCTTGCTCTGTTACTGGATCTTAATTCTTTGCAACAGTGTTTTGCATGAGAAGAAAGTATTTTGTGTAAGCTATGCGGTCTTATGGCGAAGTGCATAATTCTCTGAAAGGCAGAAGGGGAACTTTGCAAGGGGATTCCCACGAGAAGAGATGCTGAACCAATGCAGTACAAAGTGCTGTAAAATAAACAACTGTAGGACAGGAAGTGAAGAACTCTAATCGATACCACAAGAGGGATTAGTCAAATGTGAAAAGTCAAAACTTCAATTTAAATCAGGACAGCTAACTCCTCCTCATTCTGCACAAAATAAACAATGTATGGCCATCGGATTCAACAGCTGCTTGCAATTTTGATTTCTGTCATTTGAAAGTTGGCACCTGCAGCAAGCCCTGGCCTCAGTACCGTAGCATTGATAAAAGGACCCAGGTGGAGGGAAACACCTGGATTTGCACTCATGTTCATTCTCCCCAAATTACCAGACCAACTTTGGGTTTTAGCTAACTAATAATAAACCGCGGGATTAGCAGGGTGACAGGAGACTAAACTGCTATCAGAGCAAGCACTGGCAAGCCAAGTCTGCCGGCGAGATAGAACAAAAGTGCACTTCGTTTCGGTTACCAAGCTGAGCCGAGCACGTTAGTTGTTACCTCAGGCCTTAACGTGCCGGATATGCAGAGCAGGGCGAGCGAGGACCAAACCCACCCGCTGCCCAGCCTCACAGCCGCGGCCCAGAGCAGCACACCTCCGCTGCGGCACGGCAGCTTTCGCCTCAGCATCAGAGCAGGGCTGGAGGCGCCGAGCCTCGTCAGGGCGGCGGCACTTTCGTGAAAATGACCGTTTCGGCTGCTGCTCGCCTTCTGAGGAGACGAAGGGGGCGGCAAACAGCAGCCCCACCCGCCGCAGGGCGGGAAGCGGCAGCTCCTTCAGCCCTGAGGCGGCTGCGGCGGGAGCCGCGCACTTGAAGCCAGCCCGCCCCCGCCTCCCGCGTCGCGCGGCACCGGCCGTCAGGCGCAGCCCCGTACCGGCGGCCCAGCTCTCGCGATAGGCCGGCCTACGTGAGGCAGGGGCGGTGCTGCCGCCGCGGGTCTCGCGAGAGGACGGCGCGCGGAAGCAGCGTGGCGAGCGGAGTGGGATCGTGAGGGGGAGCTTCGAGCGCAGCAGGATGCCGAGCGCCGCCGGCCGCGGCCAGGGCCAGGGCCAGGAGCGCCACTCGGAGAACCACGAGTTGTCGTCGGCCGATGTGGGTCTCCGCAGGGAGGGGCCGGGCGCGGCGTCGAGGCTGCGCGACTCGAGAGGGGGAAGGGGCAGGGTTCGGCCTAGCGCGGGGTTGGAGCCGCCTCAGGGAGCAGGCGGCAGCGTCCCCCGCGGGGTGGGGGAGGCGGGGCCCGAGGGCAGAGCTGCGTTTTGCTTTCGGCCTGCCTGTCCACCTCCCCCTTCGCCGGGCGCGGTCGGTTCGTGATTTCAGCTGAAGAGCTGTGCCCCTCTCCGGTCAGACAGCGTCTCCTGAGCCCCGCTGGGTGTCGGATCTCCGCGTGTGCGGGTGGAGGAGGCCCTGCTTGAGCGATGAGAAACAGCAGAGCCCTGCCCTGTCCCTGAGCACTTTCCCCGTTGCAGTCCCTTACAGAAACGTCTGGGCTGCTGCTCCGTAGCAGGCCACTGCTACAGGGGCACCGGTGGCTCCTGCTGGCCTGGCAGGTGTTTCTGTCTGGTACTTGAAGATCACAGATCACTGCTGAAAAACTGTAGGCCGGTATTTCTTCAAGAAGGAAAAAAAAAAAGTACTAATAATGAGCATCGCTTCGTTTTGTTATAAAATCATTTTTGCTTGCTGTTGAAAGGCCGGAAATACATCAACAGAAAGGAATTCTGAGTATAGGTGGCTTCTGTAAAATTACGCATGGGCCACAATTCATCAAAAGCAGAGAAACAAAGACCCCCCAAGTAAAGCATTTAGAATGAATTTAAGTTCATATATTGAATAGAATAAAATGAATAAACCAAGGGTTTTTTTATTTGGAAATGAGTGTGCTTAGTTGGGAAACTAGAATTGTCATCTTTCTGATGAAAAGGCTACATCCCCCTGTGTCGAACCTAACAGATTTTGCTAGCAGTCAGTCAAGCTTGCTTCGGCTGTCATAATGACATGCGATATGCTGGATTTCATAGTATGCCTGAATATGGGAAGGAAATACTTAGCAATGGATCTGCTTCTGTAGGACTGAAATATTTTTTCAGGAGTAGGCTTTTTATAGAGGTAGTCACACTAACATTTGTGTAGCAAATAATGATCCTAATGCATGTTTGCTGTTGTTTGAATTTTTTTTTTTCTTACAGGGCGCGATTATCTTCCCTCGTTTGTGTATTTCTGAGAGTCTAAAACAATTTCTTGACTTCAGTATTATAGCTAATTGTTTTGTTTCACCTCAGGTAGCTCTGTAATGATTTTGTTCATCTTTTTTCTGTATGCTATAGATATACTATATGCTTTTTGATATATGTTTCTCACCTCCATTTTAGGATTATGCTAAGGAAAGATATGGAGTGTCATCAATGATACAATCCCAAGAGAAACCAGGTCAGTTAAAACACTAAAAAGGTTCTTTAAAAAGACGGGGGGGAGCAAAAGAAAGATGGAAAAAAGAAGTTATATATACTTGATATCTTCAGTACTTGTTTGAGAAACCATTAACCAAACTTCTTCATTCAAATCCTGCTGCCATTCTTTCCATTTATTTGAATACATTTGGTACTTAAGAGGCTGCATTTGGAGCACTGTGTCCAGTTTTGGGCTCTCCAGTGCAAGGATGACATTAACATTTTGGAGCCAGTCCAATGGAGAGCTACCAAATTGCTCAGGGGACTGGAGCACATGATCTCTGAGGAGAGGCTGAGGGAGCTGGGCTTGTTCAGCCTGGAGAGAGGAAGCTGGGTAGTGATCTTATTGCTGTTTAAAGCTGCGTAATGGGAGGGTGTAGAGAAGATAAAGCCAGACTTCTGAATGTGTGTGGTAATTGGGCAGGAGGTCATGGTCACAAGTCGCAACACAGGAAATTCTGATTAGATAGAGGGAAGAAAAATCATGAGTTGGTTGGATATTGGAGCTGGGTCCAGAGAGGTTATGGAATCTCAATCTTTGCCCTTGCCTGGACCACGCCCTACACAGCTTGTCAATTTTACTTTCTATCCACCACTGCAGGCTTGACTTTTTTTAGATTAAATTATTATTATTATTTATAATGTACTGAGTCTGGAGATGTCAGTTTTTTTCCTTGTTTGGAGTAAGTTCTGCTATGGCTTGCTGCAGCAGTGCTCTTTCTGAGTAGGGTATCTGTCTGCTTATGCTGCCTTCATTACTCCTGCATGCGAGCACCAAATCCATTAAGTTTATATATTAATATATATGGGGTTTATCATTATTTACACCCCTGTGAATTCAGGAAATCCTCATTTTCTACTGATGGGGAATTGAGATTCAGAAAGACTTGTCAGCTGGAGAACGATCTCCCAGGTCAACATCCCAAGAAATACTAATCTTCATATTATTCAGTGCATGAAACAGGAACGAGGGCAGGTAATAGACTGGCTTCTTGTAACTTCTTCATAGTGGAATGTAAAAAAGGAACATCATCTGTAATTAGGTGATTTTTTTCTCCTCTGAATGGTTGTTTTGGTTGAACTCCCTTAGGAAGGGAAATGCAGAACATAGGGAAGAGGAGGAGCCACAAAAGCAATCATAGGTTGAAATCAACTGAAGTGGAACATTATGTCAAGAATGTAACGGGACAAGAAAATATCTAGAGACTATATTAACAGTCATTATTGAATAAAATACACACTAGCTGTCAAAGAAAGGGAACTGAAGTTGAAGTCACATTGTAAGCCAGCCCAACTGTTGGCTGCTGTGGTGTCCCTCTTCCTGCTGCTGGGTTTTCTACTGATCCATTTCAATATGCTGGTAATAACAACTTGTTTAGCCAGCTTAGCAAAGTGAAAGAAGTTGGCTAGGGGTCTGATGACTGCTGGAAGGGGCAGGAACAGAACCATCCATAGTTAGGTGTTACCACATAATCCATAAACTGGTGTGCAGTTGCAACCTGAAAGGTACAATATTAAGAAAAAGGTAACTTCTCCAAGTTAGCATCTGACTGGTTAACCTGCACTGCTGACTGTAGACTGAAAGATTGCCCTGTTGGATCTCCTCTCCCTGCACTCTTCTGTGATGGCATTTGGGTCACAAGAGTTTCTTCAAGCTGTGTTTTCTCTGCCAGTTCCACACCCCATAGCAAACAACTGTGTGGGAGACCCAAGCTGGCAGATTGAGATGGTGGATCAAATCCTATTCTCGTGGAGAAAGTCTACCCTGCCAACTGTCTCATATTCAAAAGAATATGTGGAGAATATATTCAAAAATACTGTGGAGAAAAAAAATGCTGAGAAGGAAAATGGCAAAAGCTACAGGAAATTATATGAAAAAGGCTGAGTGCTGTATTTAGATCTGTTGTCCCCTTGATCCTTGTTTTTAAAAAAAAAGTGTCAGCCAGTGTATGGGCAGGATTGAGTAGGTTTTCCATTGGGCTTAAAATACAATCTACAACACTCCTGCTGTTCTGTTTTTTTAGAAGGTGGTTATCCAGAACACTAAAATTCGGTAACAATGAAAAACAAAATGCCTATAATAAAAAAGTTCAAGATCAGCCTAGTCCCCTTCTTGAGACTAATGCCCTCCTATTTAAAGATTCAGTAGTTCCTGCCAGTGAGAGCTCTTGCCAAAGGGCTCGCGGGAGAGTGAAGTCATCACTCCACCTCAGTAGTGCATATATGCTTTTCCCCAAAGTATTCTGCTTGCATTGAGTGTCTTGGAGGAACTACTGCTTGGGGCAGGGGATGGTGGGGAAGCAGAAATGTGAGTGTTCCCATCTGTCTGTACTGTATTAATTTTGTTTCTGGAGTCTCTGTGGTACATGCCATTTCTAAGTCAGAATAACAAATTGTGGTATGACGTGCAGATCCACATACCGTCTGGTAACTGGAGCCAACAGACAATACAGACAGCGCAGATGTGGGTAGGAGCTCAGCTGGACATCTGCAGCATTGTTGTTTTTAGGCCAGCAGTAGTAGCTGCACTGGCTGCACTGTCCAGAGGACACTGGCTGGACATGGGGAAGTTAAAAAGCTTAGAGTGATCAGAGCAAATTATTCTCCCTTTCTAAGGGTTAGTCTTACTGTCTTTTTGCTGTACTCATAGATTCTTGTTCCTCTGCAAGCAAATTACAATTCTTTTCACATGTTCATAAAGTTGTTGCATAGATGCTCCACCTTGCTCTATTGATCTTGCACACACCTGTGCCTTCGTTCTTGGCCCACTTCAGTCTTCTAATGTTGGCTGCCCTGGCTATCTGATGTTCTCACTTCCCATTACATCATGTCTTTTAAGTCCTTCCTGCCCACTTGAGGCTATGATTGCTAGTAAAACTCTGTTTGCCTTTCCCATTTTCTCCCATCAGCCCCATTACTTCAATCTCCCCTTCCTGGAAGCTGCTTTCTTCTTATACTGCTTTTGGCTTTCAGGTTTTTTTATTAAACTTCTCTTTTTCAAATTTATCTAACATTGTAAAGATGCTGGCACTTCACAGAGACAGCAGAAATATTGATCATACTGTTCAAAACTCCATGATGCAAGATAAATGAACTTAGTAAACAGGCTGACATGACAGGCAGGGAATGGGGGTCTGGGGGTGGAAAAGTGATTTGGTCTTGTATAACCCACACAGCTCTTTAGGTTTTTATCCTCTTCTCCCATGTTTAGAAGAGGTTATAGTTCTGAGAGAAAGATAAGAATATTTGGTATGTTGAAAAGAAGAGATTGTGCTATACATGAAAGAAACGAAAAAATACAGTTTCCCCTTAAATGTGATTCAAAATGGCAATGGAGGTGAAGTAGCATGAGTATTGAATTGGGGCTGGAAGTGTAATTTCAGACTTACGGAATGTTTCATTTGAACTTTGTTTAAAATCTTTGTTCCCTTGTCTTCACAGCAACTGTAGCATGGTTTAAAACACCTTTTATTTTTGCATTATTTAATTGTCTGTAGGCGTTTATGTAGCAAGAAGACAGAAAAATGTAAGTATAGCTTGCATTTGTGAAAGAACAAGTAGGTGGTAGTTTGAAGAGTATGGTGGGAGGGCCTTAAAGGTGAGAGCAAGAAGCTTAGTTATCATGGAAGAGAGAAAAGAACTGAAAGGGATTCCAGGTGAAATGATACATGAGAGTACAAAGGGAAGATTTGAGCTACAATATGTTGGTTGGACAAGAGAAAATGAGTGACAAATGATTGCTTACACTAACAAAGGCAGATATTATCATGAACTACTGGCATTTTAGAAATGAGAGGTAGAGAAGACTAGATTTGGGAAGTGTTGAAGGAGGGAAACAGTGACATAACAGTTGCTACATCTAGCTCTTTTCAGGGGAGCACATTGACAGGACCAGAGGCAATGGGCACAAACAAACACAGAAGGTTCCCTCTGAACATCAGGAAACATTTTTTCACTGTGAGGGTGACCAAGCTCTGGCACAGATTGCCCAGGGAGATTGTGGAGTCTCCCTCCATGGAGATATTAAAAAACCGCCAGAATGCAATCTTGGACAACTGGCTCTAGATGGCCCTGCTTCAGCAGGGCATTGGACCAGATGACCTCCAGAGGCCCCTTCCAACCTCAGCCATGCCATGATTCTGTGATCTGCTGTTGCAAAAAATTACTTCATAATGTCTCTTTTTGGATATTGTTCTAGTACCCTTTTTATGAAAGATGAAATAGTTTTTAATAATTCATGCCTTATAAAAATTCTTGTGTTAAATTTGTCTTGTTTGGTGTTGATGAAACATGAACTGTTATGTATCCAAAAGACTTTTAAAAATATTTATCTAATGCAGATGGTTCCTGAAACACTAAGGATCCATAAAAAGGCTAACACCTCATTCTCTCTTTATGCTTGTGCCTGGAAAATGTTTTAAGTTTCTAACAATACAGTTTTAAGTTGACTGAGGTAGTTTTAACTGTCTGAATATCAAACTCTTAGAAATACTAAAGCTTACGGGTTGTGCTGGTTGCATGTTTCCTGTAGTACTATACTGATAAAGTTTGAACATCAGAAGTTGCTGGCAAGTGATAGCGTCTTTATTCCCCTTTCTCCCTTCCCAGTGCACGCATGCACACACATACATTATTAATATATTTGAGTCAATTTCCTATCACATTTCTCTGTGCACTTTCATTCTATTCTGGTTTTGATATGTGTCTGTGAAGAAAAAAACTGCATTGCCATGAGAATAAGCTAATAAACATTTTCAACCCCCTAAAATTCCCACTGCAGAATAATAGGCCTGCAGGGCAAGCTGTGACTAGTATTGAGAGACAGACGGAAGGAGGCCAGAACAGCAGATGGTAACCTGGGGTAGGCAAACTTTGGAAAAGTTCTGGCACAAGAAGTCTAGAGTAGAAGTATCTTAGTAAATTTAATGTTATTTTGAAACAGGGGAGAAGTCTGTGATGAAAGGCAGAGAGAGTGAATTTGCTTGTGTTGCATATAGAATAGAATCATAGAATATCTCGAGATGTAAGAGACCCATAAGGATCAGTATCTCCCTTGAAGATTTTTTTTTGTCTAATAAGCAGTGTTTTTAACCACATACTAACTGTAAATAAGTGTAGCTGTTAGAACTGTTGAGGTTCTATGCAATGCTATGTATATCCTCTAACTGATTTGTAGATACTATAAGAAACAAGTGTTTGAGACCATGCAAAAATACATTTGGCTAAGAATCTACAGAAAAATGCAATTAAACAAGTACGTTTCAAGGAATAGTGGTATGCAGCCAGCATATTGGCATTTCATAATGGTTGTATAAAATTTGTAAAGTCCTGATTTATTTAAAAATATTTTCCTTGACATTTTTTATTTTTTCCTTTGCTATCCAAAATCTGTCCTTTCCAAACCATGCATTCCTATTGTTATTTAGCTTTTTTGGTTACATAGAATTTGAAGGGTTCTTTCTGATGAATCCTGGCTCCTACAACGATAGTAGTCCTAGATCAGGTTGTCAAAGAGATTCTCTCTTAAAATAAATTTTACTTGTTTGACATAGTAATACTCTTGTTGCTCCAAAACGCTATTGGTTTTATAAAAATAAATAATTTATAATGCATATTTATTTGTGGTTTCTTTCTCTTACTTATTTTAAGTAATAATTATTTTACATTAATATTCACCCTACTTACGTAGATACAGAGAATAGTCATGTCATCTCTGAGCCTTTGTTTTGCTGTGTTCAACATACCAACTTTCACGTTGCACAGTGGAGTGGGGCAGACATCCCTTAGCTAGCAGAAATTCAGACTAACAAGTGCAGGTAGTACAGTGCAGCACAATGAAGTCCTATCAAAAATAGTATAGTCATACTGGGCTCTGCCATCCATGAACTACAGTAAGTCTTGCTTTTGTTTTAGTGCAGTATGACCCTGCTATACGAGTCCGACAGTAAGCTTGAACCAATTTAAAACTACTTGATCAAGTACAATTCACTGAGGAAGGAAATAGGATCTTGTGTGTTTTCAGTGTATCTATTATGCTGTAGATACAAAAAATAATGTTTTGGATTTACTATAAATTTTAGCAATGATAGAAAATGTATTTGGAGTTTGAGGTGAAAAATGTTTTGCTTCAAAAAAACCAAAACCATTTTAAAATGTGGGTTTTTTCTGTAATTCAGATAGAGTTTTGATTCGAATAAAAGACTTGACAGTGGAGAAGGCTGATGAAGTGGTTTGGGTTCGTGGCAGAATTCATACAAGCAGAGCTAAAGGTGAGATGCCTCCATGTTTTTTATTTCCTCATATTGTTAGTATAACCTGAATGTTTATTTTGGCTTCATGACTTGTTAGTTGTCTTGCATACAAGAAAACTTTTGTCACCTGGTTACTCGGTGTTCATTTTGACTGGTTATTTTCTATTTTCTCCACCTCTGTTGTCCCAAGAGGGGAGAAGGAAATTTTGTTTTCAGCTGAGTGGAAATTGGGTATTACTATTAAATTGTCGTAAAAGTGAATTTTGGTTTTATCGTATTACTAAATAATGTGTGGACAATTGTAAATAATAGGAATTTAAAAATACTATAGTCATTCTCCTTTGGGTGTTAACAGTTGTGAGATAAAACAGTTACAAGCTTCTACTGCAAATTGTACTTTTATTATAAATGTATCAGTTGTCAGAAAGGCCGTATTTATTCTCCTGCGTATGAATGTTTTCACTATACCTTTTCTTTGTCAGGAAGCAAAAATCTGTGTTAAAATTTCAGAATTTTTACTTTCAGTTACCAGTATCTGACTATATCAATTCGAACTTAAAATAAGAAACATCATCTTTCTCTAACAAGACATAGGGGAAATCCTTTTATAGGTTCTCAGTAGTGTGGGCTGTCGTACTTGGCTGTCTGACAGCCATATTTCTTCCCTGGAATCTGAAGTTCTCTCTGGAGATTGGTTTGCCATATGCAAACTTAAATAGGCTTTGGCCTTTTCAGTTGACATCAGATGCTGACAACTGTTGTACTGGTTTCAGTTATGTTTGGCAGCTCTGTAGTGAGATATAAATACCTTGTCTTCCCAAGAGTTGAAAGAAAAGAGTATAAAGAAATTATCTTCACAAATGAAAATTAACTGTAGTCTGAGAATTGGGAATAATGCAAATGAAGGGCAAAAATCTAGTACAGAATATTGTCACAGATACCAGATTAATTTCTCTTTTTGAGGCTTCATTTTCTTAAGAAATGTCCCTCTTAATGAGTGTCTGT
>VYZV01011024.1:32490-46058 GCA_013401275.1 Pandion haliaetus | reverse complement strand
GACTTGATGTTTTGTTACTGGTTTGGTTTGTTTTTTTTTTTTTTTCTTACTTGTTAAAGCTAGGGCAATGTACCCATTTCATTGCTTACTCACTCTAACACAGAAAGCAAATTTACTGCTCCTTTCCATTGATCCAAAAAAGCTGAGTGAGTTGTAAGCCATTTGCCTACAAGCAAGCAACACCTACACTTAGTTTTTTGGCTCAGTTGGAGGTGCTGTTCTGAGTACAGTGAAACTGGCAATTGCTGTATCTTCAAAAGGCTGTGGTTTGGTGGTGGGAACAGTTAAAGAAAGAAGCCCAGAGCTCTGCTGAGTCAATGCAGTAAGAAGAATCAAAAAAAAAAAAAAAAGTCCAAAACGGATAAGCAGATCTCATGGTGGAGAGCTATATGAGACACCAGCACTTCTTCCCCTTTCTGTTAGGCTTCTGAGCCTCTGGACTTAGTAGCTGAACAGGAAACCACTAGGAAGAATGACTCATGAAAACTCTTGTCTGCTTGTAAGGGGGGAAGAAGGAGAAAATAATATTGGCTGAATCTGTAAAAAGAATATTGCTGCTTCCTTGATTATCATTGTTTTGCTGTCAGGTCGTCTCTCCCTTTCCCTGGTGCTTCATGCAGTGTGTTGCATAGCCTGACTGGCAGGCTGGGGCTGGGAGGCTGTGCGGTGCCTCCTGCTCTCTTATCAGTCTCGTTTGACATGCAGTTGTTTCTCTCCCAGCATGTTCCTGGAAACTGCTTTCAGGTCAAACTACAGCAGCTGTTCTGACACGCAGCTTTGCTTCAGTGGGTTAACAGGTTTTTTTCATAATTAGTGTCTACTGTTTGATATTAAACTTGGGGGGTAAGTGGGACAATTGGAAGGGGAGTGTTCAAGAACCCCAAGTATGAGGGGAGAGAAGGGAGCCCTGGCAGAAGGGGAGAAGAAGGAATTGGGAATCTGTTTAGCACCTACTGTGGGGTGAAGGAAAGGGGCACACAGAGAAGATGCAGTGGGGTGTTATCTTGGTGGCCTCTGAGAGGGCCTTTGCATAAGAAGACCTTGGGAAAAGTGCTGTAAAGAGTAGAACAAGGGGCCCACAGGTTTGCATGTGTAAGAAGATGGGTTAAATGGAAAGACACAGGTTCTTGGACACAGAGCTCTCCGTCATGAGACAGTGTGGGGAACATGGGAAGGGAAGAAAGGAGATTGAAATGGGAACCCCATTATATGATATTAAAGGGAGTATGGAAAGGGTGAAGAAAGCTGGAAGGCCACAGCATTTTTTAATTTTCTTTTTTTCTCCCGCCCACCCCGGACAAGTATGGTCCTGTAGTATAAATTCCAAATATTATCCATCAATATAATTGGACTTTTAAATCATCAAAACCAAAAAGCTACTCAGGAGGAACTTTTTATTTTGATAAAACCTGACAGAACTATGCTCAAGGGCCACTGAAACATGCTTGGTTTCCTGTCTGAGGCAGTTACATGTGCTCTGTAACCTGAGGCACCTGCAGTCTGGGGCATCTCTGAGCGAGCTTCCAAGTTCCTGGGGCTTGTTCTTGGAGTCCTGGCAAATTCCCCGAAGTAAAAGAACCAGATTGTTGCTTTTGTTTTTATTTTGGGAAAATGAAAAATGTTTTTATTTCCCACGTATATACAAAGCTTGGTGTGTTGGAGCCTGTATATATGGCCTATTTGATCAAGTCAGTAATCATGTTAATTACATAAGAAAGAAACATGAAGCTGTGAGCAGTGGAGTATCTTTACAGCTGATCATGCTAGCCAATATATATATTTTTTTTAACTTGATTTGCCAAAACTGTAACTTGTTGAAGGAATTTTTGAACCTTTGTTGGGTTTCTGATCTCAAGGATAGGATTTCCTACCAGGGAGGGTGGCTGTGATACATAATATGATTTGCCTTGGTTGGGTTGGATACCTGAGTGTTGCTCCCCATGACAGACACTACCAAACTGTTGACTCTTCTGGTAGGTTTCTCCTAATTTATTCTGTTGTTGTTGCTCCAGTTTGTGTAGATAACAACTGCTCCGTGGGCAAGTGGGGTAATTCTACATTGGGGTGGTGATGGAGGTCCTGGTGAACGTGGGAGATTTTGTATAATGTTTTGCTTTTCTTCTTTTTTCCATATCAGTCTTTCCAAGACTTTCTGGAATAGCTGTGAAAGATCTGAGTAATTCTAAGTTTATTAAATATGTGGAAGTGCTTATAGTTTTGCTGTTTGTGTGATATTTTTCATCTTAAGGATTTGAGGTCTACCTCTGTTCTAGTTTTAGATGAGAGGTCTGGTGTGCATGGTGCCCCAACTCTGTAGGTGGGCATGAAGGGCCTGATTTCTGTGGCATAGTTATCCACATGTCTGTCTTCTCAAGCCTCGCCTGGGGAGATACACAGTATTTTAAGCAAGTTTTTCAAGATTTCTTGAGCTCTTCATTAATGGAGAACATAAATGGTTGTGTCATACTTAAAACTAGGTAATAAATGCCCACTACACTAACTTTCACAGGCAGTGTGTTTTCTTGAGTGAACAGTTCACATGCATAGCACTGCTGATTCAAGACACATTTTTAGTGTCCTAGCTGATCTGGGTGGCTGGAACAACAGAGAAGGCTGGAGCTAGCATAGCTTCCAGCCCTCTATTTTTATTTTATTTGGCTGAGATTTCCCATAGTCTCTGTAAGCCTTGAACTCTTTTGTAGAGTGATATGACAAAGACAAAAAATCAAAACTGAATCTTGGTCATACCAGGATCTGAGTAGCTAAGCTACAGTAGCTGCTTTTGTTTCTCACTGTTAAAGCACATCAAAATAAATGAAAATAGCAATAATTGCATCATAGGAATTTTCCATGCAAATGCTTTTCATATATATGAAGGAAGTTAGTCTACTTACACTAGTTTGTCATTCTCTGAATGCTGTGTGGGGATGTTAAATGAGAATTACTGCAAGAATACATGACCTAGGATGTCCTGGGGGGGGAAGGTTTTGAGAGCAGACTCCCTCTTTCCCAGAAGTTCATTCAAGTCCCTTCTTATGTCACATGTCTACCCATTTACTGTTGTCTTTTTATAGGAGTACTTCCTTTACTTATTTCACTTTTTTTTATGGTGTCCCTTTCAAGGTGACTCTCACACTCTAGATACTGTCCTATCAGCATCCAATTGATACAGCTCTATCTTTACAAAAGGTTTAAATTCTATTTTAGTGACTGCTGCTCTAATACCTGTGCTCAACTCTTCTGGCTAAGTCTTTTTATGGGCTGGAAGATTTAGGAAATGAGCAACTGCAGCAGATGTGTGGTGGGTTGACCTTGGCTGCCTGCCAGCTGCCCACCAAGCTGCTCTATCACTCCCCTTCCATCAACAGGATGGGGGGAGAAAATATGATTAAAAGTTTTCATGGGGCAAGATGAGGACAGGGAGATTGCTTACCTATTACCGTCACAGGCAAACCAGACTCAATTTGAGGAAATTAATTTATTGCTGATTAATTGTAACAGGGTAGGATAGTTAGAAATAAAACTAAAAACACCTTCCCCCTTACATCTTCCTTATTCCCAGGCTCAGCTTAACTCCTGACTCTTCTTATCCCCCCGAGCGATGCAGGGTGATGTGGAATGGGGGTTGCAGTCTCTGCCACTCCTTCTTCCTCACGCTTTTCCTCTGCTCCAGTCTGTGATTTGCTCCCATGGCATAAAGTCCTTGATGACCTTCTCCAACGTGGGCCTTTCCCATGGGCTGCAGTCCTTCAAGAACTGCTCCAGCATGGGCCTTTTCCATGGGGTACAGTTCTTCAGGAACATACTGCTCTAGCATGGCTCCTCTCCACAGGCCACAGTTCCTGCCAGAAAATTTGCTCCTGGATGGGCTCCTCTTAACAGGCTGCAGCTCCTAACAGGAGTCTGCTCCTGCATGGGCTGTACACGGGCTGTGACTTCCTTCAGGGCACATCTACCTGCTCCAGCATGGGATCCTTCACAGGCTTCAGTGTGGATCTCTACTCCACCACGGTCCCTGTGGGCTGCAGGGGGACAGTCTGCATCACTATGGGAGAATCTCTGCTCTAGCACTTGGAGCACCTCCTCCCCCTCTTTCTTTACTGACTTGGTATCTGCATAGTTGCTTCTCTCATTTTCTCCTTTCTCTCTCATAGCTACTGTGCTGTGGTTTTTATACTTTCTTAAATATGTTACTACAGAGGTACTGCCAGTGCTGCTGATGGCCTCAGCCTTGGCTAGCAGCTGGTCCATCTTGGAGCCAGCTAAAACTGGCTTTGTCTGACATGGGGCAGCTTCTGGTATCTTCTCACAAAAGCCACCCCTGCAGCACCCCCAACCCTGCTTCCCAAAACCTGCCACATAAACCCAATACAAGATCGAATATCTCAAAATCTGCACGGTTTTGGTGAGGATTTAATGATCTCAATTGCTTCGCTTTCTGCAGGTTGCAGGGGTCAATAGACCTTGTAAGATCACTTCTCTGACTAGAGCTTTTGGAAAAGGCCTTGCTTCCAGTCCAGCGAGTTTTTATGTAGTGGATGTTTAGTTTTTAATCTACTCCAGATACTGCAGCATACTGTAGAGCCTTTCCTTACTTCCATGACAGTACAAGAACTTGTAGGAAAAGACCACAATCCCAAACTGCAGCATTCTGGAACAGAAATGCTTGGAGGCTGTGGTGGTTCTTTCCATAGGATCTCTCCCCTTCTGGATTTTCAGGGTGCTTGGTGGAAAACTGGGCCAAAGGAAGCATTGTAAAATTTGTCTTGCATCTTTAAAGTATACTGGCTTTCAAAACAATTGGTAGCATCTACAAAGGAGGCCAGTTGTATGACTCTACTCTTAATGATCACTAAACTTGCTTAATCCTGTTTTGGATCTGTGGCTTTTATTTGCTTCCTCTACTTTTGATGCTATGATAATAAAGAGTGTAATTTTAAGTATTTTAAGGAAAAAGTCTTAAAAATGTTTAAAGTTTGGATAGCTTGTGGCACTGTTACCAGCTTCTGGTACTCCCAGTTTCTGTCCAGCCATTTGGAATTAAGGATGTATTTCCACTGGAGTCAGGCTGTTCAAATAAACAAGCTAAAGTATTGGGAGCAGTCTGGTCAACAGAGCTCAAACCTGGTTGCAAAACTTGCTCACACAGAGATGGAAAGCAGCTCCTGTAAGTGGCTGTTGGCACAGTTAACCTGTGCTGCTGCAACCAGCAATAGGCATCCCCCACAAGTCAAGGAGATGTTCTTCTGCTGGGGCAGTGTTGCTGATGTGATTCCTGGTTGCCTCCTGATTCTCCAAAGGAAACAAGAAGCTGTGGCATTATGTGGGACAAGTGTGCACCTTTCCCTGCCTGCAGCACCAGCCTGGCCCTGGCTGTAGGATCTGCTTCAGCACTGTGGAAGGAAAGAGATGTCCACTGCAGTTTCAGTTACCATTTCTCTCTTCATAGGCCTTTGTCCTGGCCTTGTATTCACTATAAGCCATAGCTCTTGGTGTTGAAGCTGGCTTATTTAAAGCCCGAGTCACAGTAGTCTAGTACAGTTTGGGTATATGTGTGCAGTGTTTTAGACCTGAGCTAGCTGAAAGGGAAGGAATTAGAGATTTGCCTGCTTGTGTTAGAACAGGGACACAAGAGTTTGTTACAGCAGCTCATTCAGGACCAATCCAGCTGTTCTCTGTATCACAGCTGGCCAGTCTTGCACCCTGGCTTAGCTACAGTATGCTTGATTTAACCATTGAAGTGTCATCAGATAATGCTCTTCCTGCAAGGCCCTGAAGCAGGACCTGATTTTTACAAGGGAACTTCAAGAAGTAAACAAGCCAAACTCCTCCCCTTTGCCAGCCTAACAACCTGGAAAAAGTAGGTCAGAGTTGGCCAATCTTCCCAGTCATACAAGTTGCACATGCAGATCTTCACGTGGCCAGGAGCTGTAAGATGTACTGTATGCCTAACAGAGTAAAGCAGAGGAGGAAGGCTGGAAGTATCTCACAGGAAGGAGATAGGAATATTTCTATTTGGACCACTGTTGCTCCAGTATGTACTAGAGCGGTCTGGATGGGTAACTGAGTCCCAGGTTTACAAAGCTCTGTGGGCTTCAGCAACCCCTTTTGATTTGACTCTTCCTGACAGCCCTTGTACCAGCCCTGCTGTTTATCATGTCCTGTAGTGGTCTGTGCTCCATTGGCAGCCATAGTCTGGTACTGAAATATGTGTCCTTAAAAGACATGCATCTTCAAGAATGAACAATGCTAGTTACAAATGCTTATGAAATATCTACTACAGATCTCAGTCTAACATTGAGGAAACTGTAGACTAGATTTCAGTTTCCTTGACACATGCAATGATTTTTGCCCTGTTGTAGGGTTAGCCAGAAGCAGTGCTGGGAGGTGAAAGCTGTGTTTGAAACAGGCTTATGTGTTCCACAGTGAAACTGATCCAGAACATGCTGCTTTTCCCAGTTTCAAAAAGTATCTCTCAGTGAGAACCAAATTCTGCCTCTGAATACTTGCCATGTAGTTATTGAGGCAGGGACTGTTTCTGTAAAATGTTAGTGAAAACTTGTTTTTGTCCTAGAGGAAGGCTCTCCTGTTACTCCGTTACACTGTAATGATAACATCAAAGCAGTCATGCTGGCTTAGACCAAGGATTCATCTTGCCTGATATTCTGATTGAAGGACCTCCTTGTCTCTCTGCTTGAGGCCCTTGCCATGGTGTGACCAACTGCAGCCCCAGGAGAATGGAGCTTGACTGTGATGGGAGCTGTTTCTGTTTCATGTGCTGTCGTGTCTCCAGGCAGAACTTCGTGGTGGGGCTTTCCTGCAGGAACTTGAGGATGCCACTGTTCTGCAGTTTGAGCCTTTCACTCCCTCCATTTAGCAGGGGTTTCCCTCCTTTTATTCCATTTGTCCTCTGTAATAATTTGATTTCTTCCTGCTTTCTTTTCTTTTCCTTCTCATCCCCCTTCCTGGGGAGGCCTTTGAAGTTGTGTTAGGGTCGGGCTAATGCCTGATCCTAAGGGAGAATTGGGAAGAACATCAGTCAGTAGTCAGATACAAAGGAAAAATATGAACAGGGTAAGCATGTGATACTTTACTCTCCTTTCCAAGCACTCAGCTGTCTTCAGTAAGGGACATTCTGAGCTGGATGTGCTTCTGATGTGATTAGTAGCCTTCACTGAGTTTCTTTTGCATAAACTTCACTTGTTTTCCTTGAATCCACATAAGTCTTCTCATCCACAGCTCCTTTGATAAGGAGTTCTGTAGGGTTATCTACTACATGAAGAAGACTTAATTTGTTTTGAAAGTGTTTTTTTCTTAAAGTGTGATTTGAAGCATCCTCTAGTTACTGTCTCGCATTTTGCGGGATGCTACCTGTCCCACATATCAGTCTGTACCAAAGAAAAGTTCTTACATAAATGAAAACATTTATTTATTTGTATTTCTGACTGAATGTGTTCTGAAAAGGAGGAAAAAAAAAAAATTATCAACCTTCCTCATTTCATCACTACAGAAAGGAATGCTTTTGTAAAGCCCGTCATGAAAAGCTATGCTCTATCGAAGCATCTGGCCAACAGTGTTACAGGACAGTTGAAATACAGGGAATGTCTGCTTAATGCTAGGTTGTGCCATGCTTAGTTGGACAGATTAATTCACTACACACAATCATCCCTTTCCCTTTATGGACCTGTTAACATTGATGTGCATACACTGTTCTAAGGGCTTCTCAATCCATTTTTCAGTCCCTTATATGAAATGCCTGTAATAAACCGACTGAGCAGTGTGGTTGGGGCAGAAACAATTCACAGGTGTTGCTTTATTTTTTAATTTCCTGTAAGTGCTTGCAGTAGCAATGATGATGGTTTTACTAAGATGTGACGTTTATTAGCCAACCCAAGCCTATACTTAGCTATGGTTCTGCCCGGTTAAGACAGCTCCAGGTTTTTAAAAAGTTCCTGACAATTGTCTGAATTGAAAAGTCAAGGGAAGAACCTCTTTTCAGTCAAAGGCCTGGAGGCTGCACTTCAGCAGTATAGTAAATCAAGCTCTAGGGCTGCTGGTAGAGGACCAAAACCTCTAAAGCCTCATGATACCAAACACAGATCCAGTGTAAACTTGTTCTGTGGATTCAGAAAACGTTGCCAGTTTAAATTTGTATTAGCAGACTTTATGCCAGACTAGGAATAATCTATACTCCATCAACTAACATAAATCTGGAATAGAAGTCATATTGTGGGTTTTGAGTAATTTACCAGGAATGTGATGAGATGCCTAAACCTATTCTAGACCAAATTATCACTGCCCAGATCTGGCATTACCATGGACCCACAGTCATAGCTGAACTAGGCAGCCATGCTGCCTGTTCCTTCTCTCCTGCTTGTGTCTGTTGGCAGAGTGAGGCGTTTCACAAGTTTAACACTGAAAAAGCTCTTAAGAACTAGGCATTTAAATTAATTTAAAAAAAAAAAAAAAAACCAAACCCCTTAGATTCTGGCACACTACTAGAAAAACAGATTTTTCTCTGGGCTATTGCAAGCTAATGTTTTAGTCACTTTTCACTGCTGTCTGTCTGCAAGGGAAACTGTACAGATAACCTAGAGAACTGAATATTTTTTTGGTTTTGGCATTTCTACAAATTTCGTTTGAAACTATTAAGGGTTCAGCTGACTTGTTTGGTTTTTTTTTTTCCTTTCAAGGCTGGATCAGTGAAACCGCTAGTGGTGTCCCACCCTAGTAAACTGGGTGGTAGTTTAGTGCCTGTGCTGGGAGTTCAGTTCTTTCCTTCACTTAAGTAACACCGGAGATGAAAAGCACTGTAATAAAAGGCACTAATGATCTCTAATAAACTTATTACCTAATCACAGGATTTCTCATAGCATAGCTGCTGCTTTGGGAGCTGCCTTACTTCACTTGTAGTCACTTTCCACTCATGAAATTTCTCACTGCATCATCCCCTTTGCAAAATCCTTCTTGAAGATGAATGGCAGAAGCCCTGTCATTCCCTATAATACCTTAAACACAGGCAACAAATAATCTGTCACTTCTTCCTTGGGACCCCTTCCTGGCAATCTCTGTGTGTACTCCTGGATATTTTAGGTTCCCTGTGGCATTCTGGCATGTCTCCAGACTCTTAGTCTGGCATCTGTGTTACTGGCAGACTGTGAATTTGTCTGTTTGAAGACTCTCAAGAAATATCTGCACCATATGAATGAGAGGCCTGAATTCATAGTGGACTCAGCTACAGTCCTCTTTGAAAATAGAAATTCGGAACAAATCTAAAAAGACAGACCAAAAGTTCAGCCTTGTTGCTGTTAGCTGCAACAGTGTTTTATGGTATTGAATGGAGGGCTTGTGATTGTGCGGCTATGGTATTTTTTAATGCAAAGATTACCTAAGAGGGTGATGAGATTCTTTTGTATGTGGTAGTCTGTCACAGCCAGTTCTGCTCCTGGCATTCCTGGGCTCCTCCTGCACTGTTCAGGTAGGAGAAGAACTTCTTGCTTTCTAAAATCATACCACCAGCCTCCTTGGCAGCAAAGACTACATATTCGTTTGTTGCCTGTGAATTGGCAGGGAGGTTATACCGAGCTGATGTCTTACCCTGAGCACCAGCATCCTAATCATACTGTTTACCATCCTCTCCTTCCGGTCACATGGCCAGGTAGCATTGCTGGCTGCTCTGTGCAGGACCTTGTGGGTCTGCCTTTTGTCCAGTCCTCCTTGCTCATCTGATAATTAATTAATTAATCAATTAATGGTGCCTATATTCTCTTGAGCACTGGAGACATACTTTTTGTAGAGCCTTGTGTTAGTCTGTCCTTTCACTATTTTGCAGCAGAGCAAGGGTAAGCCAAATCCAATAATTCATATATGTGTTAATGTGTTGTTTAGGAAACATTAATTATTTGGGAATTATTTATATTTGACAATTATTGATAAATACTGTTTTTAAGGATTCCCTTTTTTAAACTGGGAAATCACATTAAACTGGGAAAACCCATGATTTTAAAATTCATTACACTTTCACCTATGGCAGAGAGATGAAATCATACTTCTATGCCACTGTGAAGCGTATTGTCCAGTGAGCCACATAAAATTCACTATTTGAATAAAAATTCAGTTATAATTTTTAAGCACACAGCACAACTATGTTTCTGTTCTAGGAAGAATTTTGTGTAGCTCGTGTCATGCTGGTTTACTGTGATTGATACTAGTTAACGTTCAATCCGTTGAAAACGCCTTCATGCGCCCTGCTTTGGATTTCTCTAGGCAAACAGTAGGTTTGATAACTTCCATAAAATTCAGAGGAGCTCTGCAGCCACACAGCAGCGAGTATGTGCTGCACAGCCTGCTTGAGCTCCTTTCCCCAGCCAGAACCGCTTGTGTATAAGGCACAGCTGGTGGTTTTTTAGCTTCCTTCCCCTTGGAGGAGAGGGAGGTAGTCCAGCAATTCCCATTATTAGCTTGGCCTCAGTCAAGCCACTCAGCTGCATGTAATTTCCTGCTAATCAAGTTGTACTGTAGTGCAGTAAGCCAAAAAAATGGTGGAAAGTAGACAAAGATGGTCATTTGGGACCTAGTAAGATTTTATGAATGGGGCTGCACTTAATGGTGGAGGATGTTGGTTAACTGGAAGGCAGAAAACTCCCATGAACCAAACTAACATAGTTATTGAAGGAAATTGTACCATGTACTTGCTGGAATATTCATCTAAATGCATAAACATGGTATCTGGAGATCATGGGTCCAAAAAATCTGGGTCCAGATTTACTTTCTAGAATGGTGATGCATATATTGACTGAAATTAAAGTTAATATAGCTTTATTTAATATCCATTACGATCACAAGTGTTTATGATATGGTCATGTAAAAAAAAGACAAATTCTTATGGTGCAGAATTTTTTGTAGCAAACCAGATTTTGGAATACTTTAAGAACTTTGCATTTCCTTCAACTTTTGATGGACAAATGAGGTGAATTTTAATGTATGATGGCAGTGGCTTCATCCTTGGTATTTTATATTTGAACAGGCTTTCTATAGTTTCTTTATGTCTATTATGCTTTTGAAATAATTGAAACTGGAATGACTGAAATATAAATTATATGTCTGAAATATTAATTATATTAATATGGGCACCTGATGACAGGCATCTCACCAAATTAGTAACATAAGATCAAATGGTTTCCAGTCATTGTAGAAAATTTTATAGGTTTCTTTAACAGACAGATTGCTTAAAGCATTACTCATTTTTAATGTGAAAATGATTGATCCTAATTACTGTCCATTGTGTGTTTCACTTCATGATTCATAATGTAATTTAGAGATAGAATTCTATAGCAATTACTTAACCAGGAGATAAATCAAACAGGGAAAAGTAATTGAATCTTTACTTCCTACCTCTCAGCCATTTCTTAAACCAGTGTGTTTAAAAATAACAGTTTAGATGCCAACTCTGCTTTTGTTATTGGATATCTGTATTCAACCCCTGGAGATCTGGTGGATGCTGTAAATCTTAGAAAAGGATTATTATGAACATTTTGTTAATCACCTTTATAATTCATCTAGCTGTAAGCTGCTAATTGAAGGACCCTCTGTTATTTCCATTGACATCAGTGCTGAAACTTTAATTTTCTTTTTTTATGTAAAGGTGGGCTTTTAGATACACTTGTACTTAATTGTCAGTTCATATTCATTTTTTCCTGAGAAATACTAATGGAGTCTGGTCTCTCTATTCTAGAGCATTATCTGCACCTTTATGTATGAAGCTCTTTGATGCTGGGAGAAGTATGACGTTTTAGTTGCATACACATGTTGAGGCACTTACTGTAGATAGTCAAAGAGTGCCAGGAAGAGAGGAATATGGAATCATACAGTCACTGTCTTACGGTAGTGCATGTGTCCATTTGCAGACCTTCCAAACTTTACCTACATTAAAAAGTTGAGATCCACTGCAGATAGCTAGCCTGCAAATTATGGAGGAGTCATGTGAGAATGCTTGTGCAAGGAATAGCCCAGAGCCTAGCTAAGCTGTATAGAAACTTTGTTTTCTTCAGAAGTGTCTGAGGAAGAAGTACAAATTCTTACACATTGCATTTTGAAAAGTCTGTGCTTGGTATTTGAAGTAGGCTGCTAAAATAAAAGAGCAATGTTGTCTCTACATAGATAATTCTCTTGCATTGATTACACTCATAAAACATCAGCTTTTGACTCATAAACCATTTCATAAAGATGCTTCCTTTTAAAATCAAAATATAGATAACAGCAGTGATCAAGCTACTTTTCACTTCAAGTTTCAGATTAGTTTTTTTGAAAAACATACTTGGCAAATAAACTAGCAAAACCACAAACAGGAATAAATACTCTATGCAAAAGGATACACACTCTGTCTGTTCTATCTGCATGTAATAACTTTGACATTTTGAAGTACATTAAGTGAATATTTTTGCATTACTTGCCAGATTGCTGGTAGCTAGTTTTTTGGTCCCCAACCAATAATAATGAGTAAGATTTTCATTAATACAGTGTAGCTTATAGCAATATCTTAATCAGAGCACACAGTCTTCCAGTACTTTTCGTCTTCATCTGAAGAAGGAAGTTACAAAAGAATAGATTTTCGTTTTCTTAATTGAAAATAGCACAAAATAAACTTTCAAACATGAAAGGGCAGATGATTAACTCTTTGCCTCAGGTTAAAAAAGATAATAAAGGCAGGGAGTGAGGGGGTGGCTTGGCAATACTGAGTTACGAAGACTGTTTTTTCTAAGTTTAGTTGTTCCATGCCTTGGGTTTAGTTTCTGTTTCAACACTTACTTGGAGTCTGCCTGATAGGAAGTTAGTAATGGCATCTGTATGTTAGCTGTGCGGTGGTATGGGGTTTCCGTATGCTTCGGGGTTTCGAATACAGATAGGGAACCATTTGCTGTTTGTGTTTAAAAGAAAAAATTAGAGCTTTGTAACTTATAGTTAGGGCTGATCACATAAAAAAATTGAACAGAAAGGGAAGCGTTGATGTTTTGCCCAGGACACTGTTCAGCACCAGTATTTTGGTTAAAAACCAAGCTTTTGTAGGCAAGTCCAGTTTCTTGGCAGAGCGAGTCTGTAGTGTTTATTGCCAAACTGGTGCTAGATATCCACACTTACCAGGTGAGATCTTGTCAATACTGATTTTGGTAGATATTTTGCAGTTTAGTTTCAAGGGGCCTTGATTCCCTTCCTTCTGGCACAATTTTGTGTAGTAATTCAAGGGAGCTAACGTAGTCAGTAAAGGTTGGCAATTAGTTACATCTGCCACTGAGAAAACAGATCTAAAAAACACTTGGGAGTTGATCCCCCTGTTCTCCTGTCTTTAAATGAGAGACAAGATCAGACATAAATTCTTAGGAGCTAATAAAGATTACTATTTAAAGGCTTTCCACACTGATCCCCAACTTTAAATAGCTGCTTGTTAATTATACAGGTAGCAGTGTGACCTGCTAAATTGTAGCAACTGGCTAAGCCTCACAGATACAGAGCACAGTGTAAAACTCCCTAAGAAGGTCTGTGGAGCATTGTAGTAGTCTAAAGAAATCCTC
>VYZV01011021.1:0-17526 GCA_013401275.1 Pandion haliaetus | reverse complement strand
TTTCCTTCTGCCTTCCTCTTTCATCCCACAGGTAGCAACATCAAGAGCTGTACTAAGTGATGCTCTGTAAATTATTTTAACTTTCGTTAAGTTTTGTTAGTCCTCCTAAAATTACTTTAACTCCTCGATAATATTTATAAGAAAACTGTCTTCTTTCAGTGTTCAAGGAATTTTTTTTTCTTTTTTTCCACACTAAGAGTATTTCAATTCCATTATCCACTTACTTAATTCACCTTAAAGAGATCTCCACCCACTGCTAATTTCAGCCTTGACATTTCTACAACACAGTCATTATTAGGCAGTGTTCTTATTCAGGATAAAACAAAGTTCTACTAAACCTCTTCTTTCCTCAAAATGCTTATACCAATTCTGACTGCTCTGAAACAGAGGAGGAACTCATACGTTATATATAGAGTACTTATGTAATGAGGGTGCAGTACAAGGCATTTTATTTTTGGACATCTGTGGAAAAGTAATGCATAAAATACAGATGAACACATTGACTTTTCATTAATCTGTAATGTAATGAGGTTCTAACACAATGTAGTTTTTCTAATAGGTAGACTAGCTACTGCCTCTTATGTTTCTTGCTAGAGGAGATGTGTTATATGAATGACAGTGGTGTTTTTGCATGACTATCTAGAACATGAATGATACACTATGGGGATGTGAAAACTGCAATGTACGTGCAAACTTTCTCTGTGCAATATGTATGAATGTGTGTGTATGCCGAAATATGAGATTATCACATGTATATGGCCACAATCCAGCCCATTTGATTTTTATGTTATGTATCAGTGGTATCTGGAAAATCCTGCTTCCCTACTAAAACAAAAGAAAAGGATTTGCATGGCTTTCCTCCCACTATTTGGTGCAAAGGTGATTAGTATTACACTGTTATCTCTGGTAGGAATGATGCTCACTTTTCAGCTGTCTTCACAGAACACACACCCACACGTGTACTGAGTGGTGTGTATCGTCACTGTGTTCAGAGTTATTTTGAAATAATTTATTTCTCTCTTTGAGGAAAGAGAGGAGCACATTCCAGAAAAAGTTTTGAAAACTAAATTGAATTTTCCCTTATTTCATCCTTGTGTTCCTTTCTTTTTTTACGTAACTCCTATATAATCTACGACAGTATGCTCTGTTCCCCAACTCCAAAATGCTGAATTTGCTTGTGAAAGCTGATAGCATGTATGGAGAATATGTTCTCTGCTGAAACCAAGCACTTTAATCTTTTAATTCTGATATTAATTTTCTTAAGAAATTAAAGATCAAAAAGTGAAATCTGTGGAATCACTTCATTGTAACAGTATTGCATTTCACAAATAGGAAATAACTTAATTTGTCTGTAAATCTGTTTAATCACCTTTAGATGTAAAGGGACACACTGAGAATGAAACCCACTTAAAACCTTTTAAAAAGAGATTCAGCTAAGCTTCTGGGAAGAAGAACCCCATGACTAATTTTTTTCCCATTTGTCTATGAGCTCTGTGTATATGCTTGCAGTGAAGGTAGCATATTATGTAAATGAATGAGAAATCTTAGAAGATCCACAAAGGTAATTCAAACTGGTCCTGTAGCTTATTTTAAAAAAATGAAAAAAAACCACACACCCCCTTCTCAAGTATGTTGTGTTTCTGTGTTGCCTTCTCAGCTATGCACAGATTCATGAATTCCTGAAAGCATGCTGCAGAGGTGATAATGGGAGCAAAAGTGGATATTGTCTCCCAACAGTATAGTTTCAGGATCTTTTTTTCAGGAGAGGAATAAGGAGTGAAATTCATTGATTTCATTCTTAGTGAAGCCAAGAGTGTTTGGACAGCTAGTGTCACGTTCAAAGACAGAAGACGACAGAAGTAGAGTGACAAACGTATTGGTGAAATAAAAGACACAGATGGAAAAAGAACAAAAGCCATAAGGGAAGAGAATTCTCTCGTAGTTTGCCTGAATTAAGGTAAACACACAAACTTTAATAATCCAAATATTAAGAACTCCCCTGACAGTCATAAAAACCCCCACCTTAAAATACATATAGTGGAATTCGGTCAGCCACTGCTTTAGAAATTCTTTTGCCTTTAACACTTGAAAATATTCACAATGTGAAAAAGCTTAGAATAATATTTTTGTCCTTAAATGCTTCCATGAAAACTACTTACTGAGGGGGAAAAGGTCTTTATTGGAAAGGGTTTAGGCTTTCAGTTGAGTCAGAATATCAATTTCCAATTTTGGCACAATCACATCTATTTAACAATGTTTTCCTTTGGATCAAAGGTTGCCCTTGATTACACCACTGTAAATAAGAAATCAGTCAATTTTTTTTTTTTTCAAAAGCAGAACAGAGTTATTTAGTATAGCCATGTATAGCAGAAGTGCACTATACACAGTGTAGCTTTTCTTTCCAGTTCTCCCAAAGATATTAGTTCTCTCCCAGTTACAAATTGTTTGCAAAAGGACAAAATCTGCTGAATATGAAAACAGCATGCAATGTCTGATATGAATAGTGATAAAATAACTTGATAAATTAGAAAGTTGCAATAAAAACCTGACCTGAAATTTTATCAAGATCAACCACACTGTCTTACTGGGTTTTTTTCGATGTATTCATTGATTTTTTTTAAGGCACCGAGCATGACTGTGAAATCAATGATAGTTTGTCACAAAATTGTAGAGTAAAAGCACTGTATTACTGGGGTCAGCTACAAATTAGCCCAAAGGGTAAATACAAAGGGAGTGCAAAGGCTAAGGAAAAAAACCAGCAGATGTTGTAAAATATGGCAACAATGTAACAGCTGTTAGAAAATTTATATCTTCGTGTTGTCTTGTCCCTCTACTTGTGCGTAATCGAATTCACTAGCTGTGGTACTGAAGAGCATTTTACGTGAGAGATTTATTTAGTGAGTGCATGTGTTTAAAATCTTTTGTACATTCTACATGACAGACACAGTTCCAAAAGCAAAGTCATAAGTAGCTGTGCTGGTTTTGGCTGGGATAGTTAATTTTCTTCACAGTAGCTAGTGTGGGGCTAAGATTTGGATTTGTGCTGGAAACTGTTGATAGTTCAGAGATGCTTTCTTCACTGCTGGGCAGTGCTTACACAGAGACAAGGCCTTTTCTTCTTCTCACCCCACCCCACCAGTGAGTAGGCTGGGGTGGGACAAGGTGTTGAGAGGGGACACAGACGACTCCAACTGACCCAAGGGATATTCCAGACCATATGATGTCATGCTCAGCATATAAAGCTGGGGAGAAGAAGGAGGAAGGGGGGGATGTTCACAGTGATGGCATTTGTCTTCCCAAGTCACTGTTAGGCGTGACGGAGCCCTGCTTTCCTGGAGATGGCTGAACACCCGCCTGCCGATGGGAAGTGCTGAATGAATTCCTTGTTTTGCTTTGCTTGCGCGTGCGGCTTTTGCTTTACCTATTAAACTGTCTTTATGGCAACCCATGATTTTTCTCACTTTTACTCTTGATTCTCTCCCCCATCCCATCAGTGCAAGGAGGGAGCGAGCAGCTGTGTGCTGCTTAGTTGCTGGCTGGGGTTAAACCACAACAGTAACCTTAAGTAATTGATTAGGATATTTTCAAAACCAAGACAGTCTTCTCCTTAATTTGTTATTGAGCCTTGAAAAAACATATTTCTGAGTATGTGCTATTATTTTTGTACTTTCCATTTCTCATGAGGTCTGATTGAAAATGTCATTATCTTTTTATATGGTTCTTAAATGACCATTATGAGCTTGAGGACCATGGGTGAAGTTACGATATTGCTCCTTAGGGATTTATAATCTGACTGTTTAGTTGCACTGACCTATAATGTCCTGAGTGTACTAAGCTAGTTCATTGACTTTATACAAAATTGCTAAAATCAGTGGGATTGCTCAAAATACTTCAAACCAATGGCAGCAAGTACATGAATGATCAGGTTCTGAAGACACTGCCTGGTTCTTAGAAATAAGCCCTGAATTACCTGTGCAAAGGATGAAGCTATTAATATTTAGTGGTTTCTTAGACAAAAGTTGCCTTTTCCTCTCCGTTATCTGTCAGCAATTTGTCACAAATTTTCCATTTTTGCACACATGCATTCCCTTTGCACAAAGGAACACTGTGCAAATGACACATAGTGAAGATAAACTCCTCAGGAAAAAGCCATTTGGATCAGAATTGAAGCCATAATTCCTTATGGAGTTCCATGCAGAGGAATACATGTTCCTATGATGTTCCTGTTTCACAGGATGAGGATAGATGGACAGGCATAGCTGTGTGTTGACCATATGTAGGCAGAGCAAAGAAAGTTTTGGCAGTCTTAGGTGCATGCTTCTCTAGTCCTATGTAATCTACAAGAATCTATCCTACTATAATTTTTCCAGATGATTCTTGTCTCAGTCATAAACATCTTGTTCTTGTTGCAGATATTCTGCTGCTTAAATTCTTTATGGTTGCTTTCATTTGTACGTATCAAACACATTGTTGTATTTCTTTTCTGTGCCTATATGAAAATGAGTCTTTGACTCAGGTTTCTGATACATTCTTTTTTGGATACAAGTTTAAATCTTCTCTTAGCAAGGATTTTTCAGAATTTTCCCAAATTTCAAATTCTGAAGAAAACAAATGTTTAAAAAGGTTATGGGATTTTTGTTTTGTTGGCTTTGAAAGCATGCCATCTCATTTTTCCAAACAGCTGTGCTTGTGACATGAGCCTGTTTGCTGGCCAGTGGATGATGCCTAAGTGGAAAACAGACAGATGAGAGGAAGCAGACCAGCACAGATTTCTGCCAGACTGAGGCTCTATGAAATGCCACAGAACTGGACTGGAATGTACTCTTTCTTTTTTCAACTGTGGGAAATGTAACCGCGAGGTAGAAAGTTCTTGGTCAGAAAATTAAATTCAGGGTGGTAATATTTTCACAGAAACTTTTATTAGTATGACTTCTATCACTCTGCTAACACAAAAGATTTAGCTTTGGAACGCTGGGGACCAATACTCCTCAAACTCTGTTAATTCAGATGGCCTGTGTTAGACGTCTCTTTGATGGACACACTTGACATTTGGGAAAACGAGATTGAGATCCAGTTCAGAATCCATTTTTTTTCTGACACTGGTCATTCCCCACCCTGCCCTGAATTGGTACCTCTGTCTTTGTTTAGTTGCTGAATCTGCAGCTCTTAATGTTTCTTCATGAATACAGAGAAGCAATTGCCTGTGGAGCTGATGTCAACACGGCTTTCTCATGAATCAGCCGGTAGAGTACTGCTGGGCAGCTGATTGAACTGTACCTTTTCCCTGGGGCCCAAGTGGTCTCTGCTGCCATATGCTTGCTCCGCAGTGGCCTGAGGGGGCAATATTTCAGAGTCTGCTTTTGTAACCTGGATTACAGTTGCTGGCATTATAGGCTTCACTCTAGCAAACAAAGCAAGCAGAGCATCAAAGCTGCAAGATTATACCAGCCATTTTCTGTTTCCATAACAAAGTTATAAATGAACAAATTTCTGCAGTGAACAGCCAAGACTACTTTATTGGTTATTTATATTTTTATACAATACACCTGAGCATAACTTGAAACTTCCATCGAAATCAACAAGCCTTAGAGTACTTTTTTTTCCCCTGCTTGGAAATATAGTGTACAGTGATTATCCAATTTTACTGTCTTTGCCTGGGGACCTCGCAGAATGAATGCTGATGAAATAGCCAATTGATTAGAGACAAGCAGTCTTTCAAAAAGTCCTGAACAAAAGAATAGCTATTTCCCACATCTCTCACAAATATCAACTAATATTCTATAGTGAGGATGATATCTAAAGGGAGAACAAAAAAATAACATGAAAAGAAAACATAATTCTTTAAGCCAAACATAAAATATATTTTACCCTTCCACTGTTGCCTGTGATGTTACAGACTGTATTCTAATCCTAACAAACAGCCACCCAGGGGAATTTATAAAGGAATACCTGCAGGCTCTCTAATGGCACCATCTTATAAGTTGTAGCAAGAAAGAACTGCCAGCCTTAAAACTGAAAAGGCAGCGTCCTTTCTTATTAGATTCACACAAGCTAAATCCATGCAGTAGGTAACATCAGCAAGGATAATTGCCGAAGAGTTATCTATATCACTAGATCGTAATATATATTTCGGATGTAAACCATTTTTGTTTCAAAAATAACATGTTAAAAAGACAATATCAGGTTCTAAAACAATTAGTTTATGCACAAAATAATGTAAAATATGCAGCTTATTAGATTTCACAGCCATGATTCCTATAGTCCTCATTATACAGCTGTAAAATGCTGAAGGCTGCCAAGTTGCTCCATTGTCTGTGGGCTGTACAGAAGGCATTTTTCTCCTATGCATAGCAAGCACCTTTCATACTTCTGCAGTTACACATTTGCATACAATATATTTTTCCCATTTTCCTCACATGACAAAAACTCCTTCAAATGACACATGAGCAATCTGAAAACATTGTTGTGTTACAGGTGGTAGGATATTCAGCTGTTCAGAGATTTTGACTCATATGCATACTGCAAGTTATTAACATTTTTTAAAGATTTCATTAACTTTCTAAACTATCTACTCTAAAAATTGCATTAAGAAATATGTAACATTTGGAAGAAACAACTCAGATTCCTCTTCTGCTTATGGAGCTAAACCTGACTTAGTATATCAGAGGGATATGAAAAGATTATTTTCCTGTTGGAAACAGAAACAGTTTCTTGCATTTTCCTGCATAGTACATAATTTATTGTAGTGGTTATTTCCTACTATTGACCAAGGTGCTCCTGTTTGATTCTTTCAGATCCCTTTATTGAGCTAGTTTTTTCAGGTGTTAGAACTTTTGGTTTAGACTATCAATTCTTTGGGGCAGCATCTACCATTTCCTGTAGTTCTGTACAGTACTGGGTTCTCAAATCTCTTTTTCTGTGCATTTCAGTGACATTACATATGACTACTTATATAAAACAAATTAGCAAAACAAACAAGTAATGCTTTGTTACTCTAATCTTTGAGATTATTTTTAAAAAACTGAATAAGAAATATCAGTTGCAATTTGTTTCAATAATTGTATACAGTTGTCTATATAAGTGCACATAGGTGTTTGTATATATATATGGAAAATAATGTAAACAAAACCAAGAGTCTTGCAAGATTTGTACTTGTCCTATATGTTGGTGTGCCAGCTTACATGCTTGAAGCTCCTGGAGGGTTAGTATTATAGACTGGTATGGCCTATTTTGAGTACATATACATAACAGAGTAGTCATATGATTGAAATTTAGGCGTTCACATTAGCTGGCTAATTTAATTTGGTTTTCTCTCTGGTCAGCCAAGAAAAAAGGATGTCATGAGAGGACAATTCTGTCTTCCTCCCTTAGATAGAGCAGAAAGCTAGTGCAACTAGGTATCTAATTTAGCCAGTTGAGCCTGAAAATGAGTTGTATGAATAACCATCTTTTCCTTCTTCCTTACCTTAATCATCATAAACAAGATCATGACAGCATCACGGTATTTCACTACTTAGAGTCAAATAAATTACAGCTGGGAAAGACAAATTACCCTATTAGTTAATCTCACTGTCTTTCTAGGCTTTTCCCTTAGAATACATTATCTAGCATCCTGTGCAGTAGAGTGAACTCTTCAGTGAGGAGGATTCTGTTATTTCCCTTGAGGAGCTATTCCTCCTTGTACAATTTCTCATTGTAAGGAAGCTTTTGTTGTTTTTCTCTTTGCCAAAGATTAAGTGAATCCTCGTATCTATCTATGTATTTTTATGGTTCTCATCATCCACATATCAGCATTACATCTGTAAAGNTTCATTTCTCCCTCTAGGTTTGGCTGTATACAGGATTCTACTATAGATGTAGTGGAATACATTCTGGCCTTCCTGTCTCTCTAGTATGTCAAGCATAAGTTGCCAATTTTTCCTTTAGTGGACCATTCTGGCCCATATCTATTCCCCTTACTGCTGCTTAGGATATCATCTTCTACCTCCGTTAATTTTTCATCACCGAAAGGTGTCCACTGGACACTTAAAAAGCAAATACTTCTCTATTTTTCACATGCTTTCCTTTATGTGTGGGAAGATCTCCTGAAAAAAAACCACAGAAGACCTCTGTTATCTGTTCTCAAAGCAGTCCTTGAAACCCTTCCCTGATGCCTCCGTACTGTAGGCAGTGTGGGGTAGGTGTGCTAACCTGACAGCAGGTAAATCAGGCAGCAGCACCACTGTGTGCTCAACAGCAATGCTTCCCAGGATGATTTACATCCTCTTGTCATCTCCTTGTCTCTCTTCAGTTGTCTGTCTGCATTTGTCTTTCCTGGTACTCAGCTCTTGGAGTCTTTGGGGAGAGGACCTTCTTGCATTGGGAGACCTGATCTGCGTATTGGGCTTTTAGAGTTTTGGCAATAAAGTAGCTATTAATAATAATAAAAATACATCCAAGTACTGATGTAGAAGGTAGGAGTGAAATTACACACAATCTGTGAAAGAATCCTAAAACACTCATACAACATACCCACATATATATATGTGTGTATATCTGCATAGACATGAAGGTATGCTATTTAAAATACAAATGATAATATTTTATGTGTGTATTTTGCATATGTTAACAAGTTCTGAAGTGCATTACACAGATGTCTATTCCATATACATTTTCTTTATTTGATTAGTGAAATGTCTAATTCATAGATTTTGTGTTTAGAAGTGGTCTTGTATAGAATGATACAGCATGATAAGGCTTAAAACTGGTTTTTTTTATTTAAAAAAAATCAGGTACAATGAAAACAAAATAAGAATAAGTTCTTCAGCTTTGAGGCAGTAATAATTTACATGTCAAGAAGTTATACAGGGTTTTATGAGATTATTGCAGTTTTATTCAATAAAAAATTGTTACCATGACAACAACTGTCATGCTACCTGTGAGATTATAGCAAAGAAGGACAGTGAAGAAAAGGTTTCCTTTTGGAAAGAATGCTTATCTGACCTGCTGAATACAAACAATGCTTTGCTTTGACCACTGCTGACTGCAGGGCTACTATCAGCCAAACTCAAAATCTAGCTAGAGTTTTGAAGCACAGTGATCCTCTTAGAAAAACAAAACAGTTGGTAAATAATGGTAGGTCTTTTTCATGCAAATATACTCCTAATGCCCTGTCAGATAGGCAATCAGATCTTCTGAATGAAATGGAGATTTCAGCCTGTCAAGATTTGGGAAGAGTAGGAGAGAAAGAGTGAGGGAGACTAAAAGGGGCATCAGAAAAGCAAAAAAAAACCCCAGAAGTCCTTGGGAAAACATGGTCCCACTAGGTTGCATTATGGTCACATTTTTTATTTTTACCAGCGATTACAATCTTTCAACAAAATGGTTGCTTCATTGAATATGGATTAATGTAAATTTCTGGCACTGACTACGCATTACCTCCTCTAGAAGATACAAGTTTGATTTCCACTCCCCCGCCCCCCCCCAGTATGCACATTTCACTGCCACACCAAAAAATTTGCTTTCCTACTCCCTGTAGTAGCATATGCATTTTTCTTTTTGACTAATGTGCAGAATCTGTACCCTGACTTACACGTAATAACACAGCCAAAACAACAGAAAAGCATAGCTGAGCACACACATCTTATTTTTATGATGGCTTTTAATCTTAGTTTGCCAGCAAACACAGGCTTTCTTACCTAGCCATATAAAAATACTTTTATTGTTAATTGCTTCTCTGATTGTTAGCCTGTTGCAAAGAGAAACTACGAAAGCTGACACTAACAGAATAAAACAATCAGCAATGGTTAATGGCTAAATCACATTAGAATTGTTCATTAATTAAAATCTGTTGAGTCTCTTTGCAGTCCATATTAATCACAGGGTCATTAGCATAGCAAAAGTGTACCTCAGAAAAAAGTGCAGAAAGTTTTTTAACTGAACATCTTAAAATTTGCCTCATCTATCGAAAAAATGGTTTTGTTTTACAGAAGACAATATTAGGTACATAAAGAAAAAAAGAAACAATGATTATGTTGTTGGGCTAGATTATATAAAGCTGCTATATTATTGTAATTAGGACAACAGTGACTTGGACTATAATAGTGGCTTTCTTGCAAAAATGGCACCATTTCAAATTTATAGTCTCTAGCTAAATGAGTTTGTTGTAGCATTGACAAAGAAACAAACACAAGCCAAATGTAGTCAAAATTAAACACAAACAGAAACCTTAGCTGTTTATTTGCTGGGCAGAAACCAGAATGTTGTTTTTTCAAAGAGCACTTAATAAGTGCTCTTCCCTGCATTCTTACTGCTTTTTCAATGCAAAATTTTTTTCTTTAAAATTTTAAGCACATTATGCATGTAAAAAAATATTTATGTACATATAGTTTATAACTGCAGTGGAGTAAAATCCTACTTAAATATTGATAATCCAAAGCTCTAGACCAAAGCACGGAGAGTTCTGCTGTGTTAGGGAGATTGCCTAAATAACAGCCATGGTGGCTGTGAGTTCCTTTTTTCTGCATTACTCTTCACTCTCAGGAATCTCTCGGTTCTCTCAATCTTTTGTTCATGCTTAGTTGAAAAAGGTTCTGTCACTGATGGGAGTGGGATAGGTTGCTACTTCTTCTGGACCCTTAGCGTCTTGCAGTGGAACCAGAGCAGCACTGATGTAGCAACATACTCTGCAGCTGCAGAGGGGACAGAGTTTGTTCCTTTATATACCTCTAATTGCTGGTATGAACATACTAATGTGGCATGTTTCACACTTGCAGATTTTATTCAAGGCATAAACTAAAAAATTTCGAATTGAAGGTGATAAAATTTAAGCTATGTAAAAGCTTAACTAATTTTAATATTGGAAGTAATTTCTTTAATTTCTGTTTCACGATTGCTTACATCTTTCATAAACAATTTTCATCAATAAGGTTGTTGGGAGCAAATTACTGAATTTGACAGACCTTCTCAGAAGTGTGTATGATGGTCAGAAATGAAGTGCTGAGTGGCAGAGACTGGCAGTGTAAGAAATTGATTTCTAGGAGCTGGGAGAGTATTTTATTTTTCTGTTCCCTTCAT
The DNA here is from genome assembly GCA_013401275.1 of Pandion haliaetus. Lineage (NCBI taxonomy): Eukaryota > Metazoa > Chordata > Aves > Accipitriformes > Pandionidae > Pandion > Pandion haliaetus. Next base: position 6,471 of record VYZV01011021.1, on the reverse strand, counting down.
TAGTTTTATTAGGTGAGATTCTAGTCACATTTCAAGTGACCTGTAAGGGAAAGAAAAAGAAGGGTATGCCATTTTCCCTCTGCTTTTGTGTATATAAACAGTGGATGGGAGTACTGACTATTATGTATGTATTTTTAATGTATGTATAAATTTCAGATAAACTTGGGGCCTCAATAAGTGATTAAATTCTTTTGTATCGCAAGAAAAAAATCTTGAGAGCTGAGCATCAGGATTGGAAGCAATGTTAGACACTGATTGCCTCTTTTTATTAAGGCGTATTCAAATTCAGTGTCTAATGAACACTTGGGATAAAGGATGAGTTTATCAAAGAATCAGCACACCCATTTAAGTTTTGAATTCTTGAAATAAATATCTATAAAAGTCTTCGGGAATTCTCAAGTGAAATAAAAGAATAGACATTATATATCAAATCTTTCTAAACAAGCAATGTAATTATTTCTGAAGTCCTTTGAAATGAGAGCCAGCTAGGCAAATCAAACACAATCTCAAAGAAGTCAACAGTTTCACTTCTTTATTTTCCTTTGTGTATGAAGTGTTTCATGGAAACAAAATGGAAGAGCCTAGATAAAATACTCTTACAAAAATTTTCACTCCTCTGTGATGAGCCTGATCTTATTCCAGCCCTGTCCCATTGTATGATGTTCTGTACAAACCTCTTCTGTCTTAGAAGATTAAAAAACAAAAGGTTTATGACAGCAGCCACAGAAACCTAGTACATTACCTGCTATTTCAGTTTGAATCCAGTTGAAGAAAGCACTGACGTCTATATTAATATTTGTTATCAGACACGGGACAGCAGCTGTGAACTGCAGGGAATGTCCTGCTGGGATGGTGGGGCTATAGTCTGAATTCTGCGAGAGGGGAGGTACAGCTTGGCTAAGAGATTGCTTTCTGTAGGAACAACAAAATAAAGAACTTGTAACTGGTGTTTGAGTTACAGAAGGTGAGCCAACAAAACTTAAATGTGAGACAATTCTAATAGCTACATCTTTTCATGCTTTGTAGCTATTGTGGGCAAGCCACGAAGGGTCCTTTTGTTCCTCTGTTCCTGCAACATCGAAACTCAAGCTTCCTGCGTACTTCCTTGTCATTGTTCTCTATTTCATTTATTTTCTGTAGCCTATACTATGGCCTCTGACTGTGTCCCATGGTTGCTTCCCTGTTACTGTTTTTATTCTCCTGTATGTGAAGGAGGTTGTTCAGGATATCATCTCTAGGCTGAGGTTGCTGTTCTTGCTACAAGGCTGGGGCCCACATTTGTGTCATCAATCCCCTTTATCATTTTCAGTCAAAGCTATCAGGCATTGTCTGTTAGCGTCTGGGTGTACAGCAAAATTTGTAATTGGTCAGACAACAAATTTCTGATGTTAATTCCTTGCAAACCAACCATCAAGTTGAGGATAAACTCTGTTTCTCCTGCCCAGTTGCAGGGTAAAGGTTATTATATTAAAGGTTATGTATTAGATCACCTTTCAATATCAAAACCAGTTAAGCTTCAAAACATAAACAATTTACATGTTTATAAGACCAGGATCAGCAAGCATCCGTCAAAGATAGATTCAATATAATATTCATCAGCATTGCATTCCTCTTCCACATGGCACGTATCAGCTGCAGGCCATGTGGATTCTTCTGGACCCTGTTGAGCAGCAGGACAGATGCTGCTGGGGCCCTTTCCTACCTGATGGGGCCATGGTGGAGCTTGCATGACAGCCAGCTGATCTGCTTCCCTTCATTGATGTTCTCCCCTGTAAGAATGGATAAATTTAGACCAGTGGCCAAAACAAATGACTGGTATAAGCCATAGGCATTTTTTTCTTTAGTGAGATGTATTTCTGCAACCCGCGTTCCCTTCCCTTGGAATGATCCCATTTTTCCCATGCCGCTAACCTGTCTCAACCTCAGGCACTGCAGAACTTCCACTCCATAAAAGGTGTGTTATCCATCCCTCTAGAAACTCCCAAATCCTGCTAGCCCCATATCTTGCCCTGATGTTTGAAGTGGCCAGGTGGGAAAACGTGAAATGGAAGCTATTGGATGATATGCAAATTATCTCTAAATATGCAAACATTCCTCTAAATAATTTGCATGTACTGTAACACACAAAACTGCCCAAAGCCATAGCAGCGATGTGCCATACAGAGAAAGAAGGAGAGAGTGCAGTGCAAGGACATGCCAAAGGGATCTCCTCCCCCTTTAGTTTACTCTTCCTGTCCTAAAGTGACATGATCTGCATTCAGCAGCACACAAAGTGTGAGTGTCCTGGTTTCAGCTGGGATAGAGTTAATTGTCTTCCGAGTAGCTGGTACAGTGCTCTGTTTTTGAGCTAGGTATGAGAAGAATGTTGAGAACACACTGATGTTTTCAGTTGTTGCCAAGTAATGTTTAGTCTAAAGTCAAGGATTTTCCAGCTTCTGATGCCCAGCCAGCAGGAAGGCTGGAGGGGCACAAGAAGTTGGGAGGGGAAGCAGTCAGGGCAGCTGACCCAAACTGGCCGAAGGGGAATTCCATACCATGTGATGTCATGTCCAGTATATAAATTGGGGGAGTGGGGGTGGGGGGATTGCCACTCGGGGAATAACTGAGCTTTGTTTGGTGGGTGGTGAGCAATTGCATTGTGCATCACTTGCATGTTCCAATCCTTTTATTATTACTATTGTCATTTTATTAGTGTTATCATTATTAGTTTCTTCTTTTCTGTTGTATTAAACCGTTCTTATCTCAACCCACGAGTTTTAGTTCTTTTCCCGATTTTCTCCCCCATCCCACTGGGTGGGGTGGAAGTGAGTGAGCGGCTGCGTGGTGATTAGTTGCTGGGTGGGGTTAAAGCACAACAGTGAGAAGGAAAAGGAGGCTATTTTTATTGGCATATGCAGAAACGGGGATATTTTGGTGGGTGCTATAATTCTTTTCCTTTCTGAACATAAGAATAATTCAACCCGTAACCTCTCTCCTACTCTTGCTTTCTCTCCCTCTGTAGATTTTGTCTTTATTGTTAGCCTAATTAATGTCATCATTATAATTTTAAGTCATCCAGAAAAAATGTCTCTGCAGCAAGCTTAATGTAACCAACTGAATTTCACTTGATTTTGCTTCTTACAGAAATGGCAAGTGCTATGTTGCCTGAGAAATAAAAAGGGCAATTTCCTTAATTTGTTCTTCTATTTTTTTGTCAGAGTATGGAATTATAACTCTGGCTAGACAATGGCCCCCTCAGTGGCAGAGACTCATTTCAGAGACATTAGATGTCCTAACTCTGTCACTGTGGCCACATCAAACCATTATTATGGCATCAAGCCAAGAGAAGAAAAAAGAACCTTTTTTATTATTGCTTTTCTATGTGGTCTCTGTAACTTGGTAAGGTTCTTTCAAATGTGATTTTGCAAATCTTAAATGCAACATATTATATGGTATTATTAACCTTGTATTTCATATCCCTTTGATATGTTTCCTTTGCAAATGCTTGAAGTCTACATAGATCTATCAGGTAGCTTTAAATGCATTCTACAAAGAAACCTTAAATAATACAGCTACTAAAAAGGTTTTTCTTTTACCCAGAAATTCAGTCTGCTGGCATATATCATCTTGAAGGAAAATGTTTTGTTTGTGTTCCACAAGTAATGTTTCGTCACTGATCCTTTTTTTTTTCTTTTATTATTGTCATACAACTTGCAAGGAAATAAATTTTTGTTTCAAATTATTTTTTGAATAAATTATTCAAATTTCAAGTAAGGGTTTAAACGTTAATTGTGTATATTCTTTTTATTTAGGCACCTTTGTTACTAAAGTAACAGCTACAGATGCAGATGATCCAGTTTATGGAAATAGTGCCAAGCTGGTTTATAGCATTCTGGAAGGACAGCCTTACTTTTCTATTGAGCCCCATACAGGTAGGTGACTTTTAATATGAATCCCTGGGTTATGTTTATGCAAGTGACCATGCCTCTTCTGTATGTCATATGATATACTTAAACAGGGAGGTAAGTAGATGTCTGTCAGTATTACCAAGTTGTAACATATGTCTCACTTCTATTCCATCAGAGTCTGATCATATGAAAAGACAAAAAAAATCTGTATTAATGATAACGTAAGTAATAGTGATGCTAATATTACAGAATTTACTGAAGCAAAACCGAAGGCAGTGGAAGTGCCGTGTGACTTATAACTGATTAAGGATTGAAAGACTTGGCCTGAGGAATTTAATGAGCATAATATAATATTCAATATGAGACTATAGTATTTCCAGCTAAAGAAAGTACTATTTAGCTTGGGAATTTTAGTGAATATATTGTGTGTTTTCATTAAAAAATATTTTTCTTTCTTGATTGGATGGATCAGGGGAAAGAAAGAACGTGATACTGAGTGTTGGTATGAAGTTATATTAGCATGCGTTTAGGATGACTTTATTTCTCTGTGGTTTTAAATCTTGAAAGTCATCTGAAAGTAGTGCCAATAAATCCATTCCCTCTTGTTTTCTGTACATATGTTGTACCTACAGAAAATTCATTTAGTTATGTCCAAGAAGTGTTTTTTAAAGTGTTTTGTTATTATTTCTTATATTCTTTCACCTGTTACTAGAAGCTGGTTTTAATCACTGTGAGTCAAGCAGCTGTGATCTCCTAAGGAGAAGAAAGCTATAACTCGTTTTAAAACATACAAAAAAAAAGACTTGAATTTATATGACCATAAAGGAATGAAGCAGTAGTAAAAGTTCTTGTCCTCATGCAGTTTAACAATATTATGAAATAAATGCTAGGAAAAATTTTTAAAGGATGCTTTTGATAGATCAAGTGTGCTAAGTTTTCTCACCAATGTTAAACAGAGTATTCTTAGACTCATTAAAGTCTGGTAGTTTTTTAACTTTTTCTGGTGAGACTGCATGGGAAAAATTATTTCACTTTCCTAGAAATGCCCTAACTTGCAGGCACTTTAGGTAAGTAGTATAGATCGATAAATATTAATAGATTAATGGATTAATCCATTAATGTATTTTCTTCTGGTTGAAGGACAGCTATCCTAAATGTGAAAATAATCTCTGAAATGAGACTTAATGTTTTATTTTATGCTGCATGTAAAATAGAGTTTTACAAAGAATAACTCTAGCACAGCACAATGGAAAAACAGTAGCTTGTTTCAAAAATAAGTGTCAAGAGAGTGTTATTAGTTAGCTGTCTTAATTAGAGAAGGATTAGTTGTAGGCTCTTTCTCAGTTTCTACACCAGAAAGTTAGTGCTATAGCAGGGGAGCACACCAGCTTTCACAGAGGAGCTAAGTGTATTCTCCACCTACACAGAGGATTTTTCAGTTATTTCACACAAAAATAGCCTTAAAGAAATAGTCCAAGTGTAAAAAATTGTTTGATTTTACTCAGGTTTATTATTTGTATTGCATTAAAACATTATGCTTAATCCAATGAAGTAACTATTCATCACCTATGAAAGTGATTTCCATTATCATGAAAGCCAGAGAAAACTCCAAAGCTTTTTGGTGAACCTGAAAATCATGATTTTTCTCCTGTTTCACTAGCATTAAGTTCCCCCTCCTACGTTCATTTCCAGTTACAAATATTCCTTTGAGTAGCAGTTCAGTTACCATGAAAATGACATGTTAGTTTCTAAAGGGAATTTAGTCATAAAGAATTCAACTGTGGATTTGCCACAGTCCCTGAGTAAGTGGCTTTGTATTATGGAGCTGCTTCTGAATGTATAAGTGGTTTGATTCCCCATTTTTCTAGACCTGTGGAGGACATCAATCATGTTTTTCTCTAAACCATTACAACTGAATGAATTTGTGTGCTGAGGCCGTCCTCTGTTTATTTGCCACCTCTATGTAATGGCCTTCATCTGTAGTGCAACTACCATACTACTCTGACAGCTGCCCACCAAGTAGTTTGTTAAATCCGGAGAGTATGCAGTTGTTTCTATGCTATTAGATGGACCTATCCATTGCTTGTAATGTTTTAAAATTTGCAGAATTTGTTCTTGGTCTGGGATGCATCGTCATTCACTTAGAGAAATCTTAGCCATACTAAATGTTAAATTGTGTAGACCCCTCCAGCACACATTTGTTTAGAATATACAAACAATAAATATACATAAAAGTCTAGTCATTAAGCAAACCAGATGTAGGTAGTCATGTAGAAACTGCGGCCACATATTACACAGGGTGAAAAAGATTGCTCTAAAACCCAGCAGCCTTATAGTTGTGGCTCTTCTGAAGAGAAGTGTTGATTTCGGAAAACGCAAGGAACTATGCAGCAGATTTTCTTGGTAATACCAGAATTTTGGAGCCAAGGGTATGATAATGTTTGTTACATACCAGAGAGAGCTTTAGGGGTTGTTACATGCAGTCTCAAAACACTAAGAGTATTATGCTAAGAGAGTTACAATTTTACAGTGGCTTGTGGCAGTGTGTATTTCACCTTTTAGAGGTAGTGGTGCATAAAACATG
>VYZV01011017.1:21100-31828 GCA_013401275.1 Pandion haliaetus | reverse complement strand
CATCACTGATTGGGTCGGCCTGGGCCAGAGGCGGGTCTGACTTGGAGCTGGGGGAGCTTCTAGCAGCTTCTTACAGGACCCACCTCTGCGGCCCCCTCCCCCACTGCCAAAAAAACCCCATGCCACACAAACCCATAACAGTCATGCAAGTAGGCTTGCAGCACATTTATTTTGTGCAGGCCAAACAGCACACTTGAAGTCATGATAGAAAGAAACAATCTCATAATGATGTCTCATCACATTTTACATGTATGCAATGGAGGGATTGTTTTCCAAGCATGTTCTTGCTTTGGAACATATACTGCACTGTCCTTGTTTTGAACCTTATTTTTGACTTCTGTTCCTGTAGTAGTTGCACTTTCATCTTGAACCTTTAAGGATGATACTACAAAAGGATGATACTACAAATTACTGGGGCCTGGGATTTGTTTTGGATTTTCATTCCCAAATGAAAACGATTAAGGAATAGACAAAGCACAACGGATGGGGTGGGGAGGGAAATACTCTGGAGAAGCTGGGTAGGTCAAAGTGGCATGTTGAACCTGTAATGAGGAATGTTCCTTTTACTTCATGATGTTATTCATAGGCATTCAGTAGTCGCTGATGGGGAGCAATGTAATACAGATTTGGATGTTAGTATGGTGAAAAAAAGTGAAAATGGAGTTGAAAGTAGAACCTGAGAAGTAAGGTATTGGAACCGTAGTGAGAGGATGTTAATGTTTTCTTACCACATTGAGAGATTTGTGGATACTTGGATTTTTTTAAGTATTGCAGCTCTACAGGATGTGTTAGTGGTGAAAAGTTCTTGTGTGACAGCTGTTTATGATGTGGTCAGTGTTAGTGTGATGGCAGTGGTGCACGAAAACTTTGTTCTAGATTGCCTATGTGGAAACAGGGAAGGGGAAATTTAATTTAATATTTAATTGCAAATAAATAAACATTTGGGTAGCAAGCTGTAGGATAGGTACAGGTCAGGAATTGTTTTCACTTCCCACTTGTCAGCTCAGGAGTTGATAACATGGAAATAAAAGCATGTGAAGTGTTGAGATTTGTCATACCAACTCTTGCCATTCGTTGGCTCTGTAGTAAAATATATGTGTAAGTCCGGTGTAACTGAAGTCACAGAAATGGTACATAACAGCCTATACAAAATACTGGAGAAAACTAGAAACAAGCTTGGCGACTGTATTCTGACTTTTTTCCGCTGTCCTTTAAAAAAACCCCCACACAACAGACTAACCACAAAACCCAAACCTATGCACTCAATGTGTGGACACTTAGTGTGAAGAGTTTACAATAAACCTTAATTTGATACTTACAATATTTAATTAGCCTTTGAGTAGAGTGCATGAAAATTGTATTTCTTCTGTCCAGCTGAAGGACATAATATTCCATTCTGTTGACTTCTGCTTGGCCATTTACCGAGGTATTTAAAATATAAACTTGAAATTAATTTTTTTTTTTAGCATTCTTCTCTTTATGGCTGCCTGGAACATCATGATAGCAGTACAGACAAACTACCTACTAGATGCTTTGGGGATAGATAATCAAAGGGTGGTTCTGAAAATTCAAGAACACTTGTGTATTTGGTGGTCATATGCTGATTGTCCCTGTAGAATCACCTTATGTTTCTTTTCTCACTGCTCTTTTAGGATGCTTTTTAAAGAAAGCCGAAGTGTTCACAATCACCTCACTTCTGCTCCGTGAGTATAATATCAACAATTTACTAGTATCTTTAGGTTGTTCATAGTATCTTTTTTCATCTTCATGCTATGTTTTTTGACAGAGGGGAGGAAAGGGAGATATTTTGGGATTTGTTTGAAGAGACTTCCAATGTCAATGACTTTTTTTTAATGCTTTAATTTAGACATACAACTGTAATGTTCTTGGCATTGTATTTTAACTCTGTTATGAAGTGGCTAGGTAACTCAAGTGGATATTCATTCTTGGATTAAAGCCTTTTACTCAAAGCATTTCAAAACACTATACCTATAATTTTGCTGTGTAGCATATTAAATAGAACTCAGAGACTGCTGTACTTCCTGCACTTTTCCTCATAAATATCTCTAACCACAGAAGGCTGTGTATGTTAGCTGAATTTTACCTTCTTGATTTTCAGACAACACTATGTCACTCTCGGAAGCTGCCCACATTCATCCAGAAATGACTTTTGAGTAACATCCAAATTGCAACCTTTGTGATAAATATGATTAACATAGGATATTTTTCTACATAATAGCAAAACTGAGTGATGGTCTGCCTACAGTAAGGTCTTTTTTTTTAACCAGGCATATTCCTAGTTGCTTAGGAAAGGAGATTAAATGACCTATAAGATGTAAATCTGTTGACCCTCTTGAAGAAATAGAAATGGGAAAAGGTGTGAAATGCTTAACTTCTAAGTTGAAGCTGATGGCTAATAATCCTTAATGCTGTCCTTGCATAACTGCAGTTGGTGCTATGGTGTTCACTTACAGTGCAAAAGAACCTGGAAGTTTAAATGGCTTATTGCAGCAAACATAGGTTAGATACAACTGTTTCACAGTTGATAAGCAACAAAACACTTTTTTGAGGGGGAGGAAAAAAGCAACTTTTTTTAATGTGGTTTGAAATATAAGTGAGAACACAAAGTATACTCCTCTGTGACAAAATGATTCAATGTAAAATGAAATTATATAACCATTATAGGTGACTTCAGTTTAGACAGAGCTCTGCCAAATAGACAAACTCCTAAGATTACAAGAGGCTGAAATGACTTGATATTCTCTACATTGGAAAAGTAAAAAATAGCTCTCCTGACATCTGTCAAGTTATACCAGCAATTCAGGGAATTTTGCATCTAATTTGCTTAAAGATAATGACAAAAAAATGGATTAAAAGTGTGCTTGTTTTTTCCTCCCTCCATTTTAATTCATTTTCTATTTCAAGGATGTTTTATTATTAAAGTTGGACTCCAGTAGTCATCTTTCTCCTTTATTGGGATATAATCAGTGTAACAGTTAAAACTAAAATGACTTGCCTTTATTTTGTCTTCTGATGTGCATGTATCTCCTCTGGTTTAGGGCAAAGAAGAAGGTGATTCTGGCCCCTAAACCCAAAGTGAAGGTAAATGCCTATTTGGATACCTGAATTTTATATGACCATTTGATACAACCTGTTTCCTGCCTGTGATCCAGAAAAATTCTGGCAGAAGGGTTCCATCAGGAAATGCTGTAAGAGCTTACTGACATGGTGGTGTATTACTTCAAAGAAAGTGGTACAAAAGACTTCTGTATAGCTTTGTTACTTAAAGCTATATTAGTTTTTTAAAAATTGACTGTGAAAAGGTATTAGTTCCAGTAAAGTTTCATACTTTTTAATGTGTGCTTTGTGTTTGTTTTCAGCTTGTATTAAATTTGGCAACAATGGAAAAATGTGTGGTTAGGAGGATAATGTAGTAAGTTGATAGAGGTTCTCATTAGACATGACTAGGTGTTGTCTTAGTTCAGTAGCAATTTTACCTAGCAATCAGATTAGCAACACTGTTCTTCACAGCATTGATTATTCTTAACTATGTGGGGCACTTTTATGTGGAGCGACAGCACTAGGTTTTTAAATACAAATATTGAATTAGCACACAGGACTCCAACACATAGATACCGTAGGTATCTTAATATGAAAATTTCAATAGTAGACCTTGGGTTCATCTGAATTTACAGAATAATAGTATTACATTAAAGAAGACTTTAGATCTACTCCAGAAAGGCTATTAAACCTGTCTTCTATCTTCATTCTCAGGACTCCAGTCCAAAGAAAGAACAGAGAACCTGTATGTCTTCAGGCAATTCAAGTTGTGCTACTCTACTGAGTTCCAGCGCACCTGTCTGCACCCCAGCCAGCTCTAGCTGCACACCAGCTCCAGAGACTATCTGCTTGGACGACTCACTGGATGAAGACCTCTCTTTCCACCCACCCTCACTGGACTCTATTTCTGATGCTCTGGCAGTTATCAATAATGGTGCCAAGGGATCACCTCTTGGGTCCACCGTAGACACACCAACATCTAGACCTCGCCCTGGGTTGAGGGAAGAGAAACTCGCAAGCATTATGAGTAAGTTGCCCCTGGCAACTTCAAAGAAAGTAGAGCCCACTCAAACACCCCATTCATCAAGTCTTATTGCTGGTCACACAGGGCCAGTACCAAAGAAACCCCAGGACCTAGTTCACACTGGTATCTCTTCAGGCCTTATTGCTGGATCTTCAATTCAAAATCCTAAGGTTTCCTTAGAGCCTTTGCCAGCCAAACTACTTCAGCAAGGACTACAGAGGTCAAGCCAGATCCAAGCTGCTTCCTCCTCTTCGCAGACTCATGTTTCTTCCTCTAAGACCCAAGCAGCTATTTCCACCTCCTCTCAAAGAACCAAGGATGCTAATATCTTGGTATCATCTTCTGAGGCTCAAGGTGGCTCTTCCTCAACATCACAAGTGACTAAGGTGCACCAGCATTCAGCTGTACAGCAAAAATATGTATCTCCTTTACAAGCAACTATTAGTAAATCACAGACCAATCCAGTGGTGAAACTGAGTAGTAATCCCAAACTGTCTTGCTCATCACCAGTCATCAAGGCTCAAGATAAGTCTGTTGTATATCGTCTGCCTTTGTCTAATCCCTCATCTGGAAGCGGCTCTCAAGTGTCTCACCCACTGGTTTCTCGGACAACATCCAGCACCTCTACCTCTAGTAACTATTTAGCCAAGGCTATGGTGTCACAAGTTTCTTCCCAGGGTTTCAAGCCTCCCTTCTCCATGGCTGCCTCTCCCAAACCTGCTGCCTCTCCCAAGCCCACTGCATCTAAGCCCTCTGTGACACCTAAGCTCAATGCATCACCTAAATTTTCATCCAAGTCCACCTCATCCCCCAGGCCTGCAACAACACCCAGTTCTTCCAGTTCAAGTGCACTAGTTTCCCAGAGTAGTCACTCCAGCAACAACCCCCTTCATAAACAGACCAGTGGTGTAAATATCAGCAGGCAGTCTCCCACAATGAATTTGCTGCCATCTAATCGCACCTCAGGCCTTCAGCCTGCAAAGAACCCTCAGGCGTCTTCTAAATTGCCCAACTCTTCTCCTTCTGGAACTGTTGGTAAAAATAATTTGGGTGGAGTTGGAATGAATGTACCTGCCAGCAGAGGCAGTAACCTTAACTCAAGTGGAGCTAGTAGGACTAGTCTGTCTGGGGGAGCAGGAAGTGGAACACAGGGTGCTACTAAACAATTGTCAACTCCACATAGACCATCTTCTGCCTCAGGGTCTCCAGTTGTAGCAGCCAGTGTGCAGGTATGCATCTAAGGAGTTTACATTTAAACCTTACATCAGTATTTCACATTTATTTTGTAAACATTCTTTCTTGCAATATCTTGATTTGAAAATGCGTCATAAATTTAATGTTTATACTTTACTAAGCATAAATGCTAATACTGATGAAACTATTTTGCACTAGTGAATAGGTATTTCCAGCTGATGTGAAATGCAAGGATCAGTGTGGAACAAATTCTCACTGTAAAATGTTGGCTGGTGTATACTGTGGAACAGAATTCACTTTTGTTTTCTTTTTTTTAAGAGCACTAGATAAGGTAAGTTTTGTGTGGCCATATTTTCAGGGGATATGGTATTTTCTTGCATTATTGGATTTGTGTATTCTTGCATATTTACCTATTTGTAATGATGGTGTTCGTATGAAAAGGTGTCTTGGTACATTTGTTGCCAAGTGTCATGATTAACTTGCAAAACCAGAGTTCAGTTGCTTGTGGTTTGAGTATAATGCAAGACTTGTATTTAAAATTAGCACTTGTGAGGGCTTTTCTTTAGTATTTGTGATTAAATATGTATTTTATTTTGTAGGATTTAGTCAAACTGAATGAGACACCTCATTAATATATAAATACTCTAGAAATTGAGAGCGCACACTTATGCAGAACTTTATCACTGGAGATAAAACAAGTCATACAAAACAAATATTTTGAAAATACTGTTGTTCTAAAACCTGTGCAAACCTATTATTTACCCAGAAGACAACCTGCTTTCCTGAGTTGTGCATTCTTACTGGGAATGATTTAATTACCAAGGTTTTAATTTGAGGCTTTCCCCTCTCTTTATTGTTCTCTCTATCCTGAAGTCTTCACTACTTAAGAAAAGCTGTATCACTGTAAATTAAGAGTCTTGGTGTACAGTAAATGGAAGAGCTTTGTATTTTTCTTAACAATGTACATAGCTATTGCATGATAGTGATGTCTACTCAGCTTTTAGCAATGGTTTATAATCTTTTAGCTTGCTATCAAATTTTTCTTAATGCAGCTGAATAACAGAAGGAAGATGATTTTTACAAGACACTTCTATGGTCTTTCATCCTACTGTACCTTGTCTGTTATGGTAAACAAGAAATGTCTGGCAGGCTCTGAGACAGCCTTTTCATTATTTTGGGTACTTTGAATGAAAGAAACCACAACCCATATGGTGTGTAAGGGCTACTGAGGTACCACTGAGGGCCTAGAGAAGAGCTCAGCCAGATACAGTGCAGTTTGGGTATTCTGGAAGGTGCCTGGAGGAGGTAAAAAAGGCTACAGTGAATGGACTGGGAGCAGAGTTGATTCTTCCTGGTGCAATCAACAGAGTCCAGTGGATACAACTGCTATGATACAGAAGAAAATGTGAAATGGGTGTGGTAGCGCTTAAAGATGATGGACGAGGGAAGTAAGTATTGTGTTGGATGATGAGATGAATTCTGGCAAACCTTCCTGTAGTTATAGGCAAGTAATTTTTTTAGAAACAGTGATCACCTGGGGAACAAAATGCATTTTGGCAGACGGTGATGTTGAAGAGGCCTGGAGGGGGTGTGGTGGGTAATCAAATAACATGAGTGCATACTGTAATACAGCAAAATAAGGTGTGTTGATATATAGAAGGAGCGAAATCAGCTATAGGTACTGAGCAGCATATGATATCAGTAAAATAATTGTGACTTTACATGTGGGTTTTTTTGACACTTCAGAAGTTACTTGATAACCTAGAAATGGTTCAGAATAATGGTGCAAGGAAAATAAATCATGGAGTAAGGCTGTTGCTACTGTGCAGACTGAGGCTTTGTCAGTGGAGTACCTTCAAGAGAAGATTAGAATCAAATTACCTCCCAGTCAGAGTACACTGAAGGGGAAGAGATTTGTGATAACAAAGGGCTTTAGCCTTAAAGATATAATGGCTGGCTGCTGAACTTAGTCAATTCCAGACTATTTGTTAGGTACAATGTACTAAGGAGTTAGTTACCCCTCTTAAAACTTTGCTTACATTGAAGATCAGACTAGATGATTTCATGTGATAATAAAGATGTTCCTAACTAGGAAGAGTTTCCAAGAAAAGTTTCCCTCCTTTTGCCATTTGATTGACACAGTTATTTACCAGAATATAAGCTTACACCTGTTGTAGCTCCACAGAAATTTTATTCTGTAATACTCTGTTAAGTTATATCTTAAAAACACAAAGCCAAAGTAATCTGAAATCCAGCAATTATCATGTGTGATTTCCTTAAAAAGCTGTACCTACCATTAGTACTCTTGAGCAGAATCTGGCTTAGACTTCTAAGGATCTTAAGTGACTCAGGTTAAGAAGAGCAGGACCCTTTTTATGAAGTGCTATCACAGGTGAGATAAACAGAAACATCTGAACTGCAGCCCTTTTAGGACATTCATGGTAGCTCTTTCAATCACTGAACTTCTCTCTTCTCCTTTTTGAGAGAGTAAGCAAGGTCTTGGCAGAGCATGTTACAAACTTCCTTCTGTTTTTGGGCATTTTACAAATCCACAACTGAAAGAGATTACTGTATGGCTTTTATTTTGTTGCACAGTAAAGATTACATAGACAACGAACAGTTGTAAGTTTCTGTACATAGGCTTATTGTGAAATTAGTACTTTTAAAGGTGAAAGAGAATAATCACATATGTTGAAGTTTTTAATCAATTTTTTTTTTCTACTTGTGGGACGGAGTATGTCTTAGAAGCTGTCAATCCTAAGATGACCAATACAAACACTTGCTGAGAATATCACATCTGTAGTTGTTTACACTTACAGGGTTACTGTTTTAAATTTTTGTGGTTTATTGTAAGCAGCAACTAACTTTTCTTTAGCTGCTTTCACCTGAACACCTTAAGACCAAAACTGGTAGTCGAAACCTTATCCCTGCTAGGAGTTTTCATCACTTTGCTGTTACTGTAAGTTGATATTACAGAACTCAAGGAGACTTCATTTTAAGCTCACATGATCATTAAAATGTTTCTAAGTTTTGGTTTTGGTTAAGGCTTACTTGTATAAATGCACAGGTTTGAAGTCCTCTTCAGTCTGAGTCTTTTTAACTCAAATATCTAAAATATCTGAGCTTGAGTCTAATTCAAAATGCTTTCTATACTAACTGTTTTGTAGTAGATCATTAGAGAATTGAGCATTAGCATATAAAATTACTATATGTATAGTGAAGGAAAGATTGTTAAACAAGAATGAGTTGCTCTAATGTTAGAGGAATTAACGCGATTTGGAGAGGGGAGAGTAATACTGTACTTCCGAAGAACTTCAGATCTACATCTGATAATTCCATATTACTAATCTAATAGAAGGTGTTGCATTAGATTCTGACTGTAGACCCAGTGCATAATTAGAAAGGAGATAGAGGAAATTACCTGCAAGGCTGACGAGAAACACATGAGAGATGAACCATACGGTTATGTCTGAATCTGAGATATAATTGCACTTGCTTAGCAGATAACAGTGGGAAGACCTCCTAGGTGGATAAGTGGATATTTATTAATAGTTTAATGCACTTAATAGGGCCACACTTAACAGAAAATAGTTGATTCTTACCTCCTTAAAGAATACAACTCAAAGCTTTAAAATCTTGAAGTAGTCCTTTTCTTTGTACAGTCAACAGCAGGAGCATCATTACTGGCTAATGCCTCACCTCTGACTCTCATGGCATCACCCCTGTCTGTAACCAGTCAGAATGTGACGTCTGCACCATTAACTCCTTTTGGGATGCTGGGTGGCCTTGTTCCTGTGACTGTGCCCTTCCAGTTTCCCTTGGAGCTGCTTGGCTTTGGGACGGACACAGCTGGAGTGACAACCACCTCGGGATCTACCTCAGCGGCTTTCCACCACAGCCTAACTCAGAGTGAGTGGAATTGGTTATCACACTGTGCTATCAGGAAAGATGCATCCTGAAAATGGAAATAAGGGAAGCAATAAAGTTCTGACAGATTCAAATTTGGGTCATGAAAATCCTTACAGGAGAGTAAATGTGTTTTCTTTGCTGGTAAAACTTTGTTTATGTAATTATACAAATGTTATGAATCACCTTTCATAAGCTTAACTTAATTGTTACATTCACAGTATATACTTAGTTTTGAACATGCTTTTTTGAGTTAACTTTTAATCCCTTATCTTTAGAAAGGAATATAGCTTAAAAGTCTCCAAATGTCACAAGACAAATAAGAGACTTAATATGCTGATCCCTTAAAATACCCTTAGCTCAGTAATCTGATATCAAACAGCTCTCTTATGAGGAAGTATCACCCAAGATGGCATTTATTCTTTCTGATTGCTTAAAAAAATTACTCAGGTTTTTAACCTATATAAATTCTTAGTCTTTCTGCTGAAAGAAATTATATGAAGAGTTGCATCCCAATAGCAAGGCATGGTCCTTGCTTTGACTCGTGATTAACTGTATCTGAATAGGTCTGTTTCTGTTGACTTATTCCAGCCTTCAGAATGCTATCAGGCATTTATCTTTTATTGTGGAGATCTTCAGAAATCTGTGCAAATTGGCATGCTACTATAGCTACACTAGAAAAATAAAAACTTCCTATTTCACAAAGGCTGCCTCTGTCCTTAAGATTTACTTTTAATCTTTGTTGCTCTTCTTTTTTTCTCAGACTTACTGAAGGGTTTACAGCCAGGTGCTCAGCATGCAGCAGCGCTGTCTCACTCACCTCTGCCTGCTCACTTGCAGCAAGCTTACACAGGTAAAGACATTGTATTTTTCTTATTACTTTTTTTAACTTAGAAGTCAGATTTCTGCCCTAGACTGAAATAAAATGTACATCAGAACTGAAACTGTGTTAGAGAAGACACAATACAGGGACAAGCTTTGGTAGCAGCAGACAGTATACATTTTGTAGCAGTATTTTTGGAACCTGAAGAATTTTTTTTTTCTACTTGTCTTCCATGTCAGGAACAAAAAATTCAGAAATTTCAATAATACTTTTTTGTAGCAGTTCTAGAAACCAAAGTGTACAAATTCAACTACTAGGAAAAAAGGAATACTGCTTGATGGACACTAACATGATTGTTTACAGGCTGCATAAAGTCTGTATTGGTGAGATTGTTTTTTTCTACTCAATTTTCATTTCTCCCTTGAGGGAGACCTTCCAGCTAGAAGCTTCTTCATGTTTCTTGGAAGAGTGTGTACATGTACATGTGTGAAAAGTGTGATAGTTTCCTAGTGGAAGATATGCCTTCCCTGGGAATTCTATCCTTGATAAGAGTTGCATATTTTGATTGAGAAGAGATGCTTGAAGTAGAACATCTCTTTTTTCTGTTTGTAAGGCTTAGAGCTAAAAAACTATCATAAAGCTTTAGAAAGTGCAGTTTAGAGTGTACTCCTTTCTTTGCCACCTCTAGGTTTTTTTGGTTTTGTTTTTTTTTTTGTTTTTT
>VYZV01011011.1:891-24746 GCA_013401275.1 Pandion haliaetus | reverse complement strand
ACAGAGAAATGAATTCAGAGACACAGAGGCCCCAAGCCACAGAAATACGATTGTTTTCTTTTAAAATTATTGTATTACCTATGCAAATACTATTTGCCTTTTGAAAGCTAGTTTGTAGTGAAATGAAAATCACTATTATCTTATTTGTCATTCTCAAAGGCTGAACATATTATAAACTCCAGTTTGTTGAAACTGATGTGTAAATATATCATTTTAAAACTAAGATATAACTTTAGGCAAAACTGCTTTATACTGAGCTTAGGAGGGAGAGTGGAATGAGCAAGGTAAAATTAAAATTACCGACTTACAATGCAGAAATGCCAATATGAGGTATAGTTTTCCCATTAGGAAAAGTTTTATATAATTCCTATATTAATAAAACTTCTTTATTCAGAATCTAACTTTAGGATGACAATCATAGATAAAAGGGGGGGGTGAGTTGAAGCTCACAGAGACATTTTAACTCATTGCTTTACTCTTTGCCAGGATTGGCTCGCATTTACAAAGTATGTGTCCTTTCCATACAGGTGCAAATGAAGAGAATACTGAAGAGGTCTCAGCAACTCAGCACTTAACCAGTGATTCAGACAGTGAAGTTTATTGTGACTCTATGGAGCAACTTGGAGTAGAAGAGGTAGGGGCTTAGTATTCCTAGGTGTATTCTGAAACTGGTATGCTTATTTTTAAATAGGTTCCTATCTATCAGGAGAACCTGGACATGCAGAGGTGAATGAAGTAACTCATGCATACCTTTCTCCTGTTTGGACTGCTGGTTTTTGTTCTTTTTATTGTCAGTCTTTTACAATTTTGTTACTACTGATTTAAAAGTCTTGAAATTTTTGCCCTCAGAGAATGTGAGGGGAAGGTATCAAAACCAACAGTACAAAGAAACTAAGGGCTGTGTTGCCAAATTAATTCAGGGTCTCAACATACGTAGGGACCAGAATCCAGCTATCTCTAAGAAGCAGGGAGTGTCTTCGCAAGCGTGAGCTTTTAGCATGCTCTTTTTCTGGCCTGATGAATCCTGCATTTGTTTCTTAGAATAAATAGAGTAAGCCTTAGCAGGTGGCCTGTAGGCCAGTGCCTGAAAGTGGCTTAGTTCTAAAGAAGTGGGAGATGACAATGATTTCTGGGTTCTCTTGTACTCACGACCATAATGTACATCCCCGACTCTCATATAAAAGGTGGGCACCAACTGTGCTGGGTTAGTTTTGACTGAATTTGTGTTCCTGCTCATTGTATTAACTGTAGTCTTAGTGGTCTTACTGGTTTGGACCTTCTTCAGAGGTTCAGTTTAAGTGTATACTTTGTAGATTATACTCAAACATCTAGTTTCCTGATTCTGGGGAGGAATGTATGAATGATGCATGGGATCAGAAAGAGCAGTAAGCACTCTAATATTGCATCATTCTCTTGCCTAGCTGTTTCTTAAGGATCTAGAGAACTCCTTTTAGCAAATCAAAATTTTACCCAGTAACGAAGCATGTTGGGAAAGGTGATTTGGTAGAAGTGCTGCAAGCTGTCTTATCTAGGTGATTTCCCAATCATCCTGTGTATTGTTCAAGCTTGTTTGAGATTCTTTAATTGAAGCGGGTGGATAATTTGTCAGAATTTCCCAACCTGTGTGAGAGAAGTTCTACTTTTGAACAAAATAACAAATGTTCAGGTATATGTAAATAAATATACAAGTAGAACTACAGATGGATCAATTCAAACTAGAAGAGGTTCATTTAAAGAATTAAATACAACTCTTTATTGGAAAAGTTGTAGCAAACACTCTGTCCTTCAGTTCTGATGATACAGGTGTATGAACTTCTATTTGAATAATGGGGTTTGGGCAGCAGTTCCCATTTCTTTGCCCCTCCTCCCCTCCTTTTGGTTATTTTGGCTTTTTCATGGAGTTGTTTTTCAGCTAGCTGAAGTCCCCAGTCTGCTTCAGTATATGCTTGTGCAAGTGCTTGTCCTTGCACTGCACAAAGGGTTGCTTGAACCACCTTCAGGCAGCCCTGTTGCAGAATGTGTAACTGTGACCTGACTGATGCGTATGTCATCCATTTTTAATATCTTCTTACAGTACCACCAATTTTGATGGTGAAGTTGATCGAATACTATGCCTTTCTTTTGGCGAGGGGTACAGGGTGCAGCCAAGCTGTTTTGAACAGGTTGATAATAAGCAGCGTGATCTCTTTGCTGTGAGTGTAAACACTGCCTACTCAAGGTTGCTAATAGCATGTGACTTTTGACAGTGTGGCTCACAAATCCAAGTTAGGGTACCACTTCACTGTCTAGGAAGCAAAGCTGATTTTACAAAGGAAAACTGAACATTTTCAGATCTTAATGTTCTGTTTTAGTGATTACTGAGTATTACTGTATGTTGGAAATGTCTAAAGTAATTCCAGGTAAGTGACATTACTGTTTCAAGAATATTTGCCTCAAATGCCTTTTCAATCAGAAAAGGACATTTAGACAATAATAAGCACATTCTACAGGAAAACAACTGCTCCTGTTAAAAGAAAAGTCTTAATTCTGAGCAAGCTATTTTCTTAAAGTGAAAGTAGAGATGATACTTCTTCCTTTTTATTGGTTAACCGTCACATTTTACAGAATTTAATTACTTGCTAATGTTAATTTGTAGCCCTTGGAGATCATCTCATCAGCTAAAGGATCTTTAAAGCATTCATCCCATTTCTTGGATGTAGATCACAGTCTTCTGTTAGAAAATACGGATTTTCCAAGGCGCACTTGCATGACTTACGGGACTCTCCAACCTGGAAACACTGTAGAGGGAGTAGCTCAAGAACAAGGTGAAGTCAAGTGTGGAGGAGAAGATGGCAAAGCCAGTAATGGGGGCCCTCACAAAGAGAAGAAAGGTGGAGAAAAAGCAGATTTCTACAGTGTCAGAAGAGGGAGAGGTACTGTGCATGCTGCTTTTGTGTCCCACACTCTCCTGACTGCCATAAGTTACTGGTGCCTGAGAAGCACTTGACAACATTGTCCAGTAAGATAGTCATGCTCTATGGTGCTTCTGTCCTTCACAATAAAAATAGTTAACAAAATCCTAATTACAGTGGGTAGCAGTCAGTTTTGTCTTCAGAGTATTTAATTCATAATAAGTATTACAAAAGGATTTTCCTGGGCTGTGGAGATCTTGTATATTGGTTTCTTCTGTTTTGGCTTACCTTAAACTCCAGCTGCTGTTTATGGCACTTGTCTTTTTAGAAATGTAATTTGCAAAACCCGTCTCTGCATGAGAAGAGTTTCTTTACAAGTTACGTATTTATTTTTTCAATGCATATGTATTTATACCTCTGTGGTGTCTCATTTGAAACCATGGAACATCTTGGAAAGGTATCAGTGGCACATTGTTTTTTATGTAATTGTAGTGTTAGCCACACCTTTGAATGATTCTGATACTATCTGTTAGGATTCTTAAAACTTAATGATTCTTAATCACATAATAGTCCAATTTATAGTTCAATTTATGTTGGACCTCTGCTCGTTTTAATTCCATAATACTTCTAATACTGTCACCCAGGAGCAGCACCATATTCCAGTGGTATGATCTATAAGAAGGATAAATTTTATTTTTCTTGAACTAAAAAAAAAAGCCAGAAAATATTCATTTATATATATGTGTTTTTACATATGCCTTTTTGTGTGGCACCTATATGTAATCAGATGCAAAACTTAAAAAGAAAATCCAAATACAACCGTTTTGCCTTCTGTTATTTTATTTACGTTTGCTACGTGCAGGTGGAAACACAATAGGCTAGCTGTATATACTTTAAAGGAGTATTGTAGGTTACAAACAATTACCTTTTCTCATCACTCTATTCTAGCGTTCTTTGTTTTCCAACTGGAGACTGTGCCAAACTTAAAACACCTACCTTTGATAACAAGACAGATCTGACTTTCTTTTCCCTAGGGCAGAATTTACTGCTGAACTTGACTGGATGTGAATTAATAATTTTTTGCTAAATGTCTATGCAGTTCTAGGACCTTGAAAGATACTGTCACACTGAGGCTGTAGGGAAACATAGCAAATGATGTTGCAGTAACCTCCCAGTGCTTTTGAACTGTCTGAATATAGCCTATGATTAGGAGTACCAGACTCAGTTTGGGAGAAAACTGAGCTGTTCAAATCAAACACTTTCAATAGAGTTGGTAGCCTGTTCTGTGGTTTATGTATCTATTTTTTCTCCCTCAAAATAGGACATAGACTTCAGCCTCTAGGAGATGGTTCACAAGGTGGACAGATGGGTAGTGGAGGCGATGGAGAGCGCTGGGGATCAGACAGAGGACCCAGGGGTAGCCTCAATGAGCAGATTGCAGTAGTGCTGATGCGGTTGCAAGAAGACATGCAGAATGTCCTTCAGAGGTTGCATATGCTGGAGGCGGTTACAGCATCACAGGTATTATTCATGGAAGTTATTTGATTACTTTTTATTTCCTTGGATATTTTTACACGTTTTCACGTTAAAATTTTGGGCAATACTTTCTTAAAGTGTGAAGACATTCAATTATATTCTGTAGTTTATTCCAGCTTAGAATTTCTTATTGGTACCTACTTTCAGGAACACAATTCAGGACTCATACATGTGAGCAAAAACATGCATTTTGACCTAGAAATTAACCGAATATTATTTTTACTGATTTCTGATCAGACTAATCTTAGCCATAGTTATTGATACACATTACATAGTCACTATATGGAGATTCCATAGTTAATGTTAGTAATACATGATCCCAGGTAAGTTCTTCATCAGTAGATCTCAAACCATTTTCAAAGGAAGTGAGAAATTATCTTAATCTTCCAGACTGGTAACTGTTTGCAGGCAGAACTTCCAATTCCATTTTTCAGTTAGCAGAAGACTGATTCTTCATAGCATTCTTTCCCCGTGAAGTAATTCAGCTTTCTTGGAATTTCCCATCATGTATACAAGATAGGCAAAAGAAGTCTTAAGCAAGTGTAGATATTTGTCAATGTAGTGCTTCTTTTTCCTTCTGTTTCAATGGAAATACTGTATATTTGGGAAAACAGAATATGCTCTGAATATAGTTGAACCAGCAACCTAAAAATGTTTGATTTTGTTTGACTTGCTGATATATTTTGATCTGCCTGAGAATTAGAGCTGTGCAAGCAGTATCCTATGGGATGCACATACTCCAAATCTAAGGCAGCCAGGGAAAAGGATTTATTAAAACCATGATTTTGCTCCGTCACAGCTATTTGAGAATCTAATGTTGGATACAGATTGATTTTTCTTTTTTTTGCCTAAGTACTATATGAAGACATAGTAAATGTTTCTTTTCCAGCAGTTCATTCTGTGCTTGCTACCCTTACCTAAAGAGAAACAGAAGCTTCATAAATTAAGGAAGACGTAGAAAACCGACTGCTTTGTTTATGTGAAAGCACCACAATAGTGCATGGGAGTAGTCTTGAAAAGTTTCTGGTACTTCTCATTTTTTGGATTGCCTGGAAGATTTGGAACAGTATTTTCTTTCCTTTACGCTATTAGACATGCCAGTAGCTGTAGCTCAGGGCAGACTAAAATAGGGCTTTTTTGTCTTTGTATAGACTAGTGTTGAAACATGTAATCATGCAAATTAAGCTGCTGAGATTTCTACGCTGGGTTGCAACTGCTGGACTGGACCAGAGTTGAGGAAGTTGAGATAAGTTGGACAGGGGGGCTTTGAAAAACTGTAGAGGTCCAATAAGTGACAGTGTTTCATTTTTTAACACATAGAGATGTGATAAAAATGCTATAGAGAGTAATGGAAACATGAGAGGTAAGTTGGAAATTTATGTGGTGAGAGAGGGGTTGCATGGGGGTGGTTCTGTTTCTTAAACTGTCATATATACAGATTGCAAAGCCTTCACAAGATGAAAAACTTCATATTCTCATTTTGTGAAGCAGAAAAATGTTAATTGCAGTTTCCTTTTTTTCATACTTACCAGCCTTTGTTTGTATTTAAAGGCAAAATCTGCAACACTACAGTCAAATTATCAGCCTGCCTCCTCTGTCAAGGTAAAATACTGGGTTTTTTTCTATTTGTAAAAAGCAGTGTGAATGGTGAAAAAAGATGAGATTAATATTTTATATCCAGCTCTTAGTATGTGCTTTTTTGTATGGTCTCTCCCTTGACTGGGACATAAAAAATAATCTGTGTCTGAAGAAGTTATTTGATAGATTGATCTTTTTTTCTGGTCTTACTAGTATTTTCTACTTTGATACGGTAGCATTTGAAGTGATTGAGAGGTAGACATATGGTATTCAATATGTGCACACAGATTGCTGACTAGAATTTTTTCTGTTTTTCTTAGAAACCATCATGGTGGCCCTTTGAAATTTCTCCTGGTATTCTAGCTTTTGCTATTGTATGGCCATTTATTGCCCAGTGGTTGGTACATGTGTATCTTCAAAGAAAGCGAAGGTAAAGACATGCGTTCAATAGGGCATATATACTGTATTTCATCTGTTTAAACCAATCTGTAGAATATCACGTTATTTAGACAGACATAGATACTGCCTTCACGCATAAGAAGAATGCAAGGGTAGGCTCTCAGTAAGGCTTTGACCATGTATCTGAAACATCAGGTCAGTATAAATGGGGAGCTTGATAATAATTGCTTTGATAAATCCTGTTTCCTTGAGTTCTTTGTTTCAAGACATGTCTTGCTTAATATTCCGTTGTACGTATCTGTGACTCACAGTTCTGAAGATAACAGGCTAAAGCAGATTGTACAGCAGAGTCCTTGCTATGGTTATGATAGGAAGGTGCACGTTTCCATCCCAAGAACTCAAGCCAAATGCGCAACAAGAAATTCTGGAAGATAGTAGGAGTGCTTTCTATTAGCTGGGAATTCTAGGAAGAGACATGTATAGTTTTCTTTGCCTTGAAAGTTTCTCAGCATAAGAAAGTATTGGTTAATTTGACTTTATATGTGGTATGCTTTATATGTGGCAATTTAGGTTAAATCCATGAAGTGTGATGCAGGATAAATAATTTCAATGAGCATACACAAGTGGGTGAGGCTGGAGAGCTTAGGAATGTCTCCATGACATTCTTTGACCCTCTCACTCCCAATATCCTCTTGAGCCATTTTCACTGCTTCTAGACTCCCTAGTCCCCTTATGCCATGAGAAATTTTTTTCCTATGAAATGTTTTGCAGAGTCCCATCTGTCACCTATTTCTTATTTAACATTTACTAGCACCTTACTCAATATTTTTGGAATGTCTACTTTGACTTCCTTCAGCTGAAGGACAGTTGTACTCTCATCTTACCTTTTCTCAACTGTCTAAGCATCAGAAGATGAAGTGAATGTGTTCTAGTTGCCATCTACTTCTTCAGTGTCATACCTGACTTTGTTAGCTTAGTATGCTCTCAAGTTTTTTCTTCTCTGTCAGTCTCCAGAGTCTGCATATGTGTAGATCTTATTAGAATTAGCTTAAATTGTTCTAGCTTTTTAATGTTTGACGGTTTTCAAGGTAAAGTTTTCTCTCATACAGTGAATCACGGAATGGTTGAGGTTGAAAGGCACCTGGTTATCTGGTCCAAACCCCTGCTCAAGCAGGGAGACCTAGAGCCAGTTGCGCAGGACTGTGTCCAGACAGCTTTTGAATATCTCCAAGGAGGGACGCTTCACAACCTCTCTGGGAAACCTGTGCCAGTGCTCATCTTTTCTCATGGGAGGGATGCTCCAGTCCCTTAATCATCTTCATGGCCCTTCACTGGACTCTCTCCAGTATGTCCATGTCTCTCTTGTACCCAGAACTGGACACAGCACTCCAGGTGTGGCCTCACCAGTGCCAAGTAGAGAGAAAGGATCACCTCCCTTGACCTGCTAGGAGGGATAATGGAGCCTGCAATACCATTGGCCTTCTTTCCTGCAAGGGCGCATTGCTGGCTCATGTTCTACTTGGTGTCCACCAAGACCTCCAGGTCTTTTTCTACCAAGCTGCTCTCCAGCTGCGCAGGCCCCAGCATGTACTGGTGTAACTATAACTAGGGTTGTTCCTCCCCGGGTGCTGGACTTGGCATTTCCCCTTGTTGTACTTCATGAGGTTTCTGTCAGCCCATTTTTCCATCCTGTTGAGGTCCCTCTGGATGGCAGCACCACACTCTTGGCATATCAGCCACTCCTCCCACTTTTGTGTAATGTACAAACTTGCTGAGGGCACACCCTGCCCCATCATCCAGATTATTAATAAAGATGTTAAACAGGACTGGACACAGTACTGACCCCTGGCATAGGACACTAATTACTGGCCTCCAGCTAGACTTCCGTCACTGATCACCACCCTCTGGGACCAGCCCATGGTATCGCAAACAAGACAATGTCCATGGAAGCAACAGGTCTGCCAGGACACTCCCTAGCAGAACCCTGTCTCAGAGCTGTCATTAGCAGCATTGGTGTTAACTTGCACTGTCTGATGAGACCAGAGGTTTCACTACTAAGGCTTTTAGGCAGTTACATACTTTTTCTTTGTTTTCTGCACTGGTAAATGGAGATTTCCATTTCATCAGCAAGGACAAAGTTTTTAAAAATGTTTTTGTACCAAAAATTTGGATTTGTACCACAGTCTACTAATGGTAATATCAGTATTTCTGTGAGACACAGAGATAGTATAGCCCCAGATAGTCTTTGTTTTGTTTACTCGTTCATGGATTGTATTAAGATGAGGTGAACTTCAAGAACTGAAAGAACTAAAGAAATTTCTGTGTTCTTCAGCTTTCCTGTTTGTTTCTGAAGAAGTCTACTCATAGCCAGAATTTAAGGACTATCTGCTTCTGCATCACCTTTCCAGAGTTCCATCTCCTTTAGCAGTGGGTAGGAAGTTGATCAAGTACACTCAGAGAAAATCGAATTGCAAAACAAAGAGTCCTTCTCTGCTGTCCCATTGCCAGTTTCAGCTTGTACTCTGTTAAGGTGTGTAAGCTTTTAGGCAGCAGCTGTACACAGAGCATGTATTGACCATATTAGTGTACTTTTGGTTTTAAAATACAGAGACTGTCCTGGAGCAGAAACCAGAGGTCTGTGCTACCATGTGAGGTTTTCCCATTGTGAAGCGGTGAAGCCATGACTCTTGACCTCTTTTGCACAGTGGAGCAAATGCCATGGAACTGGTGGAGAAAAGGCCTTCTGTAGCCAACAGCTTTGTGTTTAGCTCATGTCCCTGGGAAGGGGTAGCTCAGCTTACTGTTAGCACTCTACTCTACAGCATTCTGGCTGGTTTAGGTCTTCTTCTGAGCCTCTTAACCTGTCTCATTCTTTTTTAGGGAACTTAATGCTGAAAATCTGGGTACTCATATTGGAGACTTTACTGAAGAAAGCTTGAAAACCTGAATCCTAAGGGCTCTAAAACCAGATCACAGATAGAAATAAATTTTTAATAATAATTGAGAATTGTTCAGATTCAGCTCACGATTTTAGAACACTCTGATTGCATGTTTTCTGGAGTCACTGGAAAACCAGCTCCTAAGTGTTGGTCTGTTGTGAGCCAGCAAACCACTGACTGATGTGGTCAGGGACTGCTCTGAGGAATTTCATCTGCAGTTCAGAATTCTTAGTGATGTTTTGTAGTCCTCAGCGTAAGCCGTGCCAGTTCTGTAAATTTGCAGATTGTTTTGTAACTTGAGAGGGCAAATTTTCAGGTATCTTGAAGCAATGTTGTAGATTTAATGGATTGGAAATCATTCACGTGTCACCTTAATTTATTTATTTAGACAAATGAAAAACCATCTCATATGTGAAGGTACATTAAACTAATTTATTGGTTCCTCTTCTAGAAAACTGAACTGAGAATTCATGACTTTGCTTAAAGACAAAGAGAAGAGAGAAGATGGCCCTGGAAAGCAAAGGAATTCTGAATTCTCATAGAATCTCAGAATCTGGGATGATGTTCCTTCTGTTACAGTAATGTTTTGTACTACCTTTGAGCTAAACGTTTAAGGACTAACATTATTGAAACTTGAATGATTCACAGCTCCTAGGTTACAAATAAAATAAATTTATTAATTCCATCCTTAAAACCATATGAACATTAATTATTTTGGAATGTGCTACTGGATGGGCCTTCAGTAATTACTGGTCTTGCTGATGTCAGATGATGAAGAGAATATAATCTTTGTAAAAGAATACTTAAAACTGTCGCTTCAATATAGAAATAATTATAATCACAACATCCCTGTCTGTTTTTCCCCAGGGTTACATATTATCAGATGAAAGCACTAATAAAGTATAAATTCAATACATTGTAAGCTGTTGGAAAAATATAATATAGCTCTGAGGAATTCAACTGGTTACTTCTGCTGCTAAACCAGTGTGGGGCAAATTTCCATGTAAATTGGTTAGAAATGAAGTTGAATCATCACTTACTTACCCTTTAAGATTGTAAAGTAGATTTGGAAATTGATATATGTCTTGAAGGTTAGAGCCATTAATAACAGGGACTGTCAAATACAAGTTTGGAAACAGCATGTGGTACAAGGGTCCATCTGAAGAGGCTGCACCTTGTATTTTTGATAATTGTATTATTGTTGACAACAGCTTGTTTTAACTGAAATACATAGGTTAGGCACAAGGTGCTTTAAAACGAGATGAAAGCTAGCTCTGTAAATATATCTCTAAGATTTTAAAAAGTTCAGTGCACTCAAGTTTTCTGTTGTCAATTTATGTCAAATTAAAATAAGATTTAATCTAGCCCTAATCTATTGTGGACTTTTCCCAAGTCACATTATGAAAAATACCACTTCTAGTATTTCTTTCTCTCTTACCCTTCTACTTGCTTTCCAAACAGAACTTTTCAGCTAATTTTGGTGCTATTTTTTTTTTTTTTCACCGAGTATTTATTAACCAATATACAGATAGGGTTACAACCTTGTGAAGTTTTCTTGATTATTCATTTTAAAATGAATTAATATATAAATTGTCTAAATCTCTGGAAAAGGGAAATGCACTAAAATTAGTTTTCTGTCAAATCCAAGACATTCGCTTGCTATAAAGAATTACATTGTAACATAACCCATGTTTAAGATATGAATCCAGAAATTTCACCTTGTTGTTGATGTGCTTTCATTTTCTACCTGGACTACCTATTACAATTTTTGAGAAGTTATTTTTTTTGTCCTTCCTGAAAATCTTTTATAGTTTGGAAAACATTTTTCATACAAGCTATACTGTATAAAAATGTAATCATTGAATTTAATGTTTGTTTTACCAGAACAATTTTAATCTTGTTTTTAGTTAAGTGCAGGTTTTTTTAAGTTTCTTTTTCCCCCTCTTCTGATTTTCTTACTGTAAAGCTCAATTAAAAAATAAAATGCTCAGAACCTCTTTGAAGACTGCTGTAACAATCAGATGGTTTTTATGTGCCAGAGATGAGTTTTGGCATGAGCTGTACTGAAAACTCAGGTTTGAACAAAGCTTATGCTGGAACTTCTGCAGTGACCTGAAGCCATTGTGCCTGTAGTTGTCCTAGAGGGATTGACTTCTTATCATAAAATGATAATGCAGGAAGGATACGTCAGCTTGAAGGTCACTTTAAAAAAAAAACCCAACCTCCTGAAGCAGCATGTCTTCTGACAGGACAAAGCACCTTGGGGTGCCTCCTCCCCCAGTTCATAACCATGTTACACGTAGATGTCTAGCTTTTAGAGATGGTACAGACTTTCTCACGGGTACTTAACTGTTAACTTCCCACTGAAACAAATGTAGGCATGTGTCATCCTTGTTATTTATTCATGTTTCAATAAATCAATCCCTTAATATTTTGTATTTTATCTTGAACTTTCTTAATGTTTAGTAAATGGTGTACACTGGATGCTTTGGCTGTACAGAAGAGCCTGCTGGCTATATAGTGAAGAAGCAGTCTCAATCTTCAAAAGTTCTAATACAAAACATCACTTTTATAACTATTTACTTATACCTGGGCCTCACCTGCTGGGGTCTCTCAAACTCACCCTAACTTGAACATATTTCTAGTTAGCTGCTATTTCATCTTAAAGGTAAGGAAAAAGTATTTAATTTGCCCAGCTACAAAGAGACACAGCTTTAACTTGGAGAAAGTGGCATAAGCAGATCAGTGGAGCTCAGAACTGGGAGATGTTCTAGCTTGTGCTCTCCGCAGGAAGGCTGGCAGTCAAAACAGTTCTGCATAGCACTGGAAACATCTAGACCCAGCTCAAAATTGCACTTGAAGCAAATCTCTAGCTTGTTTCCTGCAGTGAATCAGACTTCATCTAAAAAGCATGGGTTTGCTCTGGCTGAAACCAGCTGAAAGGCATTCTGCCTACTAATAGGTGTTCAGCTGAGGGAACCAGAGCAGAGCAAGGTCTAAGCATATGTGTGTGTGGCACCTGTTCTATCTTCAAGGTCCTCTGTTTCTCTCCTGCTCTGGGCCTGTGGCAGCCCAGTAAGTGCTGATGTAGATGGACTCTGGCATTCTAGTTACCACAGAGGAGCAGCCTCCCACCAGGAGGAGGGACTAAGGACATCTAAGGACTCTTTGCTCTCCTCCCACTAAATACACAAGTGGAGCTTGTAATAAAGATTGCAGGAAGGTGTTAGCAACTTATGAACTGACAGGCATACACACCTATATTAGAAAGTATTAGGTATTTCCCTACTTATTATCATTATCTTTTGCTGGCATAAGGGGAAGTAGTCAGCATTCCATTGTGTAAAAATGCACCTGCCATCGCCCCAGCAGGGTCAAAAATATAAGGCAGTTTAAGGAAAAAAAAAAAAAAAAAAGCAGAAGCAAGCAACAGCAAGACTGCAGTATTTTATTTCATATATTTACACAAAAGTGTGCAAAGTAAAGTTTTTGGGAAAGTAGTAGAGGGAAAAGAATGCATTTTACTGTAAGAATAACCATAGGTAAACCTGATCATGCTGAAACTGGAATGTGCTAGCTCAAGAACACATGGCAGCATTTCACTATCTTGGCCTCCAACCATTGCACAGCATATAGGTGAGCCTAACAGCAAGTCAGGGGTAGTAATAGTTGTCCAAGACTGCTGTTTCTATATTAAAAAAGTGTGACAGTTACTGAACTCTACAGTTTTTAGCACACTTCTGTCCAGCTAATAGCAGATAAACTGTCTCCCAAGATAACCTGGACACTACAGAGTTCAGATGTAGGTTATGCTCATAAAGTTTAAGCCCTCAGAAAACACCACATAACAGCTAGAGTACTTGCCGAGCAGTATTCTACAACTTCTAAGGACCAGACGCTTTTGCCAGCGTACATAAATACTGGTAGTTGATTACTAATGAAAAGAAACTTTTAAATCTTTCAGCTACTACATTATAGCTTTTTGTACTTTTCCTTGTAGTATTTCAAGTCAAGCAATAAGTGGGGCAAAAACAAGGGCATTAGGAGTTGACAAGGACTTCCCTGTTGAAGAACAAAGCTAGGATTCACCTTTTTAACAAACAAAAATCACACCACAAACCCCAACAATCAACATGAGAAATTCAACTCCGTGTTTGCTATGATCAGGATAAACGCAAGATATTGAAGAGAATGGGGTATTGCAACTCATCAGTGCTAACTGTGCAGAATTTAACAGTTGTAGACAGCAGTGGAGTGGTAACTGTTTGCATTAAAGATCCTGAATTGTCAGTTGGCTCATTTATTGTTCTACAGAATTTATGGTTTTGTATTGCATTATAAAACTGTGGTAGAACAACCATAATTTAATTTTTTTTTAGAATAAGGTTTTATAAAAAGGTTTGAGGTTTTTATAAGAAAAAAAGTGTAAGTTAACAAGATCGTTTATGCCTAATGTTTTGGTGTATGTAGTGCTAGAGGTAATGGTACACTAGCATTAGATTACTTAAGAGACTTTTAAACAGTTCTGTAGTTCATTGTGATTGGTCAAGAAAAAGTTTAAATAGAAGCTTACTTGACCCTTGCAGCTGATTAAGAATTATTTCAAGGGGTTAGAAGTTATCTTTAAAATGTCACACCACTGTAACTAGTTTTTTCTGCCTTGAGGCAAATGTGTTACACTGCAAAGTGGGAACAGGTTGTAACTATTTGTAAAGCACTGAAGACAAACAGCTGTTGTGGTATTCAGTTTACATAATTTCTTAACACATTTTTAGAGTATTTTCTTCAGCATGAAACTGAGATTCATTATTGTAAGACTAGCTTTCTTAAACAAGATTACTGGAAGTGGAAGAATAAATTGCATAAAACACAAGTGATTACTTAAGGTACTCCTCCTCCCCCAGTTTATATATTCTAACTACACACAGGAAAAATGCTAAAGAGCTTCTCATCATATTCAGAGAATGTTGTCAATGGATACTGCTTTAGTAATGTGTTACATTTGATTGTTTGCACCTTTTTCATGTAACATTAATTTCAGTAAGATTCAACAATTTAGAAGTTTTCTGAAACTGAACTCATTAGCAGAGGGAGTGAGAGTCACTATGTTTTGCAACTTGCCAAGATTCTGTTTCACTGTGTTTTGAGTTATAGCACCTAGAGCTGGGGTTTGTCATTCTGAGCCGTTAAGAATTTGCTCTCTTCTCGTCCTTCTAGGAAACTTGTTTTTTTCTCCACCATTACCATTCCTTTCCCAGCTACCTGAGGGGACAGCAGGAAGCCTAGCAGACACTGTTTGCTCAGAATTCCATCGATAAGTCTTGTCTTCCAGGAAACAGGGCAATGAAGGGACAACTTGCTCCCCCTGCAAGGAGGTTCAGTTCATGAAACTCAAAAGCCACTTGGCAAAAATCACTAGCAATACACTTGGCTTCTGGCACCTGGCCACCAGCTGGCACCACCATCTAGCACAGTGATCTTTATCTAACAAGTACAAACCTGAAAAATAAAAATCTTCAGTAGGTCAGCTGAGACAGATACCTATGCAAGAAAAATTCTGAAGATGATTTAAACAGAATTACCTACAAATAAACCTCTAAAACATAGCAGGTGCAAGTTTTGTGTGCATTGAAAAATATATTTAAATATACTTCCCCCCTAATTAGGATGTATAATACTGAATATTGTAACTTAAGTTCTAGTAAAATCTTAAGATTGGGTTGTGAGTTTACAGAATAGTCTGTTAATTTGCAATACGCTATAGTGTTTAATATATAGCAGCTTCAGTATGAATAATACTTCACTTGTTAGCCAACACTCGGGTGATTTGTTTTCTATCATCTGACATGAGTGAGCATAAACATACATACTCAGCATTTTCTATTTAAAACAAGTAATTACTACAGTATATGCTGTTCAGTTCATCTTCCTACAGTGTAAGTGGTTCCAATGCAACAATTAGAGCATTTGTTTAAACAGAATTGCCCCAAGTTTCCTTTCCCTACCCTGTTTGCCTAGGAAAGGATAATAGCCAGTGGAACTACTGGCAGTCTCACATGCTGCATCTAGCTGAGTTAACTCTGAACAACACTGTCTCTTATCTTATCCCAAGAAGGGTTAAAAACAGAAGACAGACATTTCAACACTGCATTAAGATTTCAATTTTCCACCTCAAATAGAAACATCAATTTTGCACAGCAGATATATATTCAAACTGGTCAGAAGGGACTACTCCCAAACAAGACAGCCTTAACACTGAACCACCAATAGGTAAAGTTATAATTAGATACAATTAGCATGCATTTATGTCCTTTCCTTATTATGTTAACTGGGAAGTAACTTCACACCTCCTAACTGGAGTTACTCATTGCTATTTAAAAAAAAAAAAAGCGCCCCATCATTGCCAAGTGTTACTAGCTCCAAAAAAATACAACCCTCAGGCCTCTTAGTAAGGTGCAGTAAGCAAGATAAAAAGTAGCACAAAGGCACTTGATACCAGCCAAGTTTCATACAGTAGTTTCACTTTAGAATAAAGGATACAATAATAAAAACAGACTGATAACTTAAAACACTAATTTTAGCAAGGAAACTTAGCTAACACCAAACTAGTGTTATAGGACATCCTGTAAGTGTGCAAAACCATGGAGAAAGTTGACTTATCTTGATGCTATAAGCTAAATCCAGACACAGTCAGGTGCTGAGCGTTATTCCTAGCTTCAAAGTAAGAGGTATCAGTTTCATCATGCGGCTGAGGTATAAATGGCATCGTTTGATTCTGTAGATTATCCCAGTCCACACCATGAAAGAGGGGGTGATTTTTCAGTTCTGAAACAGAAGTTCATATAAGCATTACAAACTCCCTTTCATCCAAGTCCCACAGTCACTTTGGTCCCTTGGTGCATAACTGTCAGTAGATGTGCTCTTATTTTGCTGTTTTGGAAATTCACAAAAGTGCAAGTTGCAATTGGGTTTTGATTACCCCCAACGTCAGTGGGATGAAGCTATTGTCATGCCAACTAACCATCTCACCCTAGCTAGAGAACTTACTCTACACAGCACACATAGTGGATCAGAAGTGCCCTAGGGGCCTCTCGTGATAGGGCACCACAGAAGTTTTAAGCATCACTTCAAAGTGAGTTTCTAATTTTGCCAAAGCTCTGTGCTGAGTAGATATGTGGGAGTCACTCCCACCCTTCTCCACTCCAGGCCACCTGCCTTTTGCTAGCTCATATAGCAGTCCTCCTCTGCTTTGTACAGTTCCCTTTGGCCTACCAACAGACACAGAAGTCTAAACACCCTTATGGTGAAGTTACCACAGACCACCAGATTCCTCTTTCCCAGGATGAAGGTGGGATAACTAAACAAGCTGCAAGACTTCCTGACTCAAGGAGAACTCCCCTGCCCTGTCTGTTCTGACCAGAAGGTGACTTCCTGGCACACAGGATCTGATATGTCTTTTGCATAACTTGGAAACACCACTCCCTGATGAAAGTGGCTTTGCTACTTTGATTCAATCCAAGAAAGCACCTTTCCAGCTGAGTGGGATAAAAACATAGATTTGTATCACCTGCACCACAAAAAAATCAAGAGCAAATATAAAA
Source organism: Pandion haliaetus (assembly GCA_013401275.1). Lineage (NCBI taxonomy): Eukaryota > Metazoa > Chordata > Aves > Accipitriformes > Pandionidae > Pandion > Pandion haliaetus. Next base: position 7,802 of record VYZV01011011.1, on the reverse strand, counting down.
AATAATAGGACAGGTAAAAATCACATTTAAAAGGAGGTGGAAGTTCAACCAAGAAAAACACTCATTGCAAATTTTAATTCTAAGCACATACCACAGGCTTTTAGCTGACAGACAGCAAGACATTAACACTTGTTTATTATTTCTACATTTCCTGATCAAATAATATAACACCACATTAAATTTTATTTTAGACAAAAGGCAATAAATCAGAAAGTCTAACTCCTCCTAATAGCTTCAGCAACCATACATGCAGCAGGACACTGCACAGATCCACTCTCTCAGAACATATGTGGTTCTGCTCTTCAGAAAGTTCTCACATACTAAAGATGTCTTCAGCTGAAAAAGTGAGCAGACTTCAGTGTCTTCTCCAAAGAAGGATTAATGTGTACCATGGTTGGCATTCAGCTCCTGCCCAGATCTCTGAAGAAGGGGGAAAAAAACCCCAAACTTTGGATACCCATGTTCTCTGCCAAATACTGCTTTAAAGCCTTTCTTATCTAGAAAGACTGAACTCGCAGAAGCAGAGCACTAGGACATGGCATAACTGGGATTTCTCAGTAGGTTAGGCTTCACGCTGGAGAAATAAAACAGAGCATGTATATTGGGGAAGGGGGAAAAAGATGACAGTTGATGGAAACTCAATTACAATGAAGAAAACTTAAATAGTTGTCCTGAAAGCTACTCATCCAACTTCACTTCAGTGGCCTATAAATTGCATAAAGAAATCTTAGAATCATTTAGGTTGGAAAAGACCTTTAAGATCATCGAGTCCAAACATCAGCCATGCCCACTAAACCATGTCCTGAAGTGTGTTGTCTACATGGTTTTTGAATACCTCCAGGGATGGTGACTCCACCACTTCCCTGAGCAGCCTGTTCCAATGCCTAACAACCCTTTCATTAAAGAGATTTTTCCTAATATCCAATCTAAACCTCCCCTGCCACAATTTGAGGCCATTTCCTCTTGTCCTATCACCAGCCACCTGACAGAAGAGACCAGCACCCACCTCACTACAACCTCCTTTCAGGTAGTTGTAGAGAGCAGTAAGGTCTCCCCTCAGCCTCCTTTTCTCCAGGCTAAACAAGCCCAGTTCCCTCAGCCGCCCCTCAAAAGACTTGTGCTCGAGGCTCCTCACCAGCTTTGTTGCCCTGATGCTTTTTGGAAGACATTAAAGAGCCACAGAATCCCCTGTTGACATCATGATCTTCATTTATAACCATGTGCCTTCTCTAATTTAAATTGGCCTGGTTTCAGCTTCTAGCCTTTAGTCTATTTGAGTAAGCATTTCCATAACCATTTCCTTCTCTAGTGATTTCTTGGACAGTTTCCTCATAAGATTTCTTCCTCTTTTTCCAAACTATCTCACTCTAAGCTTCCTTCATATTATCTTTTTTTTAGTAAAATAAGAGCACCTGTTACAACAGCAAATGTTTAAAGTCCTTCTACAAGGGAAAAAAAAATAATATAGACTTTGTATAGTATATATTGTCTAATTCTGTGTTCCCTCATACATCAGTAAAGACAGGCTGATTCCTGAGAAAAAGCTCCTTTGAATTAACTTTTATAGGAGGCTTCTCTCCTAAACTATAGGCTTTTTATCAAGGTTCCTAAAACCAGTTAGGTCAAAACCCCCAAATACCTGTTACTGAGTTAGGCAAGAGTGAACTTTAATATGTCAGGTAAACATCCATAGCAAAACAGCATTAAAGCAAAACAAAAGTTGAATAACCACCCCCACCCCCAGTTTCCTTATTTAAAAGGGCAAAATCCCACAAGCAATACAGAAAATACCACAACTTGTTAAGTGTTCTGGCACTATACATGGAACATAAACAGGCATTAAAGTTTACTAGTCTAACTTTCAGGAGGAGAACATCACCACTTTGAAATTTTTAATTAGTTGCACAATTAATTACACCAGAGAATTTTAATACTAACCCTTCAGTCCAGCTCTCTTAGTACTGTCAATTGTTAGAAGAATATCTATTGCATTTTGGGCGTTATCAGACAGCTTTTCTTCACCCTCAGGCCAGGGAATATCTACAAAGATGCAGATGAGTCAGTAACTCAAACCATAAAACAAATGTTGGAAATACATACTTTCCCCAATTACCAAAACAGATTACCTCTTTTCAAAATATTTTGGAAGACTTGTGTTGGCGTTTCATCATTAAAAGGTGGAATTCCAGTTAGAAACTCAAACAGACAAACTCCAAGGGCCCACCAGTCTACAGCAGAACCTGGTAAGAGAAATCCAGGTCATTACACCAACACAAAGGTTTAATGATATCTGCAAAGATTTGAAGATTAGCCATGGCAGAAATTGAAGACTTTAAATCCTGCAAAATTTCTTGGAAATTAAGGAAGAGACAAAGTATATTGTACTTGATTATCGTGCAGAAGATTAAAAATTATTAAAGGACCTTTTAAAGCCAGCCTGCTCCTTAAGTCATTATAGATGATACCAGGATTTACTGATAAAAGCAAGGGGGTTCTTAAGAACAATCTAATTATCAAGTCCCATCACAGAGAATCCAGGAGCTGAATTCTCCAAGACATTTTGTGATAAGAAACACTTGTCTTTAGCACTGCTTTAGAGCCTGGATGAGTGCCCTGGACTAGGGCAATGTGTAGTTACTAGCCATCTCTCCTTTGTTATTAAATAATTCTGGCTTTCCATGTTCCAGGGTTGTTTTTGCCAAACCCATCTTATTAACCTACTTAAAAACAAGCAGGCAAAGCAATCCCAGACACCACAGCATGCATTCTAAGCATTCTGCATCTTTAAGCCATGCCCACTCCACTGTATAAAGAATAAATGCCACGCTTGCTGCAAAACAAAAAAAACCCCAAAAAACCCACCAAAACAAACCAACCCCTTTGAAAGAGTGAGTGTAGTTTTTCTTAGCTTTTTTTGGCATATAAAAAAATTAAGACACCTCCAAGTTAAGTAAACAAATGTTTTGAGCCATTTCAAAAAGACTATTGTCTGAGTTTAGAAATGCTGAAAACTGAAATATATCTTTAGTAATCTAACACACTTTCAGCAACTCTTAACAGAAGTAGGAGTGCCCCACCAAGCTAAACATACCAAGATAAGCAGTGAGATCACATCCAATGTTCTCAGAGGTACTTGGATGTTCAGATAAAATATTCCCAGCTTCAGTCAAAGTCTAATAAGATCACAACTCTGAACAATGTAGTAACACAGGTTTCAGCAGCAATTTTTCCCACCCAGAGTTTAACTAAAGATTAGTTTAACTCCTACCATATCCCTGCTAAATCACGCCTATCAATATTTGAAGCAAGAAACAGAAATACCAGGTCTTGAGTGTCTGAGCCTTCTTCACCTATAGACAAGATCAGACTGATTGCATAAAGTGAAAGGAAATAATGAGAAAAGAAAGTGTCTATGGTGTATTTCCTGTTACACAGTATCTTCAAGAATGCTGACTTCACTCCTGAGGTACAGGTTTACATGTGTGATTTCCGATAGCCTAGTCACAGTGATTCTGATGTTTCCTGCATCTCTTGTAGAAGCATCACACATTCTTTTGTGGAGTGCATATTGGACTTATCTTTCTGCATAGAAACACTGTTCACCCAAACAATTTTTTCGGAAAATATGATCTAGTTATACTTCAACTGTTCACAGTTATGCCGAACACTCCGTTTCTGCACAGTATGTGGCAAACTCGGAGATTAGAGTCCCTGCATATGAAAAAACAACGAAGCAAGAACACTAAATTTATTGAAAAAAAAAAAAAAAACCACCCCAAAACCCTAACAAATACAAACATCAGATACCTACTATGATTCCCTGAAGGCATAGGAATGCAGATTTTTTTCTTAAAGTAGTAACTCAACATTAAAGAAAGATAGCAACGTTAAATCTAAGTTAGAAATAGAAATAAAATAGTTTTGTAACGTGATTATAGTTTAGAATTACAGCTACATTTACAAGCAAGTTAACGACACCAGAAATATTTAGTGAGGGAAAGTTTTGAGTTCCAAAGCCAGAAAACCCTAGCTTCACCAAAGGTAATGGGAGATTTGTCATTTCCCAACGTTAGTCCCAGATTCTTTACAAGTTATCACTGAAGTCCCAAAAACACTTAATTGCATGGAATTCAGCTCATAGCCAAGTTTTACATTGTCTAAGTAGCATTGTTTACATTTCTAAACTATTATCCAGTTTTAAGGCCTGCCAAATAACCAGGATTCCTAAATGGAAGTGCAAAACAACAACTACATATGTTAATAATTTTAGTCATTACAGTTAAATTGTTAAACCTCTTCATGCAGTTTTAGTTAAATGTATATTGGCTGCATACAGCAGAATTTTACTGTTCCACAGATTAGTAATCACTATTTCTCAAGGAAGATCTCAATTTTCCTAAGACTATTAGCTCTACAAAATAAAACTATACTTTTGAGATGGAAATAAAACGTAACTATAGATACAACAAATGTATCAAGGATACATTGCATTTATTTTTTTTTTGTTAATGGTTCTTGCAAGTTAGCAGGAAAATATTTCAGACTTTTTGATGATTTCAGTGGAGCTCAGGATTTGAGCCAAAGAAATTCATGCGCTTCAAAGTGGTGCTATTTTATCTTCTCATAGTAATTTGCAAAAAAAAAAAAAAATCCGATAGCTACTACTGTGCACTTGTATGGAAGATCCTGTCAGAAATCTTAAGTGTTTCATGAGGTCATTTAACTCAATAACTGATTCTAATGCAACTTCATAAACTCGTCTGGATGCACGTGACAATTTAATATCCATAAATATGGAATAAACTCTAAGAATAATTGGAGGCTTAATCCTTTCATACTAAATTTCACTAAGTTCCCCCTCCCAACTCTGAAGAATCTTAAAGGACACTCAGGATAAGCAAGTTGTGGTTCCTAAGCCACATACAAGTCTCAGCCTGCCTAAGCACAGCTTCCAAAGCATTAGCAGCAGGCAAGACTGCGCTGGACAGTCAAAACCTCTGGTCATGTGAAAAAAGTAAACGCAAGAAGCAGCTGAAGCAAACACAGCCTTCCACGTTGGCAAAAGCTAAGCACTAGCTATTTTTAAAGAATTCACTGTCGCATTACTTGAAGCGTTTAGAGCCCTAGAGATATTTAGAAATGTAAATATGTCACCTTTCAAGTACTTACAAACTCCATGGTTTGTTTGTCTTACCATGAGTCTTTGACAAAAGCAGCTCAGGTGCCAGGTAGTCCGGGGTCCCTAGGATGCGTTCACCTTCTACTGGCGCAGCTCCTCTTCTTACGCTCTTTGGAGTCCTATATGGTGTGCCAGCATCTCCCTGATGAGGCGTCTTAAAAGGTGCAACAAAGGTTTCAGATGTCAAACAAAACTAGCTGAGAAACTCCATCTCCAGGTTAAGTATCAACTGTTATACCCATTACTAAAGTTCAAGTCAAGAACACTTCACAAAATGTACATTCCCTGAAAAAGTATGGGTAAAATGCATTTCCATTTAATCTCAACCATCTTAAAGCATGAAAAGTTGATGCCTACTCTTCTAGGAAACTTTTCTCTAAGTTCTTCCTCCAGTGTCAAACCCACAAGTAATAACTCAAAAAAACCCCCAAACAAATCAACCAATCTTAAACTTCTCTTTCAAATTCAAATCTGAAGATAACTTACTAAATAGAATGTCAAAATAGCCTTCAATTTTAGCACTAAGTTCTTAATATTAGCCAATGCAAAGCAAGCATATATGCCAAATGCCTGTAAAATAAAAATGAGAATCCTGAATTCTCACATATTGCATACTAGATGTACTCAAAAATATATTAAATGAGCCCTTCATTGTTTAACCTGTATCCTATGGGTTGCATTATGCCTGCAGATGAAGTTCTGCTCAAGTTAGACTTATGACTGTTTACAGCTACACAAGCCTTCTGAAAGTAATTTGGGACATTATTTGAAGATAAAATATGCACGCTTGCAAAGAGATCAATAAGTTCTCACAGCCAATAGGCTGACTGCAATGAAAGGTTTCCTATTATGACCTGGAGATACTACTAAATTATCTCACAGAGACTCTCATTCTTTATTTTTCAATATACCCTTAATTCCCATCTATCTGGTATAATTTTGTTTCCAACTTTACCTTCAGTGCAGCCAAGATCAATTAATTATGACTATGCTATAAAGGCTACAAAATCCACTATTAAAATAGAAAACAGGTAATCAGGTTGCAAAGATGTGATTTTTAAAAGAATCACAAAAATACATTAAAAAGGTATCCTCCTGTTCAATTTTAAGTTACAAAAACGTGTAATGCCATCAGTCATTTTTCCTCAGGAGATGAAGCGCATACTACTCTTACTCCATTTCAGCTGAATGCAAGCTAAGTTTCATAGTCAATTAAAATTTTATGTAGATGAAACAGAAGCTAGCAATTCAGACAAAGACATCAGAAAAAAGGCTTTCCTAAAAATAACATTTTGAATGTTCCCTTTTGGTACATCAAATCATTCACCACACTGCCAGTTCCGTCAGAAAACTTTAAATCCTGCAACTAGAACCTAAGTAACTGATGAAGGTCTTTTAAAGCTATGCCAAAATGAAACAGGAAACACTAATTGCCGCTTTTCCCACACCAGGGCATTAGTTTACTTTAGGACAGTAAGATTTTTTCTTATTATCAGAAAGATTAAAAAGCTCAAAGCAAAGACTTCATAACCTGCAAGCAGCTATTACCGTTTACATCAAAGCGGGGCCCCCTCTCCCGGGCGGAATCTTTGTGATAGGCTTGTAATTGGTACTTGACAGTACACGTTACACCATCACTTTTACCAGGATTAAAAAAACAAAAAAACAAAACAAACAAAAAAAACCAACCAGGCACAATAGCAGTTACTAGTAGCTGAACAGAATTTGCAGA
>VYZV01011005.1:0-10030 GCA_013401275.1 Pandion haliaetus | reverse complement strand
TTATGAGAAGCAGCTGAGGGAACTGGGGTTGAGTCATTAGGACATGGCCTCAAGTTGCAGCAGGGGAGGTTTAGATTGGACATTAGGAAAACTTTCTTTACCAAAAGGGTTGTCAGGCATTGGAACAGGCTGCCCAGGGAAGCGGTTGAGTCACCATCCCTGGAGATATTCAAAAAGCATGTAAACAAGGCACTTCAGGACATGGTTTAATAGGCATGGTTGACAGTTGGACTCCATGATCTTAAAGGTTGTCTTCTCCAACCTAAATGATTCTATGATTCTATGTTTTGTACATGTCTACTCACACATATCAAGACATGAATGCTCATGTTTACAGAACCCTTGGGTAACAAGGCAAAAAAATAATGCTGAGATTCAGTTCCTCAACTTTCTTCTTTGAGCTGTTTAATAAGCCATCTTTGACAATTCACCTTCTTCCCTATCTCTCAATCTTCTAGACAGTTTTACATTTTGTTTTATTCTAGAACCCATTTCCTTAGTTGCCCTTCACCGATTCATAATAAGTCATTAAATACTAAAATGAAATAATCTAGGGAAGTCAAAACAAAGTACACAGGGATTCACAAACGTAACGTTTCTAATCAGAAAAGCTGGCAGGTCACAGGTAAACTGTAATCCCCCCACCCCGAATGCGGAACACGTTACTCACTACACTTTTTCCTCATAGCATGTAAGTAGTAATAGCAGATTTACAATATGTTAACTTCATATTCACTATTTAAATAATCTCTATCACACTAGTAATCAATCAACTCACTACCATGTTGGATTTCAGTCAACAAAAGGAACAACATTCCTGAAGAATTTTCTACAGCAGAGCAAAATTTAACTAGGAAAGGTGAAGCAAGGATGGATTATAAGAGCATTCTCACATATGTAATCCCACTTGGAAAGACCTTTTAATTGAGGCATAAAAATATTACAGCCATACCAAACAAAGACTCCAAAACCAATAACAAGAACAAAACAAGGTGACAGTATCACTCAAATAAACCTGCACTATCTGACAATTGAATGCCTGCCACAGGTTTTTGTGCAAAACAGAACAAAAAAAGAACTGAAACACTTCTCAAAAAAGGAAACAGGATATGGTCCTACACAGTTAACAAGAGCAATATGGAAGGCATAAGTGTTCCTCGAGCCCTCAAATCAGGCAAACTGCTTGAAATTACTCTGAACAAAGCAGAGACAGACAGAGGACAGGTCTGCATTTAAGGAAGCACAACAATTAAGAACAATTTTTATCTGCATTGAAGCAGGTCATACAGAATCAATGATAAACTAAATATTCAAACAGTTTCCCATACAGAAAAAGACAGGGGTGTAACCTTTTATTTGCTGTTTCATCTATGAAAGAAGTGTTCAAGAACATTTAGAAAGACAGAGAGCCCTCCTGACATGCGATTTCTCACTGCTTAAAAATGAAAGATCAACTATCGGAGTATCCTTCATGTGATGACATACAGCTCAGATATAACCCTGTAAAAAGCAAATGAAACAAACTAGTTGTCATCAGAAAACACAAGGGCGTGGGGAAAGATAGAAATTATGTTGCAAGATAAGCAGCTAAACTACAGCAAAAACACAAAGTAAAGTAGATAGTCTGAGTGAAGAAAAACAAACAAGAAAATAACACATGAACAGAGAGAATCTGGATAAGAGCCAGATACAGGAAAAATGCAACAAGACCAGCAGCACAGCATCCTAGAGAAAAGACTGCAAGAAGCATCAGCTAAACCTGGAGGCAGCAGCACTCATTTGTACCAAAAAAGTGACAGGGTACACAGAACTCTGATATTAAGAAAAATACCTTCACAGAGAAGAGAAAGAAAAAGCCTAGCCCCTGCTTTGAACAATTGCATCCAACCCACTCTTGCTTCTGAATTTTGGGGAATATCGGATTACGAACAGTTCTCAAGGAAGTAATTTATTACGCTTTACTCATAGGACTAGTTGAAGCAGGGATGTCAGACTATGACAAGTTTCAAAAGCACAGAAGGCAGCACCTCAGTTTCCCTAAACTGGCCATCATCTCCCATTCTCCAAGGGAAAAGCAAAACAGTACTACTTGCAGCACATCATTCATAGCTAGCTCTCACTCTTGATCCTGAAAGAGCTCACCAGCTGCTGAGTACACCAAAAGAGACAGATGACCCAGAAGAACAGTATGCATTAAAATGTACTGATGAACTTTTAATCTTTAGGAAAAAATTCATCGTGTTCCTTGCATTTATGTTTAGTATATTATATCTTCAAACCTTTACTGAAATAGGAAGAAAATCCTACCCAGAGCTCTAGGCAACAAGTCTGCAGACCTTCATCCCCTGCACTGGATTCACTCCTTGTAAACATGTTCAGTAGTGTCACACCCACCTTTAATTTCCACCAGCTTATGCAAATAAAGCACACTTGATTTTGCCCACCAAAAGCTAAAGCAAACTCTGCAACATTTACGTACTCTCATCCTTATGCAAAAGCATAAAATTAGTAAAAGTAGATCTGCTATACCAGTATTCACAGGGAAACACCATGTGACTACCCAACTTACAAACTGCATTTTTAAGAACTGTAAAGCATTAATTGCCCTGTTTATTTTGGAACCAAACATTATACCTTAACAAACATCCTTCAACATCGACCACAGAAGTTGTTGCAGTTCTGCATGTACATAAACTCAAAATACCTTCTGTTTGTGCAACCTGTTGCAGGCTTGTAAATTATATACCCAAACTCCCAGACTGAGCTGCATGTAGATGGAGCTGTACAGCAAAGTGCAACATTTACAGTAAGTTGAAGAGGGCATTATTAGGTCTAGCAGAAAAAAAAAAACCAAAAACATTTCAGCCTCTCATATTACTTGATCATTTCCAAAAGCTTATTACTATTTCATTGTATGTGCACTGGGCCCACTTTCAGAACCATTCAGTTATAAACTCCAAGCACTAAACTAGCTAGCAATTTCATCCTTACTGAAAAAGGGAACCAAAATGCATTTTCAATAAACAGGCAGAATCTCAATTGTTTTCTCTTCAACAAAAGTAGATCAAGAATATTAGAGCATTTACAAGTACTACTATTTTGGCAACCAGAAGTTTAGTATTGCATTAGATTCCCCATAATCAGTCAAGATAAAGCTGACTTGGCTCCGAACAGTAAAGCCTGGGCTAGTGGAAGGAAGAAGAGGGGGTTGAGTCCTCCGTGAATGAGGGGGAGGTTTCGCATGCCATGCAAGCACAGAACATAGGCACAGATTTCGACTCATAGCTTCTTTAAGCTACTGTGTCCTGTCCTGTTTGTGGTAATCTTTCTAGCTGACTTTACACAAAGAGTACAACTCCTGTTCACAGGCACTGAAAGGAAGAAGAAAATGGAATCTGAAACGTAAAAATGAAATATTTGTGGGCCATGGGCTATAATTTGATTTCATGCTTTACAAGGAAATGAAAGAGGACTTCCTTAAACATACTTTTTTTTTAAATATGCTTTTTACCATGTTAGGATTTCCTCTAGTGCAGAAGAGAAAATAGGATTGTAGAAAATATACTGTTCTCAAGTATCGTTGCTACTCAGGGGCAAAGCTCTGTTTTAATGTGCACTTCCCATTCTGGGGAAGAGGAAATTCTTCAATTAATAAACCGGGTGGACTGAGGCGAGTTTTTAAGGTTTAATCAATTTCATCTGCACATCGGATAAAAAGACCAACTATTCTACCATTTTTGCCTCCCCTATTCCCCTTTCAAAAAAAAAATAAAATCAATGTTTTATTTTAAATTCTTTGAGGTTAGTATCTCCTGTCTCAGGAAATATTGTCTATATCATGCAGTGAGTATGAAACTTCCCCCTTCCCAGCACCCCCCACCTTTTTTTGTTAAGAATTTTTACTCAGAAACAACTAAATTATTCCCTGCTTTCATATACAGTAACACCTTGGGAGATGCTACAAGTCACACAGGATTTTGCTAGGTACATTAGGGGAGGCATTGTGATGAATAAGAAAGATGGTTTACAGGATAGGAAGTCTCCCAGAATTTAAACTTAAGTAGGAGGCGCAAGGGGAGAGAGAGACATGCACACAACTGGAGTGCATGAATTACACATCAAGAAACTCTCTGTAAAGCAATGCAAATCATGGATCAAAACTCATACCACAACTTTCATTAGGGAACACTTTGAAAAGAACAGGAACTCATGAAGTTCATGTGTCCCACCACTGTTTCCAAGGCATGCCATTCCTAAATATTTCACCAGCTGTACACGCAACCAGGGAGCTGTGCAGCTTCAAACTCTGGATATCTTGGACTATCTCTGATAGCGAGGGTCAGACTGGCAACCCACAAGACTTAACGCACAGCAAAGCTTAGAATTATACACATTATGTTTGATTTCTGAACAACAAAGAAACCACTGGTTGCACAAATTCCATTTAAATGAAAACCAGTCACTAAGGCCTTCCCTAAACTGAGAGCTACAAAGAAAAAGCAGGATGACCATAAGGGCAGAATTGTAAGTCCATTTCTTGTATGTCAACTTAACCTTTTACAGTTATTTATTTGTAATCCCGAGTTCAACTCAACTACAAATAGCCAGTAATAGAAAGAGATAATCGCTAATAAGGAATAAAAGTGTTCTTTTGCAAAAAGACCTCACACAAGAATCCACTTGGAATATACTTCATACTTCATCTCCCAGATGAAACAGTGTGCAATATTGTCCTGAAGAGGATAAAGGCAATGAAGGCCTCTACCCTCTCCTTTGTCAAGTCATCCAAGGATCTTACTTGTTTGATTATGTTCTAACTATATGTCAGAAACAAGTCTATGTTCTTCAAAGGGAGGAAATGCCTATAATGATTAGAGTGTGTCAATAAGCTTGATTCGCCATGCTGAAGTAGCACGAACAAAGCTGATAAGGCCTCCATGAAGGTCACACTAAGAAAGACTGAGACATATCTTCCAATAATTTATTATTACGTGCTCTAGCTATTGCAGTATTGCACATGGGAATAAGCTTATATCAAACTGATGATTTATTGAGGAAAAAACCCAAACAAACCTTAAAGTGAAAACTCTCTCAAAAAAAAGCATTACATAGGAAGAAAGAAGGTCATCAAGAGATCCTTCACAAGACTTTAGTATGTAAGGAGTCCTGTGTTGCCTTTAGCATCTTCAGAGAAGTGTTATACACACAGTCAATCATCCATGAAGCCCCAAATGATGCTGGGAAACTTGATCTAGCTTAAAGGTGGCCCACTTAGAGATGGCTGGCCCACCTTTAAGGGGGAAAACCACATGACTTGCAGAGGTTGCTTCCAACCTGAACCATTTCATGTGGAGACAATGCTATAAGAGGGAAAACACTTAAAAAAAAAACCTCAAGAGTGTAGAGCAAGATTTGCCCATATGCATTTTCTAGGGACACCTGGAGATCTTAGGCCTAAGTAATCCATTATGGGAAGGCAAGCTTCGGGCAGAACAACTATGCATGTAGACNCCCCCCCAGATGTTTTATTCTTACTACAAAGTAAGTAATACTTTGGATAAGTTTTCTCACTGCATGCTTCTGGTTACAGCGTGCAAACTCTGTCAGACTTCTGGGTCAGGAGCTGCAGTGCAAGGGGAGCAGCAGGGCATTCCAGCCCAAAACAGGCAAGCGCAGGAGGCCTGGGAGTTGAGGTGGGGTACTCTGAAAACTTGAGGAAAAAAAGGATACACTTGACCCTGTGACACAGACAAAAAATTAGCATTGAGCTGTTGACATCTCTCAATTTATTATTTTCCAATGATGCCCCAATTTACTTATTCAGAGAACAGTAAGGACTCGCACTGCTCAGTCAGCAGCGATGGTTACAGAGATTTATTCTGAGGTGTTTACTGTTCTTTGACTGAGGGAGATCAAAGGCACCAGCCTGAGAAACATCTGAACACTTCTGCAGTTTCCACCACTATAGAAGAGAGACCATTACAAAACAAGGCAAGTACAGGAAGCCCTCATTACGACCTGACTAAATTCACTTGTTAAACACACATCACGATTACATGCAGTTTCGTAAAAAATACACACAATAAACCAGAATTCTTCCTCCAAAGGCTCCCAAATAGAAATCCTTACCAACAAGAGATTGTTATGGATCTTTTTAATTTAGGTAACAGAGTAATTTCCTACACTTTTCCTCCCCTCTCCCCAACACAAACAGAAGCTAAGTACACCTAACCTTCCCTCAGCCTGTGCATAAGCAACAGGCACAGCTAAGGATACATACTCCTACAGACAAGGAAAGACTCTATTTTACTTTAAGCATACTTTTAGAAGCACAAGAGTAGATTTTTTTTTTTCCTTCACTTCCATTGTAAAGATAAAACATCCAAGTCAAAAAGGCATTTCTACCCATGTAGTTTCAAGCCAGGGCAATAACACGCTTTACTTTTTTATTGCATTAATCTACATAGCTATTCGTACACAGTCAGCTACCTAGAAGCAGTCATCAGTGAAGAGCATACTGAAAGAGTATTCACTCCAGTACACCCTGGTGATGGAGGCTGCAGTTCTGCAAGCTGGCAAGATCCTGCTCCCAGCTACGCTTCCCCAACACCATGCTTATTCAGGTCTCCGCAGCTCACAGAGGGCCTGATGAAAGGCAAAGTTGAACTGACTGGTCTGAGCTTCAACTCAGCAATACCAGACAGCTCTCCTCTGGGTCAGTGAGGCGACCCAACTGATGCAGGGCTCCAGGGAGAGCCAGAGTTGGCACAAGGGAGGCAGCAGGACCAAACAGCCAGGAGCTACGAAGAAGAAAAAAAGGAAAGAGCAAAGCAGGCCTCCTGATTCTAGGGACAGGGCACTGCTGCAGGCCAAGTTGTTCATGAACAAGAGCAGCCTGAGGAACTTCAGAGAAACTTAAAGCTGTATAAATGGTCAATGTATTGTCAGAAAGTGTTGCAAGAAACTTACTAAGTACACATGTATTTATACAAAACTAGTGCTATTACTTTAGAAAATTATGAAAAGTCATATACTGTTCAATGCAAAATTGTTAAAAAAGGTAGAGTATTAGACTGCATATGCGATGTAATATTGAAATAAAATACTACATTTAGATCTAATCACTTTCTGAAAGAGAAATCTGAACAATAAAGTGGCTTCAAAAAAAAGGAAAACAAGACAAATGCAGTTAAGTTCTTCACATATAATTTCACTTACAAAGAAAAATCCATGCTAGTAGCATGCAATGACAAAAGCACATGAAGGAGAGCAAGAGAAGGGAAATAAAACACCTCTAACAAAAGAGCACAATCAATTATATAATGGTAAATCGCACAACAATCCCAAGCTCAATGCTGCTAGATACCATTTGGCTTCAGACAAATGAAAATATACATTTGATATTTATGCAATTAAGATTCTAAAAGCTACATCCAGCTGAAGTTTCATTGTTTGTAAAATATTTATGTTTTTATCCTGTGTAAGAGGCAGAAAGATGAAACTTAAAGCAAGGGACACTTCATTCCATCATTGACTTTCTTGCTTTAACACTCTGAAACATTCACTTTTACTGTTACCACAGAAAATGTAGCAAATTAGATGAGTAACTACCAGGGTCTGGCATTTCAATTCCTGTTCTTCAAAATATTTCTGAAGAAAAACCAGAAAATCACCATAAATGAAAATGCTCTCCCCTCATTGTCTGTAGGAAAGCATACAATCCTTGCCTTGTAACAAGAAATGCCATGTAATACAGAGCATGTGTAAAAACGGAGGTAAAGCACTGTATGAGAAAAGACATCATCCTTCTTCCATACATACTGAAGTCCTTTTCTGTAATACTACTTATTACTAGATCTAAATTTCTATATTAACAAGGCGCCAACTGGACAGAATCCAAAAAAGACCTCTACTTATTTTAAGGCTGAAAACATTAACTGTGGTAGGGTTTAAAAAAGCCTACCTATCTTGAAAAAGCAACAATCATTCTGAGTAGACACAGATGACCGCTACAAAAAAGTTCGCATTTGCTGAATTACACAACACCATGGTATTTCAGCTGCATTAATTTCCTTCTTGGCTTGAAGTCGAAAGTGCATAAATTGTGAATTAGTTAGCTAACATTAACTTCTTAAAGTGTCATTCGTATATACATATATGCAAATACAGTAAACCTGGAACGTTTGTTTAGGATACTGCACAAAACTAGAGTAGAAGTTACCTAACATTTAGGCTGAACATCATTATACAGCTCATCATCCTTGGAGTATAATCTATGGCATATAGTAGGAAAAGCAGTTATTTCATACACTTGAAAGCAAAACAAAGCACAGAAGAAAGCAACTGGGGTTGTAACCTTTTTTTTGCACTACATGTCTGTATTACACCTAGCACAAAAAGGTTCAGTTCCATAATTTGGTATTCAGACTCTAAAATATCTCAACAAGAAAAAGTCATGTCACATTTCTGGGTTCCCAAGTGACGTACAAAAATGGCACCTGTAATTCCACTGATTCATATCAGACTCAAACTTAGAGGTTCGTAATGAAGTGCCCTGTTCCTTCTGTCTAGATTTGTTGAGTTCATAAAACAAGGTTTCTGAAACAATGTGGCAATAAGTTGCACAGTAAATCAACACTATATGTTCATGCTTCAGAAAAAGACAGGTGCAAAATAAAAAAAATGGATACTTGTAAAACTCCACTTTAACCTCAGACAATATTGTGTGCTCAAGGTCCTACTAAGCTTTCCTATGGCCTGATGAGTGATGAAGTTTCAGACTTCTTACTGAGAGATATTTTGCTTTGGTATCAAGGCTATGTGTGGTTTTGTACTGCTCTGAAGAATTAAAAATAAGGTAACATTACACTTGAGCCTGACATAGTGACCATAAACAGTCCCCAAAGGTCCATAAAGTCTTTATGGTAAATGCTGAAAAGCAAACAGGTCAGAAGAAAAAAGATTTAAAAAAAAAAAAAAAAACCTTTTTATAGTATTGACTCACACCAGCTTTACATTTGCTTTCTACAAGATCTCCCACCAAGTTTCAAAGAAAAAAAAAGTAAATATATTTGCATATGATAATGCTAAATATGTTGCAAATAATATAACTACAAGGTACAATCATTCTGCCCGCTCCATCTCTCAGAGTATAAGCATCAACTTTGAAGCTACTTCCAAAACCAGAAAGTAGTGGCTGAACAGTATAAAAGGAATTAAGCATCTGAAAGAATTAAAGGCACTGAACATGCATAAATGAGGACATGAGCCCATCCCCAGTCCTGCTAGACTTCCATTCCATCTCTAAAGACTCAGTTCACACCAGACAGAAACAGACTATTCCCAGGTTCAGGAAAGTTGCACCTGAAGTTTCTCCACAAGATAAACACTGGAGCATGGAGACAAATAGTGAAAGCTTCCAGGAGTACCTACAGTCATGGAAATTCCTGCTACCTCCCTGATAGTACAAGGATCTTAAGGCTTCAGCCTACAGTAGGACATACCTGTATGCCTATCGCTATGCATTACAAGAGTCATACAAAACCAGGTTTGTACTGAAGAGAGAGAAGTGATACATTAAAGATGACTGGAATAACTCGATACAGTTTCCAGGGTTGTTTCAGGGAGAGTTGTACATAAACAGGCAAACAATACCCACATGCACACATTTTCCTTCAAACCCGTCAGCTGCTTCAGGCAGTGAACTTCTGTACTAGCTTTTCAGAAAAAACACCTCTATTTTCCAAGAACAGCACAACTAACTGAAATGTTTCCTAACCAATGTGTTCATATTTCTGTATGTATTTGAATATACTATTGCATACAGGCCCAGCACTGGACTCAGAGAGGGGGGGGAAAAAAACAGACACCTGAACAGAAACTACAAAGTTTCTGTAAATTCTATTCTATATCAGTGCTATTTCACACTCAGCTCTTCATCTTTTCAAGTTCTTTTAAAATTCCTACAAGATGATATCATTACATTAGCATATCTAGGATTCAATCACATCCATGCTCATGTTGTAATACA
>VYZV01011004.1:146696-182157 GCA_013401275.1 Pandion haliaetus | reverse complement strand
CATCCCTGGAGGTATTCAAAAAGCATGTAGACAGGGCACTTCATGACATGGTTTAGTGGGCATGGTTGATGGTCGGACTCAATGATCTGAAAGGTCTTTTCCAACCTAAATGATTCTATGATTCTACGATCTTGAAAACCTCCAGTGATGGGGACTCTACCATATCGCTGGGGAGGTTGTTCCAGTGATTGATTATTCTCACTGTAAAAAATGTCTTTCTTATACTGAGATGAAACCTCTCCTGGTGCAACTTGTACCCATTGCCTCTTGTCTTCTCCATGTTGTATCTGGTGAAAAGAGCACCTATGTCCTCTTTGTAGCCACTCTTTAAGTACTGGAATACTGTGATGAGGTCTCCCTGAGCCTTCTCTTTTCCAGGGAGAAGAGACCTAACTTCTACAAGTCTTACCTTGTAGGGCAGGTTCTCCAGCCCTTTGATCATCTCTGCCCTCGACTGGACCCTCTCCAGTCTGTATGCATCTTTTTTGAGTTGCGGGGACCAGAACTAAACACAGTACTCTAGGTGTGGCCTGCCAAGCACTGAGTAGAGTGGGATGATCACATCTCTATCTCTGCTAGTAATGCCCCTGCAGATGCAGCCCAGGACCTGATTTACCTTTGTTGCTGCAGTGGTGCTCTGCTGACTCATATTCAGCTTGTTGTTCACCAGCACTCCCAGGTCCCTTTCAGCAAGGATGTTTCCCCAGCCACACAGATCCTAGCCTGTATTGGGCCCTTTGGTTAGTCGAGGTGCAGGACTTTGCACTTGTCTTTGTTAAAATTTCATACAGTTCTTGCTAGCCCACTCTTCCAGCCTGTCCAGATCTCTGTAAGATGGCTTTCCCTTCTGATGTGTCCACCTCACCACCCAATTTAGTGTCATCAGCAAACTTGGTGAGGGTGCTTTTAATCCTGTCATCCAGATCACTTATGAAGATGTTGAACAGCTTAGGGCCCAGTATCAATCCCTGGGGGACCCTACTTGTGACAGGCTGCCAGCCTGAGTAAAAACCGTTGATCACCATCCTCTGAGTGTGGACTTGTTGGCCAGTTTCATACCCAAACTTAAATAATTTCCTACCCATTACTTAAATATTTGTGCCTCACCTCTCTAGAAATGCCTTATGACACTGTTCAGATGCACTGTTAGACTGGTGTATTCTGAACTGGTAAGTTTGAATTTAATTAAATAACATAGTAACAGTCTGGTTTAAGTCTCTTCAGAGCCTGTGTGTCCAGAACAATCGTTGGATACAATTTTTCTTTACACCTTTAGCTAAGATTATGAAGAGTGCTGTTTGTTTACGAAGGTGGGCAGGAAAGCCTGTAGATACACCTTAACAGAAAATCAAGCTTAAGTTTCCTTCTTATTCCTTGTATGTATGATGCTGATGTAAAATGCTTCAGGCTTTTTTTCTGCCAGAAGTCTAAAGAAGTGCTAAATGGATTTTGGAAGAATATTTGCAGAAAATTGACTAATGCTGGGCTTTGAAATAATTATGATTTGTGTTTTGCTTGTTAGGAGTTTTAATGATTTGGTTATATCTTGTCACTTTAAAGTCTGGGCCATTGTCAACATGAATAGACTGATTTAACTTTTTTGGTTTTCTTGGAGCTGAACAGAGTAACACATGCTAAGGGGTGAACAGAGCCTTATGGGAAAGCTTGAAGCAGGGATAACAGGCAGGAACAGTCACTGCATATATACCAGTATGGCCCACTGCGGAAGTTGTGAGGAAAAACATATCAAGCAGAGCACTCGGGATTTCATGCAAATCCTGTCTTTGAAGAATGGCTGGAAATCATCAATAGCTGTTGTATCTTACATGGAGAAAGCTGGTTTCCTGAATCAAAGGTACTACTGAAAAGGAGTAGCTTCGTTGTGGTGAAGAAATCTAGAGATTACATGGCCAGGTTGCCTAGAGTGAAGTTTAGCAATCTCTTTGCCTGCAAGCCTGAAATAGACATGGATGTTTGAGCTTGTGAAGTGTTTTTTTCTGTAAGGGAAGCTGAGGACTGATCAAGTGAAGCTGAAAAGCAGACAGTTTCCAGTCCTTTGTAAGTTGATTGCCACAGGATCAGTATTTGGGGAAATGAGCACATGTAGGGGATGAATTGTATCTAGTGGACATCTTTCCAGTTGGGTTGCTACAATTTTTAGAAGCCTTTACTAAAGGTACAGCTGATTTCTTGCCCTAGCAGTTAAATGATAATAGCCATTCAGAGTGGCTGTTCAGACCTTCTGGCCCAACGTCAGCATAATTAGATTCCTACTTGCAATCTAATATAAATCTTTGTTGGGTATCCAGTTTAGGGAGTTCCTCTGAACTATTTTCAGGGGCCAAGCCTGATTGAAGAATGGAAAAAGGAATCTAAAACTTAATTGATACATGCCCTGTATTTTAGATAGAGCTCTGTTCTAAGCAGGTTAGCTAGTAGTGGATGCCATGAGAAGAGTTACCTCTGCTGGGTGACTGATAATACTGCTCTTTCTGACAGGAAGCTCCCAGCACAACTGATTATGCCAGCAGTGAAAACAGGCAAAACCATCTTTATGATCCTATTTTTCCTGCTCTTGATGCTGAAATGAAGAGAATTGAGCTTTCAGGTCTTAATAGCCTTTTACAGCTAAGGCTTTATGAGAACCTGCTGAACCCTGTACAGCAGTCCACTGTAACTTACTGCCATGCACACTTGACTTTGCTCAGGTAGTTGTAGCTTCTCTGCCTTTCTTACTGGGAAGAGGATACACAGGAAAATCAATGGTCATCCCCAAGTTCCTTCATTTCCACGTCTGTAGAATATACTCGACAGCCCTTTTAGCTTGCTGCCAACCACCCTTTTTGACACCTGCCCATTGATAGGGTTTGGTGTAAAAAATTGTGAATCTATAGAATTAATGTTGATTTGATTGATAGTCTATGCCAGAGTTGATCATGTAGATTTCGAAAGGACTATTGGTTCCCTTGGATTTGCTAAAAATACAAAGTGTTTTTCCATGTTGATGCAGGATTGTGTGCTATAATCTAAAACAGCACTGTAAAAATTATACTAGGTGAGAATAGGACATATGGGAGAGTCATAGCAAATTTGTTCTTGTTGCTAAACTAATTGGTATTTGCTTAGATTAGAGGAATGTCTTACAGATTGCAGATACTCTAAGATGTCACAGACAGACTGGGGGGGTGCTACAGCATTTGTTTCTGACTGCAACCCTTTATTAATATATGCAGGACAGATGAACAAAGTGCCAACTATTCTTCAGAGAGGACTAAACAGGGAGATCTTGCAAACTGAAACTGCAGAAAGCCTAGAAAGAAAAGTACCACTAATACAGTAAAAAATGTTAATACAGTAAAAATTGCCTTCAAATATGCAAATTCAGTATCCCCAATAAAAGGTAACCTAGGCAGTGATATTCAGCTAGAAAAGAGGAGCTGGAAGGGCAGAAATGCTGGAGGATAACTTCTGTTGAAAGGATTCAGCACATTTCCTACTGAAACCCTCCAGACATGCCCCCCCTCCCCCAATCCCAGAAAAATGACAATCCTAGGGTATTCCTTACTCATATGCTTGCATATTTCTAAAATGTTTATTTAATTCGGTAGGTTAGAACAAGGGTTGGAACAATGTAAAGTAGTGCATTTTTAAATTCCTTGTGGAAGTATTTGCAGGGCTGTCTGTGGAGGTTTTTTGCTTGATTTTTAATCTACAAAACTTGTGCCGCCATCTGCCAAGTATTCTATATAACAGGGATACTTGCTTCCACAAGAAAAGAGTTGGTTTTCTTTCATGTTTTTGGCATAATTTTTTCAAACCTTCTATTACCCATTTTAATACCACTGTAGAGATGGATTGAGAGGTGAAGGATTTGTTGACAAAACATTGGCAATTAGGATTTAGGAGATCCAAAGAAATAGAAAAGCTATTAATAGCACAATTTCTTGGCCATATTTTCTATGTATTAAATATTCAATTAAAAGAGAGGATTTTTGTTGAAAGGCAGTAGACTATGCTTAATGTTTGCAGTCTAAATATGGCGTGTTCACTGATGTGAATTTGTAGTGTTCTTTGCTCCAGAAGTCTCTGAAAGCATTGTTTTTTCTGCATCTAGCAATCTTCAGTGTCAAGTTTTTTCTGGATCTAGCAATCTTCAGCATCAATCTCACATGAAGTTTGGATATGCTTTGTCATCTTTAACACATTTGGATTTCTCATTCAAGTCCCCAGAAGCTAACTCACTAAATGAGGTCAAAGTCAGAGGCCGGGTACTTATTTTTTTACTCCTGCATTATGCAGAGGTCTTAATATTGGGCTGGTTCTGTTAGAACATGGAAGTACTGCATATGGTTTACATTCCTCTATGCTCTTCTCCTTTAAATAAGTAAAGCATTAACTGCTGCAGAGACAGTTCAGTACGGAGTAGTTACAAGTTGATGCTTTACATGTTTCCTGTAATCTTCCGTTGTTTTCACTGAAACAGCACTGAGTGGTTGCAAGGTTATTAATTACTGGCTGATCCAGCTTATAAAAGGTAGGATACATGAGTGGCATGCCACAGCCAGCTTTCTGTGCTCTCCTGGTGACTTCTTTTGGAATAATTTGGGAACCAGCTGAACTGCCTGGAATTGTCTTGATCATGTTATCAGCAGCAGCCTGATCCCTGTCCACTGAGTTCCTTGTAGCCTGGTGAAGCCCTGTACCCTGTGGTCACTCTGTGAGTGTAGAATGAACAGGAGTGTGCAAAGTCATTATTCTTAGCTATTCAGCAAATCGGGTGCCTGGCAGAAGCAAGAAGAAAGAATGGTGCTGTGCTCAAAGAACTAAGTTGTTGCCTTAACATCAGAATAGCCAAGTAGGTCTAACTGCTTGTGCTGAGTCATTCCAGTGCTCTTTCCTCAACAACATGCGTGTGAACTCTTATACCACCTCCAAAATAAACTGAATTATCCTGCTATTGAACCCCAGTAACAGTTTAACTTTCTGGATACAGTGTGCTGCTTTTACCTTCTCTAAATTGCACCACTGCATTACACTGTGAAACTGTCCAAGATTTCCTTCTGCAGGTAGGTGTCTATCTTTTGTTGAGAGATGAAGCCATTGCTGAGACCTTTTGGAAGTAAAGGTATTATATAAGCAGAAAACGGTTCATTATTTTTACTGTATCAGAATACAGAAAGAATTGTACCATTGACTTACTGACTTGGGGATTCTTTGCTAGTAATCATAATGTGAAAATGCAGAATTTAAATGTTACTAGTAAAGATTACTGTGTGTTCTCATTCTAGTTTTAAATGCGAGTATCTAAAATATTATGTCTTACCTAATTTTTAAGCCAAAGAAGTGAACACACGGAGATTTGATTCAAAATAATCTTCCAGCCAGTTTCTTCATAATTAAAAAAGTAGGCATTTTAAAAAATTTTTACACCATTGATTTACGATTAGGAGCTTTCTCACAATAGGGTACTAAATGTATTGTTAGGTGAGCATAAACTAGGGAAAAAGATGTGAACTGAAATTTATATTTCAAATGCAGGGCTCTTGAATGACCTAGATGTATAAGTTCATGGACACTCTCACATCTCTCTTTTAGGATTCCCTTGAAAATGTCATCATTGAGTTTAGTAAATGTGACAGCCATAACCACTGATAGCCTTCATCTTGCTGGTCTATCAAGTGCATTTTTTTACTCTAGAAAATGGTTTAAAAATTGCCTGTTTGCCTATCTGACTCAAAAACCATTTTCTCTGTTTATTCAGTTGTATTATCTACTACAAATACTGGTTTTACAGCATGAAAACAGCTAACACTGAGTGAACTGTAGTTTGCTTAATCCTTGTAAACAAAATCAGTTATTAAGCATAAAGCTGGTTATTTACACAAGCTCACTGAAGACTAAGATAGTGATGCAGAAGCAGGGAGCAGCCTAGTTCACTCCTAAGTCACAGTTTCCTTGGCTAAGCAGTGACAGAGATAGTTTTCTGTGAACTGAATGTATGTTTTGCAGTCATTCACACCTGCTGTTCTTAGCTGATTTTTCAACTCTGCTTTCATGACCTGTTCCTCCTTCCAGTGAAAGCCTTCGGAATTTGCTCTTGACTTCGCTGGAAAACAGGACTGTATCCTAATTATTTTGATTTAAAGAATAATAAGTTTAATGGTTTATGTAAAATACTGCATTCTGTAGCTTGCTTAGTCATAAATGACTAATTTACATCTCACAGAAGTGCTAGTCATCTTAAATTTTTATTACTTGGAACAAGATCAGAATTAAAAACTGGGAGGAGCAGAACAGATTCTTAGATCAGGATTTCAGTGTAAATAATTTCTGCTTTTTGCCGATGTGTTCTTTTGGGAACTGTTGATGTAAAATATTTTGATCCAAAGAGGAGAATGTTCTGCTTATTATTCCAGTGAAATAGCTTTATTCCTTCCTTTTGTCTGAACAGGTAAGTATCTGAATTTGGTGTGAATTAGTGGTTTGGTTTGGGGAAAGTGGACGCATGCCAACACAGCATCATTGCTGCGAGTTGGCACCTCAGGGGAGGGAATAAAATCAAAGTGCAGAAAACCCTTTCACTTCCATTTTCATCTGACTCCTGTCACCCACCGGAATACCTCAATGTGGCAGATTTGGACCTTGTAGGTTACATACGGGGCAGACATTTCTTGCAATACAGTGGGCCCAGCTGATCTAAGCTGCTGTGACAGGAATGCAATATGTTGCTCATGTAAGCCTAAGAATATGTTACTCTCTGGAGAATGTTATGTTAGCTAGCTTTGCCAAATTTTCTAATAGCATAATTTTTATGTTACTTTGTACAGTGTTACTGGCTATGGGCAGCAGTGTACTCCGGCAAGTTTTATGCCCTTTACAAGGAGAGCAGACTCAATCTGATTATCTGTCGTACAGGTTAGGCAGCTTTGTGAAGAGTACTGAAGTCTTTCTTCTCTGCCTTTTACCATCCAGATTCAGTGGAAAGGCACTGGAAGGCCAACAAGAGACGAAGCTATCTTGAAACTGCTTAATGGCAACTTTTAACAGTTAGAACAAAGTATATTGAAGCACAGAACCTTCTAAGTGTGAGGTGAACTACTGGTTGCCTTTATAGCGGTGACAGCTGCTATGCTTATCTTAACATACTTACACGTTATAGCATATATAGATGTGATAAGGTCAAGCTTTATTAGTTACATCGTTGCATCAATAATTAGTTTTCTAACACAAAGTGGAGATCTGTGAGTATTCTTTTTGTTGTGAAATAATGCTAAAGAGTGGAGGAACTCAGATGCCTTTACTAAGGTTGCCTGAGAATGAACTCTCTGTTTTTGTTACCAGGAATTCAGCGGCAGTGGGTCACGGCTGTTTCTGCTACGCTCTAATGCGTTCAATTCCAGTTGCTATCTACATTGTTTTGGTAACAGGTCTGCGTTACCACCTGTTCATATGGAGTGTCTTCTCGCCAAAACTACTTTATGAGGGAGTGCATGTGTTCATCACAGCTGCTGTCTGCCTGTTCTTCACAGCCATGGACCAGAACCACTCTCACAAAGTGCAAGATTGAAAATTAAGTGTGCAGTACGCAGTTCTGCATTGCAATGTCCAGTGTGTCACTAGAATGGAAGAAGGAAAATAATGGCTTTAAATTGTTGTGTAGAATTTGCTGAGTAACTTTGTTTATTTTAGTCAAGATCAGGATTTGAAGGGCCTGTCCTATTTCAAAACTGAGTTTGCTTTAACAATGTTGAATTGAAATAAACTGTTCCTTCATGGATAACTTTTGGTCTCTAGCTGTCATTGTAGCACTCTCCAGATAATAAAATGACAATATTACATGATTTGAATTTTAAAATGTACATCTTAATATAAATACAGACCAGTGCCTCATGGGCACTGGAAAAATGTTTTGCTTATACGATTTTTTTACCTTCTTAGACTACAGAATCCTAAAACTATGCAGGATTTCTTGGTGCTGTTCACAAGATCGTATATTCATTAGCTTTGTGGATTTTTTCATTAGTTTTGTTTCTAGCCTGTGCACTGAAAATATTATTAAATTACTGAATTATTTTACAAATATCCCAGGTAAGAGATTTGTTTGTTTGTTTCGCATAGGCAGCATTTCTATTTAAAGGCAGTATTTTCTTTGCACGATGAGTGCAATCATTATCTGTAATGGATTTCGATCTGCACTTCAGGCACTGGATAAGAAATGCTAATGGGCTAACAAAGTCATGAATCTTCTGTGGAGTCCATTCCGTGCTAAAGTGTTGTGTTTCTTTTTATTAACGTATAAATGTTAAATCAGGTTGGTGGCAGCTGTGCTGAACATTTGATCATGTTTTCCACACTAGGGTAGAGACTGAGGAGCCATGAGCAGGGAAATAGTTTAATGGGCTAAGTTACCAACAGAATAAAAGGTGTGTTTGCATCACCTTTCCCCTAGTGACCTGTCCAGCCACCTCACTTGAGTGTGCTCTAATTAATTCCTAACAATATTGTTTTCCTTGCTTGTGTCAAGAAAATACACATTGATGACGATCCTGAGCAACAGTATTCTTTATGTGATTTTTTTTGCCTCATATTTTTGTCCATGTTAGCAGCCAATAGGATTTCTTCTAAATGTATTAGAAGTGTAGCAGAAGAGAAGAATGCAGGGAACTCTAACTTTTGTTTTAAATCTGAAAATAAAAAGCTTTTAGGCCCTATATAGCTGACAGCACATTTTTACACGTCAATAATAGGCCATCTTGATCACTAATAATGAAAAGTTTTTCAACTGTAAACCAAGAAAGTTTTCAGTACCCTCGCCACATATAGCTGTTCACCTGGAGAAGGGACTACTAGATCTTAATGTCATTCACTGTGACCTGTTGGAAGTTTGAAAATTAAATACTTTTAATAAATAGTTTTTCACTGCTAATTATGGAGTACTTTGTTATGGGTTTGTGTGGCGCGGTTTTCCGTGGTGGCATGGGAGGGGGGCTGCAGAGGCGGCCCCTTTAAGAAGCTGCTGGAAAATTCACCGCCCCAAAATGTCGGACACACCAAAATGTCGGACCCGCTTCTAGACGGGGAGTGACGGTGGTAGCACCTCTGGGAGAACATATTTAAGAAGGGGAACATATTTAAGAAGGTAGTGTGGGGGTTGGGAAACCTGAGAGGAACATCTCTGCCAATACTGGAGTCAGTGAAGAAGGAGGGGGAGGAGGGGGCGCCTGAGGAGGCTGATGGCTCTGCAGCCCGTGGTGAGAAGGCAGGCTGTCCCCCTGCAGCCCATGGGGGTGAATGGTGAAGCGGAGGCTCCCGAAGATGGCCCTAACCCCATGGTAAAAACCGCGCTGAAGCAGTGTGAGACTGGAGAGCAGCCCGCGGAAAGGACCTGCGCCAGGGAAGTTTGGGAAGAACTGAAGCCCGCGGAAAGTACCCGCGCCAGGAAAGTTTGTGAGGAACTGCAGCCCGCGGAAAGGAACCACGTTGGAGAAGTTCGTGAAGGACTGTTTCCCGTGGGAGGGACCCCACGGTGGAGCAGGGGACGAGTGAGGAATCTTCCCCCTGAGGAAAGGAGCGGCAACGACGATGTGTGGCGAGCTGACCCTAACCCCCATCCCCTGTTCCCCTGCGCCGCCAGGGGGAGGAGGTAGAAAGCACCGGGAATGGAGCTGAGCTGGGAAGGCGGGAGGGGCGGGGGGAGGTGTTCTGATGTTTGGTTTCCCTTCCTAATACCCTTGTGTTTTGTTTTTGTTTTGATTTGTAGTAAATTAAATTGATTTTGTTTCTTCCCCAAGTTGAGCCTGTCTTTTGCCCGTGACCATAAGTGGGGAGTGATCCCTCCCAGTCCTTGTCTTGACCCACGAGCCTGCCTTTGTATTTTTTCCTCATCCCAACATGGCCAGGCGAGGGGGTGGGGGTGTGTGAGCGGCTGCGTGGTGCTTTGTTACCGGCTGGGCTGAAACCGAAACCACGACATACTTAAAACAGTTTGTATTTGTGAATGTTGTACACATGTACCATTTTCATCATTCTCAGTATTTTTCTGTTTACCTGTTGCCTAGCAACCATATGGGGATTATTGACATCTTCTCTGTTTGCTTACTTGGTTAATTCCTAAGCAATCCTTCCTAATGTTCCTACAGAATACGTTTATAAGAGATTTAACTCAGAGAGAAAGGGTGCTAATAAAGAAATGGAAGGGGTGGAGGGGAAGTTGCTTCTGGCGTACAGAATCATAAACCAATGTGGCCTGACATTCACAAGATCTTTTATTCCTTTCTTCTGATATTTTTTGCTTCTCGTATATCTCTTGGACATTTTATCAAATAGTGGAATCTATACTATTGTGTGTGTATTAAGGTTGAGTTTCTTCAAATTACTTACTTAAATAATCCTCGTGTCCTCTTTCTCCTCTGAAGTTGAAAGATTTCCAGATTGAATCCAGGAGAAAATAAATGGCTTGGAAAAACTCTGGTTTTCAAGACCAAGAAAGGAAGGAACAGGGAAGAACTTAGACTGCATCTCTGTCTCAAATTAACATATGAGTTTGGGTGATACCTCAAGAAAACATGGTGCTTTCAACTTCAGAATTGCCATTTTTATTCTTTTTCACCCTTTCTCTTTGCGTATAGGCAAATGAAATACGGTTTTATCTTCATCAGCTTTTGGGCTATGGCAATGCAAAGCTGAGACAGTGAAGAAATGAGTTCGTTCTTGCCACAGGCAAACAGACTTGAACTAGGGAATTACGTAAAAATAATTTTATTTTAAATCAACACCAAGTTTTGGCAATTGATCTGAATGTTCAGAGAAACCAAATGCCTGAACACAAATTCCTGTCTCACTAGTTAGCTGTTCAGCCTTCCCTCCTCGTCCCAACTTCCCTTGTCATGTTCAGCATGTCTCAAATCCTCAGACAAGGAGACGAGCAAGGTGGGAAGCAGGAACGGTACATGGGATGGTTTCTGCCTTTCTGAGCATACCAGTTTCTTTTGCCCAAGTCCTCTGCTCCGGTGTGGTTGTCAGCTGGGGCTGCAGCTTCCTCAGGAGTACCCTGTGCACAGGCACAGACTCCTCCTTAAATATGTTCTGAGCAAGGATATTGTCTGCTTCCCTGTTTGGATAAAGTCTTGACACGTGGTAAATTTTTCTACTCAACATCTTCACTGCTGGTCAGAGCCAGGTTCAGCCACTTACAGTGGTCTATAGCTTCTTCTACTAGATTTCTCTAGATCACCATTGGTCAGTGCGGCTCACTGCCACTCAAAGCTTGTAACGTGTCCAGTATGGTCCTAAAGATCCAGGGTGTGATGAAGCTTGAACTAAGAAGAGACTTTTGTAAATTAATTCATGTTAAGAAAAAAAACCAAACCTATTCATATTTCAGATACTATATATATCTGTATTTCTGCTCTGTAGAAAAAAAACCCAGGTTTTCCTTGGCTCTACATAAGCCAGCAGAACATCCACACCATGCACAATAGCCTTTGCAGCAGGCAATGAATGTGTGCTAAGCCACTGCTCCTGTGTGGTGCTGTCTGTAAAGGTCAGGGCAATTTTTGGAATTCCTTGTGTAAAATATTTGCAAATTAAACAGGATTTATCTCCACAACTGCACAGTCACAGGAGGAGAGGGCACAGTTGTAAGTGCCATGAAGGGCTTCCTCTGAATAACCAAGGCTTCCCTGAGTGCTTCAGCAGCACAGGGAGGGGATGGAAACTATGGTCCCACTGATCAGTGGGGCAGGAAAGGAAGCTGGCTGATCTCATTGTAGGCTGGCCACTTTGTGAAAGGCTATGATCGGGTGATATTCATGAGTCTAGCATTGCACTGTCTTCCAGAATTGTAAGGAGGGTCTGGGGAATAACTGGCCATCAGCCCCTCCTCAGGCCCCAGGCAGTTGATGGAGAGGGAGACTTTTTCCCAAGAACTGGATGGAGGAGAAATGACAAAGAGGGATTTACCTGGACAACTTGTGCCTGACCCATTGGTGCCTGATTACCTTTTCTGAAGAGATGACAGACTCTGTGGAGCAAGGAAGAGCACTGGATGTTGGACAACTTTACTTTAGCAAGGTCTTCAGCATGGTGTACTTGGTGCCCAAGTGGTGAGCTATAGATCAGTGGGCTTGAAGGTGTACTGGATCACTGGGCTCTAGGGTTGACTTGAGTGGTTTGTAGTCCCACGGTTGTCTGGTGAGCAGTGGTGTCCCTGGGGGGCAATGCTAGGGCAAGGCATGTAAGATCTTTCTTAAGCTGGGTGAGGGGATGGCAAGATGAGAGCGAGTCTGGAGATGGTACCAAATAGGGGGAACAGTGTATATGTTGGAGGGGAGGGCCACCCTTTGGAGGGACCTTGTCAGGCTGGAGAAATGGGCTGCTGGGAAGCTGGAGTACAGCCTGGGCAAACACTGTGTCCTGCCCCTGGCTGGGAGGAGCCTGGTAGCGGTGCAGGATGGGGCCCATGATCTGGGGAACAGCTCTGGAGCCCCAGTGGACAGCAAAGTGGACCGTGAGCACCACTGGCAGCTCGATCCTGTTACCCAGCTGATCAGTATTCATGGAACACACACACACACGTGCGCACACACTCACACACACACACACATTTGCATAGATCGTTTATCCAACACCTGGCCCAAATCCCCATGGCCTCTCCTGCTTCTGGCACCCAGACAGGAACCCCAGAGGTTTGCAGCCATGTTCCAGACCTCTTCTCTTACTGGTGAGTCCAGCTTGAAGTTCACTGGTCTTCACACATACCTACTAAGAGTACAGACTGCACTCACAAAGAAGTAGGATTTAGTGAGAAGATGGGG
Organism: Pandion haliaetus; assembly: GCA_013401275.1. Taxonomy (NCBI): domain Eukaryota; kingdom Metazoa; phylum Chordata; class Aves; order Accipitriformes; family Pandionidae; genus Pandion; species Pandion haliaetus. Next base: position 169,342 of record VYZV01011004.1, on the reverse strand, counting down.
CACACAGCAGTAATGAAGTGAAAGGCTCCATCAGAGAAATACACTGACTAGCAAATTGTTTATACTCAACCAGCCCTTTTTAGCCATTTTTTCCTCTGCTCTCCTATGTTTGTTCCTCCCTGAGCCATCTTGATCCTTCTTTTTGCTCTTCTTTGGTCCTTTCCCTGAGCATTACATAGTGTCTTACATGTTCCATCAGTCCCCTTAAAAACATTCCCCAAGTGCATCCCATAATGAGTCCTGTGCTCATTCAGGCAGTAAGCTCCTTCAGTCTGCAAGGTCTTCCAGGAGAGGAATTTCTTTGGTTGACTAATCCTGGTGGGCATCACAGGAAGGACAATTGTCTTAATTGCTTAGTGAGTGATTAGATTATCATCTAAATAAATTACTGTAAATTACTGATTAAGCAATTAGGTTAGTAGAGATCCTCAGCGTGTCCTTGTTCATCTGACCCTCTCCAGACCTTTGTGTTAACCATGAATAGTCTTTAATTACATAAGTTCACAGTGATTAGTGCCTTGTTTCAGCCTGAGGGTGAGAAATCTCAGGGAGCCGTTTTGGCTGCAGTCAGCGTCCAGAAGGGAGGGCATGGAGATGATGAAGGTAGACTCTTCTCAGAAGGGCACAGGGATGGCCCTAAAGGCAACAGGCACAACTTGCAGTATGGGACATTGCCAGGAGGTCAGAGGAGATTTTTCTCCACCGGGTGTTTGCTGTCTGGTGTGGAGCTCAGACCTCCACCCTTGGAGATCTTCCCACCTTGAAGCAACCTCATTTAGTTGGCCCTACTGTGGTCTGCACATTGTATTGAGTAAGCTCCAGTGGTCTCTTCCAGCTGACATTTTTCAAGGATTCTGTGGTTTTGTTATGTTTAAAGTTGACTCTGCCATTTTCTACTGACTGTTTCACAGGCTATTTCCTGAAGTCAAAGAGCTTTGTCATTGATTTCACAACAAAAATAAAAAAATTAACAAACAGGAAATAAAACATGTGTCACTGTTCTTTTTTTTAAGAGATAAACATCACAGCTGTAAACTGTTGTTAGTTTTGGTTTTATTTTAGGTTGCTTTGTATTTATACATTAGATACAAGAAGTAAGTGCCACTGGAAGGAGAAGTTTAATGCCATCTGCCCATAGCCATGCCAGCTTCAGTGCCACCATAGCTTGAGGATCCCCAGATTCAATGATGAAGGGTGCTATTTTGCCACTGCTTCTGCTATGATTCAGATGATTCCCCAAAATGTTCAGCTTGCCTATTAGGCCTGAAATGAAAGTTGTGGGCATGCTGGGCCACATGCTGGGAAGACACACACACACACACAGAGGTGACTTACTTTTTCTGGCTCCAGACTGAGAACTCAGCCTGTGAACATTAATTCCTCTATTTTGCCTGATGGGGGACATAGGTTCATCCCAAAGGACTTGTTATGTCCCAACATCCGATAAAAAGCTTGGCTTGCTATGAAGAATAGCCCTGTTGCTTCAGCAGCTGTCTCCCCTACTTGGTGTAACACTGTTGTCCTCCCCACTGGAAGGGTGTTGAGGACACATTTTCAGCTTTATACTAGCTTACGGTATAACTCAAGTTCAATCTGTAGCTCAAAGCACACCCTTTTTGCCAGACACTGTTGTCAGCTTAAGAGTGAGGGTGCTAGCCACTAGAGATGGGCTTCAGGATAACACTTAGTCTCAAGATGGACCACACATGGTACAACTTTCATCACCTATGCCTTTTTTACGCCTATGATTTTACCGCTGCAGTGTGTTATAGTTGGTGGTGTTGCCTGCAAAGACTACTGGTGATGCAGAATGATACAGCATGGCTCACACAGCAATCATGCACCCAGTACTGCATGGTTGGTGTATTGGTCACCAGCAGGAAGACACAAAGTCCAAAACACTCAAAATCCCCTGCAGCTGTTACCCTGAGAGTTGGTTATATCTGGTGAGATAGGAAGACTTGAGCTGAACTTTTCCTGATACAAAAAGTGAAAGCTGCTTGAAGAGTGCTGTCTTTGGAGGCTGTAGGACTTCCCAGTGGGTCAAAATAGCCCTGCCTGGTCCCAAGCTTTTGCTGAGTTGCAGAACCTGTTGGTATGGGATGGTCACCTGAAAAAGCTGAGTCTGTGGTCCCAGAAATGGCGCTGAAGAGCAGTGTAGTGTCTGCAGTTGTTAAGCCTTGCTGGTTTGGCACAAGTTAGTTTATCACTATTTTGTGTGCAGCAGTTGCTGAGCAGAGTTAGTCTGTAGATCGTTTGGGTGGCTGAGCACAAGATCAAATTAAAGGAAACATGCCACTGAATTATACCTAGGGCCATGGTAATCAACATCTTATTATGTAAAAGTGGCCTTTAAAAGTGAAAGTGAGAAACAGATCCACTGGCTCCAATTCTGCCTCGGTCCCTACGTGTAGTACTTCCTGCAGTAAGCTGTAGACTCCCAGAGGTGCTTGACTGATGAGAAACACAAGGCATGGGGACAGAAGGGAAGTTTTGGGGCAACATTTGCATGTATTGTGGGTGGCTTTTTGTTTTGAAGAAATGCTTAAAAAGAGACAACAGCCCACAGCAGCAGCTTAGGAGTGGATGAGCAGCCTCTTGCATTTTGGCTACACGTGAAGTTCCCCAGAATGCCACTGCTTAGGACTTTTGGCAGTGTCACTGAAAGCTTAGTTCCTCCACAAAAGCCATGCTGGAGGTGCCTTGTCAATGGAGGAAGGTCCTTGGTCCTCCTCTTTCACACCTGGGACACAGGAGACAGCTGCTGAGAAAAGACAGGGGCCCGTTAAAGAGGACTGCCACAGCTGGAGATGCAGTTATGACTGGGTTTTTGTTGTCTGCAGCTCTGCCAGTGACACGTTTGTGGCGATGTGAACACCTCCTTTCTGCTGTAGCTGTTGACAGAAAGTGTCCAGCATTGCTGGTTTAATCTTGCTAGGCAGAATGCCACAGCACAGAAATCCTAGGCTTGCTTCCTGCTTTCCCATAAACTTACTGGGCTAGCCTGTGGAGATACATCACAGGAGGTAAACACGTGCATACCACCAAGGAGACTGCAGCAAAGCACTTCATGTAGGCACTTGCACAAGATGCATGTGTGTGATAAATCCTTCAGTGAACAGCAGCATGGGACACAGCTTTGGTTTACAAAGCACAGCCTGATGTGTGAAGCATGTTAAAGACCAATACATGGAGAACCACTCTCCTCTCACTCACATATTTGGCCTTCTAGAAGCAGGTCCCTGGGGGGAGGTTAGGAGCTCCACGCTCTTCAGGTCTGGATGCACAGAGGGTAGTCTGGGGAAGTCCTGTGAAGGCACTGGGGCTCCTCCCCGAGGCTTTCAGTAGGTGGCCGAGATGATCCCTAGGTGGGATGGGAAGAGCACTTCAGGGCAGGTAGAGCTGTGGTGAGGGAAGTGCAGCGGCAAAACAAAATAAGAGTTACTGGAGGCAACTGGGAAGAATTTTCCTGCTGTGGGGTAGTTTTCACAGGGTGGGCAGGGTGAGGGGAGAGTGCTGTAAATCCCATCTGCCCTTTTAACACATGCAGCATCTCTGAGTGAGCCAAAATGAAGCCATCTTACGAAAACCGCAGGGAAAAAAAAAAAAAAACCAACACAAAATCAAGACAGTTGTCTGACTGGGAGCAATAGCTCACCTACACATAAGCTCACAATAGCTGAATTCTCCAGTATGCTTTCATCTCAACATCCTACTCAGAGTTTTACTGGTGGGGGAGAGAGGGGACATAAGGAAACAAAATGTGTGTGACCTTATTCATACTGCTGTCCTGTTTCAACAAAACCTGGAGCAAAGCAGAGGTCTTAGGATGATATGAGTTCCTGTAACTCTGCTAAGCATCAGCAATGTGTCATAGACAAGGATCTCAGGGCATGCCCCCACTCTGACTGGGCAGTCAGGACTTAGCTAGTGTCCAGTCCACATAAAAGCAGCTGTCTGACCAGCCCATGCAGGTATGCTTTGGGCAAAGGATGGATGTTGAAACCAGACTTTGCTAGTTCCCCTGGTTCTGGAACAGCTTTCTTTAAATGCATACTGAAGAAAACAACAAGTTCCTTCTTACTCCCTCCAGAGAGAGAGTAGTAGCTGGAGTCACCTGTCAAGTATGCCTCAGTAGCAGAATTTTGCTGGGCTTTTGATGTAGGCTACTTAGCTCAGACCATGGTCAACACCTGCAGCTCTGCCTTAGCATCCTTGCAGTGGAGTCTGGACAGCTGTTGCCTGTTCTGGCTCCTGAGCACAAGTGCAGGGTAGAGATGAGACACCCCTTCCATTCTTCTCCACATTGCTGCATCTGTCAGCGTATGTGACACCATCTGCACTAGACTCTCACCTCAACGGAAGGGGAGCCGGAAGTGCCACACAGCCTGCCTGGGACTTGGACTGTGAGTTGGGGGCTGAAAGCCTTTTTCCCCTTCACAAAATGTTGTGGAGACATGCCCGGGGGCTGTCTGCTACCAGAAGGGACTCAAAGTATTCTCCCAGCTTGCAGATCAGCAGACGCAGTTAAAGAAAGGTCAGTCTTTCCCTCTGCATCCCCTGGAAAACTCTTGTGTAGAGCCTGCTTGCTTGGCCTAGGGTGAATTTTGCCGAGCCAACATGATGATACCAAAAGTATACCATGTGGTGTACCATGGCTAGCAGACAGGTATAGCACAAAAAAGCTATTTAAAGCCTGAAATTCTGATGATAAAATACTAGATGATTAGCAAAGTAATTTTACTCCATTTGCAACAAATGCGCTCATTTACATGAAGAGTGCAGTGAACGTAGATTAGCTGAAACAAAAGCACAGAGATTGGGCAGTTTTCCTCTTTGATGCAAAGATTATAATTAGTTCGTATTTTTGTATGTGATGGTTTGAAAGTGTCTTAGCTGAATACAGAGCAAGTGTAACTTCTCCTGAAGTGTCTCACCTGCTGTTGGATGCTTAACTCAAATAGCTGGATTCTTTTCATCAGATCAATTACATTTTCTTACATTCTTACATGTGGCATGCCCCCCAAACCCCTCTGAAGATACTGTTTGCCTGGAATGGGCTTTTTAATTGTTTAATGGCCTTGCTCCATTCCCACTGAAATCAGAGGAGTTTTGCTCATACTGCCAAGAGAGCCCTAACTTGCAAATCATTTCCAGTTCCCATCATTGAAATCTTTTGCTTGCCTGATGCTGTATTGTTTAAAATGTCTTAAGTACTCTTAGAAAATAAAGGCCAAATCAGTTTAATTCTGCATTTGAAATGTCAGTGTCATGCTGCTTTTATGTAGGCATATGCATACTGAGTATTATTTTCTGAATGTAATTGCCTTAAGTGCTGTTGATCGTGCAAAGAGAATGATGCATTCTCTGACTCAAGGGTCTGAGAATCAAAGATCCAAATCCTGCAAATGCTTAAGCATGTGGAGAAAGCCCTCTCAAGGGATGACACAGACATCCAGCTACTCTTGTGTTCAAGGCTGGAGACCACATTTGACAGACTGAAACCAGCAGAAGCACACAGCATCTCACACCTGAGCAGTACTGGTCATTAGCAGGAGAGAAGGAGAAGGACTGGTGAGGACAGGGGCAGGTAGGAGAAGAGCAGTGCAGATGGAGTGTTTGGAATCAGATGGCAGTAGCCAGATGGGGCATAAGGAACACCAGGAGGAAAAATTCACAGAGGAAAAAGAAAGGAAGACTGGGAAATGTGTGAATCCAAGGTCAGGCACTGATCCTTCAACTTACTGGTAGTAACATGAAAAAGTTAGGTTGAAATCTGTTTTCAAGGCTTGTTTTGACTAGCTTCTCTTCACTTTATTCCTGAATTGAAATACCAAGAAAATAAAGGGGAGTTTGGAATGATAGGCTGGACAGAATGAGCAATACTGGAAAATGAGACCAGTTTAAAGACCAGTAGTATTTATAAGAGTCGCCAATTCAAACTGCCTGCTTTTACTGAGCACCCTACCTCTCCATTTTGAGGAACATTCATTCTGTTTTACATTGCATGTTTTCTCTTGAGCAGTGTCCCACATGACAAGCTTAGGGTGCTGAGATCTCATAATCCACAGTGTTTTGTGTTGCCTATTAATCTTTACTGGTTTGCTGACTAGCCAGCACTTCATGGGATCCTGTTATGGTCACCCTTGCAGCTACAGATGTGTTCAGAGCACTGTGTCTTGATGTACTGGAGGTAGAAAAACAGCACAGAAAGACATGGACCTGTTGGAGTGGTTCCAGAGGAGGGCCACAAAAATGATCAGAGAGATGGAACACCTCCCCTCTGAAGAAAGGCTGAGACAATTGGGGTTGTTCAGTCTGGAGAAGAGAAGGCTCCAGGGAGACCTTACTGCAGCCTTTCAGTACTTAAAGGGGGCTTATAAGAAAGATGGGACAAACTTTTTAGTAGGGCCTGTTGCAATAGGACAAGGCATAATGGTTTTAAACTAAAAAAGGGTAGATTCAGACTTGATATAAGGAAGACATTTTTTACAATGAGGTTGGTGAAACACTGGAACAGGTTGCCCAGAGAGATGGTAGATGCCCTATCCCTGGAAACATTCAAGGTCAGGCTAGACAGGGCTCTGAGCAACCTGATCTAGTTGAAGATGTCCCTGCTTATTGCAGGGGGGTTGGACTAGATAACCTTTAAAGGTCCCTTCCAAGCCAAACCATTCTATGATTCTATGTTCCTATGAAAAACAGGAAGGGGTTGGGAAAGCTGTAAATGTAATGTACAAATATCCATAGACTTTACACCCTGAGCATTTCTAGAGTTGATAGTACAGAACAATTTCCTTTTTCATGCATGAATGTTTTACAAAACACTCATTTGATGGCTCTTACTTCACTGATTTTCTTGCTCCCTGAAGGTAATGTCTGAGGAAAGGCCCACAGCTTGTGAATGAAGGAGAGAAGCTTGTTTTAAGAAGGACCAAGGCAAAAGTCTTAAAAGTGGCTGGGAATTTCTTTGCTTTAAAGAGAGAGGGTTTTGACAGTGAAAGAAAAACCACACCAATCTGCAAAGAGGTATTATATCTGGGAAATCCCTTCTTTTCTGGACATGCCCTCTTACAGGAACATGCAAGATCACTGCAAGTGGAAACCAGCATGTGTGTTTGCTTGTTTTGCCTATTTCTTTGATATCCCTTCTACCTCCCAGGCAACTTCTACTCTCTCTTGCTCTGTCTGCTGCAGCTGCTGAGTCCCTGCACCACTCAGCTGCACACAAGCCAGCTTGTGGGAATACCACTATCTTATGCCTCTTTCAGGGTGCATTTCACAACTTTGACCATGCCTTTCTGTGTATGTGTTTGTCCACCTCCTGCATTTCACACAGCTGTATGAAAGAACCCCAGCTAGGTTTCAAGATGGGGAAAAGTTCTTTTATATAGTAGTCTTGTGCCTCTACTTCCACAGGGCAATTACTGCCTTGTTGGTATGTACACACACAGGAGTGTTTGGGATCCTGTTCCAGTAAATTAAATGACAGAGATCAAACTCATCCTCTTCTGCATGCTTCTTCATAACTGCTGTCTGTCGTGTGAGATAACACTTAGAAAACTCAAGTATTTGAGTTTGGTGACTGATGGGGCCAGCAGCATGCTACTGCCTGGCAGCTGTAGCTGGTCCAGGCTCTGGTCCTGCAGGGGGAGGCATGAAGAGGGAAGAGTTAGACTATCCTTTTTTCTGCTGTGTCTGAGTAATGCATTCATAGGAAAATGAGCTTCTAGCAGTGCTCATTTTCCCCAGTTCAGGCTGAACTCACCACTCTGATTTTATGATTGGAAGGGGTGTGGAGAACTTGGGAGATCAGTCACAAAATAGGGCTGAAAAGTGGCAGTGGTAGCTCTTTCTCCAGAGCTCTCATTAGAGCATTCCACATGGGGAAGACGAGGAGACAGTAGTCTGAGTCCCTCCAGCTCCCAGGCAGTCAGGAGCACCTACCCCAGTATCACTGGTACTTATTTTTATGCTCTTCTGTTGATTCTGTTCTTTGTATGAAGCAGCTGAGTGCCCATTGGAGCTGAGGTCCCGCCCCACCAGCAAGCTGTCTTCTTCTGCATGCTATGAATATTTACATGTCTTATGCAAGCTGAAAAGCTTCATGGGAAATCAAGGAGAGCTGCCCTCAGCACAGCTCGCAGTGTGACCTGCAAGGATCCAGGCGAGATCTCCATGTGCACAGGGACAGTCTTTGCAGGTCAGATCTGGAAGTGGCATGACTTCTTGTAATGTGGCTGGGAGAAATGAGGCAAGGTTTGCAGGGGGAGAGAACAAATTTTATTAGCTAAGGTAAAAATCAGGCAAGTTCTTCTTGTATGTATGAGTATACAAAGGACATGCACGTGAGGGAAATACTAGTGGTAAAAAGCAGGGTGGGATGGAAACCAAAGGAAAACATGTGCAACCTGGGGACATCGCCTGGAGGACCCCAGGGGTGCCAAAGAACAAGACTTCCAAACCAAAATGGCAGATGGGGAGCTCTTAAATTCTGCAGCTGGCTTCTGCTGTACAGAAAGCCACCACTGTTTTCCCAGGTGTTTAAGTGCTCATTTGGGAGATTTTATTTTTCAGAGTGTGAAGTCTTGGCACAGGTGGGTTGTAAGGGAAGAGGGAAACCCCTTATCTATGATGCTGGGTACTAGCACTGCCTGGAGGTCACTGTTGCTTCTATCTCATGATGATCTATCCACATAGCACTGTGCAATTCAGCTTGAACATGGCAGGCAGGTCATGGGAACTTCTGAGATCCTTGGTGAGAAGGCCAGCCTCTGCAGGTGTGGGTAGACGATGTCAGGTTTTGGTGCTTATGCCAAGGCAGCTGCACTGCAACTATAAGAGGGTGAGTAGTTGCTGTGTCTGCTGGAGTGGGGTGTAAAACTCAGCCCCGGGTCAGCGAGGTCTCTCCACAGGCTGATTTCAGTGAGTTTTCACCACGTCCTTGAAAGCAGGCCCATGCCCACACACATCCTGAACTGGGGCCCCAGCCCCTGGCCTCCCGTCTTACAAAGGCTGCTTCACAGTATGAGCAGCTGGAGCTCCCTGCATGGGGCTTGTGCTGAGATGTCTTCTGGTAAACCGAACAACAATCCCAAATCCAGCCCCCTATGTTCAGTTGTCTGCTATCTGCTGCCATTAATCCACTTGAGATAATTTGGCAGCAGCAATCAGAATGAATTAATTTGGGATTTGCAGGCTGTCAAATGTTTTTCCTCAGGCAGCTTTCTGTTGAGTTTGTGGACTTCGGGGATTAGCTGCTATTTAAAGCAGCACTGTATGAACTTCCACAATGGCTTGTGCTCTGTCTGTCCAGATGAGCCAGAGGAAGAAGTGATGTGTGTGGGTGCAAGCCTGCAATTCAGTGCTCTGCTGCTCTGCCTTGGCTCCCCCATCCCTGGTGGGATTGATCTCACTGAGTTTCCAGCATCAAGATGCAGGCTTTCAAATCTTCCTGTGTGCTGGACTCTGCTCTATGGCAGCTAATGTTGCACTGAAGACCTGTACAGCCCCGACCTCTCCAGGAAGGGACTGTTACTGCTTAACAGCCATTTCTTTGGGCCTAAAGCAGCTGTTATTCCCTGTTTGCCTCTTGAGAGAGGCAATTCAATTTGCTGCTTCCACTTGCAGAGTTCATCCTCTGCCCCAGGGGGACCAATCTTCAGTGCTGGGAGTAAAGCAGCTAAATAGGAGGAATGAGCTATGAAAAAAGGGCAGAGGAGTTTGGGGAGTGATGCAGGGACATGGTGAGCTGATGTGTGAGGGAGCTTCTCCCCAAGCTGTTCAGAGCAAAAGCAAGTGCCTGCAGCCAGTGACCTGGACACACTGTGCAGGGGCTGCCAGTTCCCTGGCCCAGCCCAGCAGCACTGTGAGCAGGAGAGCCCGTGGCAGCAGCTCATCCAAAGAGGATGTGCCATGTTTCCCTGCCTGCCTGAGCATTTAAGCACGTTATTCATACCTTTCATACCTGGACATCCATACCTTTTTTTAACAGACTCTTGACACAGTGAGGGCAAGTGGAGTCACAGGAGGCTGTGGTGAGAGCCTGGAGTCTGGAAACCACCTGCTGAAAGGCAGGTGCTTAAAAACTCGTGTTTGGGCAGAGAATATGACATTTCCCACAGGCTTTAACAGCAATCGTTCGGAAACAAAACAACAAAACTGTCCAACACATTTGTCATCTGTGTGCCTGTCATCAAGTTTTCACCTTCTCTTTATATCCTGGTCCACATTTTCCTCCTTCTTTACTACAAAGAAGCTTTTGCATGCTTTGTAGTGGGAATTGAAAGGGGGAGGCAGGATGAAAAATAGAGTAGGTTCATTGGGTCTTCTGGTCTTGATCTTGCAAATGCACTTGTCTAGGGTGCTGCAACCCAACATGAGGTCCATGGAGCTTGCTGTGTTTGACCACAATAGGCCTGAACTTGCACTGGCAGAAGCCCGAGCAGCAATCCTGTGTTCAGAAGCTATAGCTCCATTTCTCCTAACAGCTGCTGGAGCAAGCTTTGTACTAACTCCTGGCTAGACTAATTCTTTGACCTTATCTGTAAGCTGTGGTCTAAAAACATGAATAAGTTTTTTAAATGTTTAGGTAAAAATCAGTGCTCAACCCACACTTTCCTGTTTTCAAACTAGGAATTTTGAACTGGACAGAAGTATAGATCTGTGACAAGAAGAGATGGCAGCTAGAACTGTCCTGGTGACTGATTTTGCATTTGCAAGTTACTATAGAAAACTTTTGAATCCAGAAATATTTTAGCTGGCACTTGTTTAAATTGGATCCTCTTAAAATAGCATGAGTTATTTTAGAAGCCTTTTCTGCCTTGAGCTTCTTAGTACCTATTAGGAAATATTAAGTGTGCATTCACTATGCTAAAAAGAATAATAGGGATCTTAGAGCAATCAGTTTTGTGTGTGAGATGCTTAAAGTGTTAACATATTTTGAAGTGATTATTTCCAAATTAAGATACCTAGAGTTGGAATTTATCATAATGTCACTTCTGCAGTTGAAAGACATAGAGTAGGAAATATAAAGAGCTGGCAATGTGTATGTGTTCTGAATTAAGATTGAGTGTTTATGTGTGCACTCTCTCAGCCCATTGCTATAGCATTATTAATATCCATCCATACATAATTGATTTAAAAGCTATTCACTCTAAGAGTCAGTTTCTGTGATCTGAGAACTTCACACAGAGCTACTAATCTCAGCCAATTTAAAGCAAATAATGTTGTTATTTGTTATTGTACAGCTGGTTTTATTGTTTCTTTTTTTGTACATAGAAAGAAATTTTCTTTTCAATGGGAAAATAACTGCTGCCACAGCAAAGAGAACAACCTTTTGCCCACATCTTCATTTTGGATGAGAGGCATGTGCCAGAGAAAGCCACGTGATGCTGGACTGGCATGCACAGGGGTGAACTTCTGTCAGGCGCGGCTTTGGCCATCCTGCTGCCCCTTGGGAGTGTCGTGATTTTGGGAGTGTTAATATTTGCTTCTCTCTGGAAACCCCAGGAAGCTTCAGGACCCCCAGCTAATTTGGGGCAGGAGCTCCACATAGAAACCTTCAGGCTTTGAGATGCTTTTTCAGCCTGCAATCATGAGGAGGTGGCAATTGCATGACCCTATGGAAAGGAGAACAGTGATGCTGTGGGGGGGAGCGGCAGCTGAAGCAGCTCATAACTAACCCTCTGCCTCCCCTCCAGGGCAAGGCTGTGGTGGAGAGACGATGGTGGGGGGAGGAGGGACCCGCACCTCAGACCAGCATGAAGCGGTGTCAGGAGGTAGGCAGGGGGTAGTTGTGTTACAGGTTACAGTTACAAACAGCAGCAGCAGTTTGCAAGTGTATTTTTGCAAGCTTCTGGGGGCTATTCTGAAAAGAAGGAAGTACTGCAGGCTATGGACAGCCTGTAGGGGTGATAAAACTAGTGTCCATTTTCCCTGCTGAGTCCCAGGGCACCCCTTGCAGGTTCCAGAGCAGACCTTCCTCTGTTTATGTAAGCATGTCCCCATTTGTGGCACTTTTTCTGTAATGTGTGTTCATAAAGATGCTAATTCCCCCAGACAACCAGGAAGTGTCTCATGACAAAAAGTTTGGCCTAAGCCACAGCATGGTAAAAATTCCATGCTAAAAATTCCATGCTCTTTCTTTTTACTTGTGCTGCTGCTTGAAGCCAGCAGTTTAGGCATATATCTCTGTAACTGCGCAGTCTGGAAGGACAGAGGTCTCTCCACTGCATGGGCTTCTGCAGCTCTTTTTAAGTCCATCTTGTTACTGAGCACACACACACACAGACACACAGACACACAGACACACAGACAGACACACAGACACACAGACACAGACACAGAGACACAGACACAGACACAGACACACACACACACACCCCCAAAACAAGGTATGTCTGGTCTGCATTTATTGTAAAAAATTACTCCTAATATACTGAATGAATGATTTCTCTTCCTTATGCAATGTGCTAATAGCTATGCTGTTAGAAACGAAGGGTAATGTCTGCACTTGGAGTTTTCTCCCTACACAAAATTGCCTCAGCCTTCAAGCTCCTTTGTGTTGTGTTCAGTGCCCTGCCCTGCAACAGTGCCTCCATGTTTGTCAAAGGAAATTATAGTTTTTTCAGAATGTTTTGAGTAATAGTGGAGCCAAACAGCTTCTGGGGGTGTTAAAATACTTTTATAGTTTGAAAGGTTCATACAGCAAATATATGTTAACAAAAAAAAAAGCACTGGTTATTGTCACCTGCTGGAAAGGCAGCAAAATTAATTCAAATCAAATTGAAACCCATTGTGCTCATGCCTTACCTGGCCCACATAAAATAGACCTAAAGGGGATGTTTAAATACAGCCCTGTGGAACTTTAATCAAAATGTTTTCTAAATTAGCTGTCCCAGCTGTGTCCCCTCCCGGCTTCTTGTGTACCCCCAGCCTACTTGCTGGTATGGTGGTGTGAGAAGAAGAAAAGCCTTGACTTTGTGTAAGCATGGCTCAGCAGTAACAAAAACATCCCTGTATTATCAACACTGTTTTCAGCACAAATCCAAAACATCGCCCCATACTAGCTACTATGAAGAAAATGAACTTCATCCCAGCTAAAACCAGCACAACACTAAACAAGTATTTGTCTAAAAAATGTTTCCCAGTGCCCTTCCTGCCCCAGTGCCTCCGAGCATTTTGGGCTCACGCTTGTGCTAAGCAAAATGTTTAAATTTGTAGTAACTGCTCAGATGGGTAGCCTGGAGGACACACGTGATGAGGAAGAAAAATGAGACAGTAACTGGCTTTGAGCCCTTCAGGGAAAGCTGTCTAGAGTCTGTATCTGCATAGTGAGAGCTTTAGCCCTGGTGGGGGTCATGGAGTGGTCCTTTTTTTTAACACCCCTTGATGATAGGCCAGGTGGCTCAGGCCAACTTTCCAAGCACAACTTCCCTGACATGGAGGCCCCCTCCTGTTCCTCTCAGCAGGATGCAAATATAGGCAAATCCTCAGCTTGGGGCAGAACTGGGGCAGACCCTTTCATGTATTAAACTCACAGACAGCTGGAAATACCTTCAAGGTTTGTTTCAGCAGCTGGGCATAGAGAGGAAATGGTAATTCACCTTCTCCCACTCTGCATGGGGCCACCCTGAACTTTGCAGCAGTGATTGTGGCATTGCTGCAGATGGATGCTGGGCAAAGGAATGGCACAGGTTTGGAGACCAGCAGCCTGCCACCTTGGTCAAATCCTGATTGCCCCAGGTGCTCAAGTAACTGGCAGTAGGAATGTACATTGGCCATGATGCAGTAACATAAAATGAGGTGGGAGCTGGGGGATGCTGTGTCCTTGTGTGGACATCAGCACTCACATGATGATTTGAAATTGCTGGGCTGTGTCACTGCTCAGTGAATGGCTACAGCATGGCAAAACAGACATGGCAAGGGGACAGGAGCATGGACCCTACCTGCAGTGCTGTTCCTCTGTGGCGGTGAGACCATGGCCATGGCACACTGCCCATCTTCCTTGCTTTCGGCTTTTGCTAAACAAGGTGCAGAGCTGGCAGCTGAAGTGCCATTCTGCCCTGGAGAGCCTGTCTCCTCCAGGAGGGTCTTCTGGCCAGTTCAGCATATTTCAGCCAACCATGACATGGGCTTGTTGGTGACATCTCCCAGGAGTCCCTGTCAGACTGACAGCTCATGGAACAAAGCTTGTTGACATGGCCTGGGATGTCTGCCAACACATCAGTCATTGCTGGATAAATTTGCCCTTGTTGTTAGGAAGAGAGGGAATCCTGCTGTCCACTGTAAGGAGCCAGTTAACTGGGGGGCACACTGCTGGACTGGACAGAGGCATGAGGGGGGCATAAAAGAAGTTACAATACAAAGGTTGTGGTAAACACAGATGGGAAAAGGAAATAATTACTGAGATAAGTCAATTCTCTATGAAATAACCTGGAACTCATTTGAGCTGGATGCAGACAAACCATTTGGACAAACAAAGGTCTCAGCTGGCAGCGAAGAAGAATGCAGTCCATATTCAGTGTGACAGAGCTTATCCTGGACATTCATGTGGAGGTGTCCCCCAGAGTGACGCTGGGATGCAAACAGCAGCATCAGGGTGGAAGTGGAGCAATGGTGTTACCTCTGTGCTTGCTACTGGAGTGACTGCAACAGAAATGCTGTGTCAAGCCCTGAGCCAGTAGCTCAGAAACACTAATTGCTAATTTGGAGGAGGCTCTGAGAAGAGCAATGAAAACAATTAGGAGGCAAAAAAACTTGCCTTTGTAATGAAAAGAGTTGGGAGTTCAATTTATTTGACTTACTATCGAGGAGGCCAGGGGCTGACTTGATCACTTCTGTAAATACCTGCTGGGAACAGGGATGTGATGACAGAGAGCTCTTTGGTCAAGCAGACGGACAGATAACAAGACCCAGCGGCTGCAGGTTAAAACAAAACAAATTCAATGCAGAAGTGAAGGGTAGCTTTTACCAGCTGGGTTAAATGAGGGCTGCAGTGGAGTCTCAGTCTTGCTCCAGAGGTTGCCCTTGAACCTCAGCACTCCTACTAGCTAGAAGGGGGCATTAGCAGAGGAGCAATTCGTGCCTTGCAGTTCACCTGGGGGAAGGGTGGCATGGGCTTGCTTTAACCCCCAGGGCAATGCAGCTCTGTGGACAGCCCCACTGGGGCTTGGTCTTCTTCCCCTTGCAGGTGTTGCATCCTCCAAAGTGGAGGAATCGCACAGGAATGCAGCAGCAATGCCTCGCCCCCGCTGGCTCAGCTCAGGGCTTGCTCTACTGGTCTCTGGGGCGCACAAGGCAGGCTGGACCACTGGCACCCTCCGTGGCATTGGCACTGCAGAAAGCACTGCCCTGGCATGGGTTGCTCAGCCAGGGGTCTGAGGTGAGGGTGCTGCCTCTCTGCTGATAGGCCCCCAGGGTGCCCAGTCTCTGGGATACTAGGGAAGGGACTACGTGCAGATCGGGGATCTAGCACCATGTCCGTTCACTCCTTTATCTCAGCATAACCTTTTGCCTCTCCCCCTTGGGCCCCACACCTGGCTGATGCAAATGCAAGGCAAGTCTGTCCTGCTTTTGGCTTTTGCTGGTGGGAACAGCAAGGGATGGAGGGAAGAAGGGAGGGGAAGGGGCCACAACTGGATGCCAGGTCCCCCCTTGCTACTTCAAGGAGGGAGAGGCAATGCAGGTAGTACCTCAGCCTAGGCAAGGAAGGCCAAGGACAGAAGAAGCATGGGCAAGGCACATGTGATTACCAGCGTAAAGTCAAAGCCTAGCTTTGGTGGCACATATGTTTGGGCTGTCTGTGTTGCCACAACTCTAGATCTGCAGAAAAAAACAGCATCTCAAGCTAACTGAGGTGGATGGACTTGTGTCTCTCCTGCTTGGGCCTAGCGCATCACCATTTCGTGGCAGATGACTCTTATGTCCTCTAGATCCAATGCACTGTCTGTGTGCCCCTGAAAAAGCATAACCTTTTGGGGTGGAGGTCTATAGGATGATCACGAGGAGTTGTCCTGGGCACAAGGCACCCAAAAGTGTGTGTCTGTCTGTCTGTCTGGAGAGCAAAATGGAAAAATTATCCTGTCAGCTGTGCACAGGTTTCTTCCAAGAGGGAGTTAGATTGCATTAAATCATTGCTACCAGTCTGGGATCAGAGTCTGGGAGTGAAACAGAGTCTAGGCCTGGACTGCTGATATGACTTTGCCTGCTGCTGCACTGAACTACTGCTTCACTGTTATTGCTATGCCTGGCTATATCAGTGTTTTATGAGACCTTGCACAAAAGCTTGAAAGGGTTTTCCTTGCTAGCTGAACTGCCAAATTTTCATTGTTATCCCAAGGATTAACTCCAGTGCTCAGATACCTATGTGGTTTTCTTTCCTGGCTATGGAAGCAACTGATAATGTCTCTGAGAGACTGTATGACTTCTTCAATGAAAAGGGAAATCACAGAGATTTTCTATGAGCTGCTCTGCTCCACTACTCAGTAATACATGGTATTTGTTCATGGCAAACCCCTTCTCCCTAAGAAAGGATTTTCTGCTCTTCTTGGTGAAATATGTACACTGAAGTCCTCTAAAGAGGACATTTTCTGCTTGCAAGGGAAAAGCTTTGAAAATCAATTGGTTTCATCCTTTCCTCCCTTGCAGGGAGGTGAGAAGAGTACTGCATGCATGATACAAGTTGCTTTTATACCCAGTTTTGTTCTCTTTCTTAGCACATTCCACTGAGCTAACAAGAAGGGACTATTTATTACCCAAAGCTATAATGATCTTCTAACCAGAGGCATAATGCTGGCTATCCCTCTGTCATAAACATTTCAGACTAAAAGCTGCAGACGTAGGTGATGTCCCATCTGCATGTCTACCTCCAGTGGCCCCTCAGCTGTGTGTGTCAACTTCATGTTTTGGAGCAAACCACGTTCCCTGCTTTCCAGGTTCCTCTTAGGTTTGGACTGTGGGGAGCTGGCTGCAGCTTTTATGATTTCCTTCCTTTTTCTTCACTCCTGGCATTTTCCATGGTGGCAGCTGGCTTTCCGCATGGGCCTGCTAATGTCTGTACTTCCATATCAGGCAGAGAGGAGGCAGCAGGTGCTGGTACAACGTGAGCCTCGGGGGACACTTGAAACTTTGTTTTACTGACTCCAGAGGCCTCTTCTGAGTTTGCAATCGAAATGGATTTGGACTGGATAAAGGCAAATTCTTCCTTGACAAACTCTCTGGAGACTGCATGTATACTCAGGGCTTGAATCAGCAGAAAAAGTTTTAGTGACTCCATTGGCTTTGAACGAGGCACAGGAGGGTAGGCTGGTGGTAAAAGCAAAGAAAAGCAGAGAGAATAGTACCTGAGAAGAGGAGGGTAAAGGGCAAGAGAGACAGGATCGCTCTTCTTTTCTCCTCCATATGAAATTCTCCACTAAAAGCCAAAAAGACTGTTTTCTGTTGCAATGAAAACGGATTTTATAATGAGTGAGTAGGAGATTTCAGTTCTGACAGGACGGTCTGGCTCAGGGCTCATAAAACTGTTACACTTCCAGCTCTTCCAGATATGCTGTCTTTGCTGGAAATTATGTTTGGCTGAAATCTACCATCTTTGGATGTTTGCCTGTAATTCCAGATGTTCAATGGCCTGGTCAGAGTTATAATGAAGAAATTTAGTGTCCATGCACTGCAGATGAACTGGTGTGTCCTGTGCCCATGTCCTACTTGCTACCACTGAAATGGATGTGTTGAACTTTTTGTACATGATGCTCAGGATGCCATGGGATCATTGCACAGCCTTGTCTGTGGTGGCACTTGTGCTGTACAGTGACCTGGACATGCATGTGCATGATTTCTGTCCTGGAAAACCCTCTGTGGGAAGAAACATGGCAGCCCTGTTTAGGGGGAGGGTGTATGAGGCTGAATAATTTAAGTGCTTTCATGGTTAACAGGCTATTGAAAACCTCCACCTGGCAAGATGAGGGAGATTATCTTCCCCCTGAGGCTAAGACCCCCATTTTGCAGGTGAAGTCCATAAACGTAAGTGGAGGAATGCTTGATGGGACTGCAGGTCACCCAGGTCCACTATCCAGTCTCTGACTATGACCAGTGACAAATGCTGTACTGGACAAGCATAACATGGGAGATAATACTTGGTGGCAGTTTGGTAATTCACCTAAAATCCTGTTCTTGACAGCTCTGACAGCTAAGTTATGTGGGGAGAAAGACTTTTTCCTGTTTTGGGGGTAGGCTGCTGTGGAGTTGAATGATGGCTTTCATTCTATGATGTTAAATTAATGATTTCCTGACTGTCGCTCCATGACTGTCCTCATCTCCCCCAGCCATCCCTCCTCAGCTGAAGTCCATATCATCTGTCCTCATGCAGGGGACCTGTCCTTTTCCTGGCCCCACGGTCTGCCTCTGGTCCCTCTGCCCATTACAGTTACCACTGCAGCACTTGGCAGCCGATCACCTCATGTGAGCGCAACCATTTCCCACTCACTTTCCCAGCTCTTAATCTCCTCATAGCACAGCACCTTAAGCATCTTCTTGTTACTTCCAGTCATGGTTCTCTTTGCCGACCTTTGGGAATTGAACTTGCAAAATGTCCCTGATTCGCTGCAAGCTGGAGGTGAGAGAGTAAATTTTAATTACCCTCTGAATCCAATGGGTTAGACAACCTCTCCCTGCAGCCCAAAAGCACTATGTTCTGTTCTGTAAATCAGGTGCTTTATTGGACTCACTGTAGCAGAAAATGCAATGTAAAACTGAGTGTAGACTTATTTTAGACACAGTAGTAGCAGAATTAAGAAGGGAGATATCTTTGACTTACTGGGGGAAGTAATTTAGGAAGAAATTGGAATGGTTAATTAGAGAAAATTATCTCAATCTAATACTTTAAGGCTAATTTAAATGCTTCAGTCTCTTCCATGTAAAGAAAGATCTCTTTTAATAGCTTAGATTATTATCAAGGGATGTAAGTTTAGTGGTAGCAACAAATTTTTATAAATTTTCCATCTAGAATCATTGTTAAAG
Source organism: Pandion haliaetus (assembly GCA_013401275.1). NCBI lineage: Eukaryota > Metazoa > Chordata > Aves > Accipitriformes > Pandionidae > Pandion > Pandion haliaetus. The sequence goes on along the minus strand of VYZV01011004.1, from coordinate 150,325 downwards.
TGGCACTCAAAATATTGCAACAGAGATGTAAAAATCATAGTGGACTGCTTCTTTTTGTGTCTTTTTTTTTCTTGGGGGGGTAGGAGTTTGGGGACAGAGAGAGGACAGGGAAAGAGATTTATGAAGCTTTTCAAATTGTGATGTACTGTAAAAGGGCTAGAAACTTTGCGATCAAAAGCCATACCTTTGTGATTCCTGAACTGTAAACTATCAAAAGAAACACTTGATCTCTTGACAAAAATCCCAGGATTTACAGGGCTGCCAGTAAAAATGCTTCTTTTTCACAGTAGGTATCATATTGCAAATTCCCAAAACATTTTGGTTGGCTTATATTAAGAAATTAAAAAAAGCCCCAGGTTAATTATCTACCCTTCATGAATTTAATCTTCTACCCAGGCTACCAGTTGTTAAACTAAGAGCTTGGGAGTGATGTTTGACAAACTTTCCCAAAGCAGAATTCTGGCTTTCACTTGCCAAAGACCTGAAGTTTTTCAGGCTGCGTTGCCCATGAGGTTGTAGTATATGGACAGCTTACAACTGTAGAATTGCTGCAAAGGCATGACTGAAGTGGGAGAGAAAACCTCCTTGTCCCGTTACCACTATGCTCTAGTCTCCTTTGCCTTTGTTGGGGTTGTGTGTCATTTCCTTGTTATTTCCTTTGCTTTCTGATGCAGTAGTTTTCTAGTGTCGTGGTTTCGGTTTCAGCCCAGCTGGTAACAAAGCACCACGAAGCTGCTCACTCACCCCCCCACCCCCTCGCCTGGCCATGTTGGGATGAGGAGAAAATACAAAGGCAGGCTCATAGGTCGAGACAAGGACTGGGAGAGATTACTCCCCACTTACGGTCACGGGCAAAAGACAGGCTCAACTTGGGGAAGAAACAAAATCAATTTAATTTACTACAAATCAAATCAAAACAAGGGTATTAGGAAGGGAAACCAAACATCAGAACGCCTCCCCCCACCCCTCCCGCCTTCCTGGCTCAGCTCCATTCCCGGTGCTTTCTACCTCCTCCCCCAGCGGCGCAGGGGAACAGGGGATGGGGGTGGAGTCAGCTCGCCACACATCGTCTCTGCCGCTCCTTTCCTCAGGGGGAAGATACCTCACTCGTTCCCTGCGCCACCGTGGGTCCCTCCCACGGGAGACAGTCCTTCACCAACTTCTCCAACGTGGGTTCTCTCCACGTTCTGCAGTTCCTCATAAACTTCCCTGGCGCGGGTCCTTTCCACGGGCTTCAGTTCTTCCCAAACTTCCCTGGCGTGGGTCCTTTCCGCGGGCTGCTCTCCAGTCTCACACTGCTTCAGTGCGGTTTTCACCATGGGGTTACGGCCATCTTTGGGAGCCTCCGCTCCACCATGGACCTCCCTGGGCTGCAGGGGGACAGCCTGCCGTCTCACCATGGGCTGCAGGGCCATCAGCCTCCTCAGGCACCCCTCCTCCCCCTCCTTCTTCACTGACTCCAGTATCGGCAGAGGTGTTCCTCTCACGTTCCCCAACCCCCACACTGCCGGTTCCCCTTCTTAAATATGTTCTCCCAGAGGCGCTCTCACCATCAGTGATGGGATTGGCCTGGTCCAGAGGCGGGTCCAACGTTTTGGAGCTGGGGGAGCTTCTAGCAGCTTCTTACAGGAGCCACATCTGCAGCCCCCTCCCCCACTACCAAAGAAAACCGCGCCACACAAACCCATAACATCTAGCCAAAGAGACTCCTCTCCTTGGACACCTGGTACCTGATTGCTTGCTAAAACTCTGATTGTTCAAGAGAAGCCTTGGTTGGACTTACTGGCTTTCTAGTTAGAAGAGGACATTATTCTTTTTCTGTCTGCCTAGTTTCCTGTGCCGCCCACGCTGTCCCACCTGATGCAAACGAGGCAGTGTATTAGAGAAACAAGGACAAAACAGGGCCTTGAGATGGACTGTGACTACTGCTATCCCAGTGGGAGTGCCACACCAGCATTTGTTGCTGTCAGCACAGTACTTTTTTGGCAACAACACAAAGCACTTGGATACCAAATTTTTAGTTCCTATTTTCATTTACCTTCATTCTCAGAAGAACTAAAAGCAAGCCAGCCGGTAGCCTCTCCCTCACTCAGAAAAAACCCTTCCTTCCAAAATCAGTAAAAAACTGTTGCATAGTTAACTGTTTAGCATGAGTGCAGGCACCAGCTTGTGCATGGCCATTAGGCTGTGCATGAGGGAGAGCTTGTATGGGAGACTCCAGAAAATTGCCTTTATGAGTCAGTACCATACAGCCCACACAGGGTTAGCCTTTTATTTTCTCCTGAGAGGTGGTAACCTACTAAGCTACTCTAAGATGCAGCTCTACCCTCACACCTCTGGGAGGGATGAATGCCATTTAGTCACTGGGTAGATAACACATCTCGTGACAGTATCTGCAATTACCTAATGAGTTGTAGGATATTGTTTCCCTTTGGGAGATACATTTTCAATGTAATTATGTATCTCCTACACCAGGGATGCTTTGCTTCAGCTAGTGTAAATTCTGCTTTTCACTGCAATTTTTGCAGAGAAGTGGGACAGATTCTGCTGTGTTCATCTAGAATAAATATGCAGTGATTCATATTTTCAGTAGAATAATTCGATTATGCCAATGTTACTATAATAAATTTGTCGTTATTTTTCTTTTTCTGTATAGCACAGTTCTGACAGTATTGTGTTTTGAAAAACATTAGAAGAGTGGATTAATTTCCGTAAAAGTGGTCAGCACTCCACTTCTTATATAAGCATAATGTGGCAGCTTTGGGACCAGAATACAAATGGCTCCAGAAGGTGTCTTTCTACCTACGAATTTTAATGTTAGGAACTCTAATAGTGGTGAAATGCCATGATGACTCCTTTGTGCCACTCTGGCAAAGAGCTGGTGAGCAGGGCACGTACTGAGCTGATGACTGCATTCCCAAATGTTCATTAGCATTTAGCACACAACTTTTGTAAATGGGACCAATATAGATATTCACCTCAAATTACAAAAAGGAGTTCTAAGAAAGTAATCAGCATATTCAGTGCTGTATGTATGCTTTCAGGCACACATCAACCTTCAGACTCAAAGGAGTTTGGGAAGAAACAACCTACACTTGGTAATAACACAATGCCCAAGACTTTCATGCCTTTCCATGGAGCAGCCAATTCTGGTGAAAGGATTTTAGCTGGATACACTACCTGTGTTTTGTAGTATCATAGTGTTGTGGTTTCGGTTTCAGCCCAGCCGGTAACAAAGCACCACGAAGCTGCTCACTCACCCCCACCCCCGTGCCTGGCCACGTTGGGATGAGGAGAAAATACAAAGGCAGGCTCGTGGGTCGAGACAAGGACTGGGAGAGATTACTCCCCACTTACGGTCACGGGCAAAAGACAGGCTCAACTTGGGGAAGAAACAAAATCAATTTAATTTACTATAAATCAAATCAAAACAAGGGTATTAGGAAGGAAAACCAAACATCAGAACACTTCCCCCCTCACACTCCTCCCACCTTCCCAGCTCAGCTCCATTCCCGGTGCTTTCTACCTCCTCCCCCAGCGACGCAGGGGAACAGGGGATGGGGGTGGAGTCAGCTCGCCACACATCGTCTCTGCCGCTCCTTTCCTCAGGGGGAAGATACCTCACTCGT
>VYZV01011004.1:132472-146659 GCA_013401275.1 Pandion haliaetus | reverse complement strand
GGCTTCAGTTCTTCCCAAACTTCCCTGGCGTGGGTCCTTTCCGCGGGCTGCTCTCCAGTCTCACACTGCTCCAGTGCAGTTTTTACCATGGGGTTACGGCCATCTTCGGGAGCCTCCGCTCCACCATGGACCTCCCTGGGCTGCAGGGGGACAGCCTGCCGTCTCACCATGGGCTGCAGGGCCATCAGCCTCCTCAGGCGCCCCTCCTTCTTCACTGACTCCAGTATCGGCAGAGGTGTTCCTCTCACGTTCCCCAACCCCCACACTGCCGGTTCCCCTTCTTAAATATGTTCTCCCAGAGGCGCTGCCACTGTCACTCCCTGTCTGGGCTGCAGAGGCAGGTCCAACGTTTTGGAGCCGGGGGAGCTTCTAGCAGCTTCTTACAGGAGCCACCTCTGCAGCCCCCCTCCCCCACTATAAAAGAAAACTGCACCACACAAACCCATAACACATAGATGCTGTGTTTACTAGTGCAATTAAAGACTTTTGGAAGGGATGATGTAGTAGCACATGGGGAAAAAACTGAAAATAGGGCCACATTCTGATCTCATTTAGATTAATTTTAATGTGGAGCAAATCGAAGAATTTAAGCAAAATTAGTTCATGTACAGCTACTGTAAGCTGTGCCTGAGTTTGCTGCAAGCTGTCATACACCTCAGTCCATCCCCCTCAGCCTTCCTCTCCAATGCTCAGGCAGGATGCTAGCCAGATGTTGAGCTAGCCACAGGGAGATGGTTGCTGTGTGCGGAGTCATGCTCCTTGGTGCTTCATTTGCTCTGTGGCTTTGCAGAGGCTGGGAACCACCAGCCCAGATGCCTACACCAGACCTAGGTTCCTGCCAGCTGTCACGATCAGAAGGCATGGTAGCAATGAGCAATGTATCAAAATGATGGTTTCATATACCCTCTACCTGTATCTGTGATGCCCTAAACATGCTGGTATGAATCCTGATAGGGAAAGGGAACTTGCAGGGGTAGTATGTAACTGCGGAAGCAAGGGAAGACAGCAAAGGCTGAAGTGGCATGGCAGAGAAGAACTGGGTAAGCTGGGTATGAAATGTGGGGACAGAGAATGGCAGGGCAGAACTGGGAAGGGCTGGGCAAGAAAAGAGGCTGACAGCTGTTGAAGTGGCTTGAATCAATGTGGAGAGCTTTACTGAACAGGCCAAAAGGAGAAAGGGAAGTCTCTCCTCCTATTTTTAGCCAAGCAACTGAATTGCTCCACTTCCCTGCCCATGGGGGTCAAGCAGTAATGGAAGCCACCCTCCAAGCAGCCTCCGAGCAGGAGCAGGGCTATGCTTTGCCTGCAGGTATGGCTGATTTCCAAGCACTGCGTGATGGCACATGCTGTGGTGCAGACCTCCCCTAAGCTGAAGTTCAGGAAAATGAACAGGCTACAGGGCCCAGCCATGGATGGGCATGTGGATGCCGCTGGCCATCCCAGGGGACCTGGGGGCACTGAGGACTGCGACTGGTCCTTCCCTCTTGACTGCTGGGAGACCACAGCTGTGCCTGGGCAGAGGTGTGTCCCATCCTGCGGGCCAGCTCCCCAGCAACCTTGTGTGGAGCAGCCAGTCTCCATTTCAGCACTTGGTGCATTCCCTGTGCCTGTGAGCTTGCACACCACATCATTCTGGGTATCTTTGGTAAATCCTCAGCTATCTAGGGAGATTATCTTCCTGATTTATCAGCAAGCACCTTGTACTTTTCCAGAGGGCAATTCAGTGCAGCTAAATTAGATTCCTGCCTTGCTTTGTGCTTTGAAAGAGCCTTTATCTCTGTCTAATGACTACAGCATACATGCTTCCAGCTCACATGGTTAAGTTAGGTGATGCTGTATATATACTAATGATTTCCCCTGGTCCATGTCCAGGAATTAACACCACGTATTCCTGGCCTTGTGGGAAGGCATCATCTCAGAAATACAGGTCAAGGTTATGCCTACCTATCTATGAGCAGATAGGATGGGAGATGATGTGTAAGGCTGAGGGTGGTAAAGGAAGATAGAGGATCATGGCCATGCTGACATGAGTGTTAATCACACTTACAAAGACCTGCCTGGGTTTTCTTCTCTACAGGGAATTCTTAGTGATGTATTCTCAGGAGCTATTTTCATCAGTAGCGGTCTGTGGGGAAGTACAGAAAATCAGTCCATTGTGCAATTTTTTTTTTTTTAATTAACATTTTTATTTTTACTGTAACCTTTTTTTCTGTCACCACAACCCTGAAGGTGGTGTTTGAAAAAGAAATGGATGAACTGACATCACCTTTTTGTCCTCCAGGGGTCTGTGAAAAGAAGAGGAGATTAAATGTAGCAGGTAATTCACCACTGCCAGGGTCATATCTTTCATGCAAAACACGTCCATCAGGTTTAGGTTTTGGTTTTGTGATTTTGAGTTATTATCCACTCAAAGGGTGGATGCAAGGGGGTCACAAAGAATGGGGTTCTTATGTCTGTCCATTGAGACATCCCTTGCAACTCAGCTTGTAGCTGGTGAAAAGCTGGGCTTTGCTGTGGCTGTGTGGTTTGCCAAACGCAGGCAACAGCATGGCTTGTTGCACCATTGCTGGTGGTACCCTAGGAATAGGCAGAGCTGATTCATCCCCTACAGATTAAGAGTGGCGTGAATGTGGTGGCCGTAACCAAAAGGGACAAAGCCTAATAAAAAAGGGCCCTATCAGCATCACAGGGCATCCATGGCCACAAAATAAGCCATCTTGTCCGGCTGTATCTGCTGCCCTTGCTTAGTTTACACTTGTGGCTATGTATGTTTTATGGTGAGAAGAACAAACTCTCTGGGAAGAAGCTGGCTGGAGGGAAGGAGGATGAGCTGGCGCTGAGTTACAGGCAGCAGCAGCCATCCTCTGGGCACCTTTCTTCCATTCCACTTCTGTGTGGAAGTGAGAAGCTCTGGCAAAGATTAGTATTAAGTCTGTGTCTGTTCTGAAATTGGTTTAGGCCCTTCAAAGATACTGTGTGCCAGTGTCTTTGGGTCATTAGTTTGTCTAAGTGTCTCAGATCAGCATGTTGAGGAACTGGGGACAGTGGGAGCACTCAGTGCTAGTTTCTCTCTGAAGATCTCTCTGATGATGAGGCAGCAATTTGTATGATGTGTCTGGCTAACTGTGGCATAGGTCTGTTAAATCCTTTCCTGCCCCAGGTGCCTTGCAGAAGGCACAGTGCTTTTCTACCTTTAATTACCTTGGCCTGGGGTGCCTGATGAATTTTGTCACCAGCATGTATTAAGCTCCATGTGCAGTCTCATCCTTTGGTTTCCCTCAACTCCTCATGTCCTTGTCCCAGGACAGAGCATGTGTGAGGACCACATGCTTTTCCCCAGTTCCTGCAGCAGATACCAGCAAGATAGGATACTGCTGGCAGTACCTTCTCCCACACAAAATGGCTGCACAGTTCTCTCTGAGTTTGCTCAGGGCAGGGCTATGTGTTGTTTGAGCAGAGACGGAGGTCAGAAGTCAGGCAGGCAAGATGCAATGAGTAGAGTCACACCTGGGCAATTTCTGGGATGTTTTCTGGACACTTGGTACATTTCTCCCAACTTGTTTTGGCATGGACCTTGGAGTCATGCCTACCTTCATGCTGCTGTTACTGCCCTGGCTGCTGATCTGGACGAAAAGGTTGCTAGTAAAGGAGGAAAGCTTGGAAGCAAAGAAATTGCCATTCTGTGCTTATGCCCAGTCTTTACAGGGGCTGCAGAAAAAGCCAGCTGAAGCAGGTTTGGGTTTTGAATATTCCATTGAGTTGGATTTGGGCAATTTAGCCCAGTTGCTGCTCTGGATCTTTCAGCTGGTGAATGCACTGCCAGAACCTACAGCAGAGCTGCATGCAGTGGGCAGATGGCTCCTGCTGAGCTCAGAGCTGCTGGCTGTCTGCTGGCCCCAAAGGAGAAAGGGTAGCACCCCATGCTCCCTGCTGAGCTCAACTGAGAAGTGATCTTGCTGTACCAGCTGCTTTTTATCACTGAGTGACACCACTAGGCTTCAGGTGGTATCCCACAGCTCAGGACCTGCTGGGAGCTATGACCTGCCAGTCCCTTCCCTTCTTGCACCAGCCTGCTCCATCTGGAGTGTCAGCGGGAGCTCAGTGAATGTTATGGCCAACACTTAGTAAATAGGTAGAAGCTGTGCACATGGCATACTGCTGCATCCCACCTCTGCTTTAAGGTCTGGGCTCTGTGCTCCAGTGCAGTCCCAAGGTGGGGGCTGGTGTCATTCTTCTGCAGGGTAAGTTGCTGCAAAAGGAGAACCACAGGCACTCCTGTCACAGGTTTTCACCAAAGGAAAAACAGATGGTTAAATATCAGTCATTCAGCATCTTTGTCCTGCCTTGGTCCTCATCCACCCTCAGGCTGATCTTGAGGACTCCAAGGAAGTTCACCTCTCCTGGAAGGGAGCCAGGAAATTAATTTTCACCAGGGATGCCAGGGTTTGAGGGTAAGCAGTATGCCTCCCATTGAATGGCTGGAGATGTGCTTATCTGCCTTAAAGAAAGTGCTGTGGATGGCCCCAGGAGCAATGGAAGAGTATGGAGGAGTTTTTCGAGCTGGCTGGTACAATTTTTTTAATATCGCTGAGATTTTAGTATACCTGTGATGAGTTAGGGCACAGAGAGCCTTGGGCAGATATCTTTTTATTATTGTTTAAGCTGACACAATGAATTGCTGTTGGTACCTGATCTCAGCTAGATCTGATACAGTGGCTGTCTGTACCTGCTGTTCTGGTCTTGCAGCTTTTTCCATTGTGCAGTTTCCGAAGATAAGAACTGTGGTGTGATTAGAACATGAGGTATTGGGGGTACAGAAAACCACTGATATTTCCAGGAAGCTGAAAGGTACACAAACAAGGCTTCAGTGATGCTGTGTGCTTTGAGTCTTGGCTCGTTTGGAAATCTAACACATGAAACCATCTTCTTCAAATTTTTCTGGCAGAGGAATCACAGATGTATCTGGAGCACTTTCCCTTTTCTGGCATTACTTCATAATTCGAGCCAATTTGGCCTTTCTTCTTCTGCTTCAGGCTTGCTGTTCCCCAGAGCCTATTTCAGCCTGAGTCCTCACAGGCAACACATGGGTCACGGTGCTTCACAAGAAGACGTTTAGCTCTTTGGCTTCATCCCAAACACTAATTCACTATGCACATTTTGAGGTGCATGGCAGCAGATACCTCAGGCAAGCGGGAAGAGTAACTAAGAGGCAAGGATATGCTGTGGATGCACCCTGGAAACGCTGCTATGTTATGTAAGCATGGAGAACCTAGGCTTAATGTAAGTATTTGATCACAGCCTTGAACACATCCCTGCCTCTCCCAGCAGGCTCAGACTAAGCTGCTGACATGCACAACAGCTTCAGTTCAATAAGGCTCAGTGTGCATGGGTTTAATGCTCTCTTGCCTATGCCAACCCTAGGCAATACCCTTGTTTTTTGGAACAAATCAGGATAAAGCAAACAAAGCCAAAAGGAAAGCAAGCAAGAGGAACTGTTTATAGCAGTTACTGTTCTGTTCAGGCAGATGAGAGCATTTTTATTATCCCTTGCACAGTATCCAGGGGAACCTCAGGAGCTCCCTAGCAACAATGCAGCAGGAAAAGGAAGTGTCTTAATTCCTGGAGCAAGCGCATTGGTGCAGGGCTATTGGCCCAGGTGCTCTATCTGTCCTGGTCGTAATGGAATGGAGAAGAGACGCTACCTCCTTCCACAGCAGTGTCAGGCAGCAAAAATGGCAAAGGCTGCAATTTCTGGAACTGAGAAAGAGGAAGAAAAGCAGTCATGATCTAGGAGACCATGTGGTTCCTCCATGAGGAAATTCTTCTCCAGGCATTAGCTGAGATGCACGGCCAGTCTATATATCTTACAGAGCAAAGCTGTTGTGACCTGCCCATTCCTCCTGCTCTTCAAGTTCCTTCTCTCCTTTATCTCCTTTTAATCATCCCTTCATCCACATCTAATGTTTCCTTGTTTCTGAAGATGTCATACCTGATCTTGCCATTGTTTCTATTACTGTTCTGCTAAAAATGGGAAACTGTACTGTCTCTGTTCCCTCAGGACTGGTTTCATAAAAGGTCCCAAATTTCACTGATGGCAAAGCTTTCAAAGACAAAATGCAGCCCTCTGCAACACACAGGTAGTAAGGTCCTTTAGGAACTGAAAGACCACTGACACAGGAGACAAATGGCTCGATGCGTAAATGTCACCTTACATGTTTGATTTTAGATTTTTAATTTTGAAATTGTGCTTAGGTACATCCCCCCTTTATTATATAGGCCATCAGTGCATCTTTAATTTCCTCTGCATCTGGGATTTGTTCACCTGATCAGTTCCCCTGAAAGGCACCATGCCAAGGTGCACTTTGAATGTGTTCAACTTCAGATGAAGGCACTATCTGAGAGTTTGTTGTGTCCCTCTGGTTCTTCCAGCACTGTGCTTTGTTTCACTTGGCTGGACTGGCACATAAATATCTGTAACCAAAACTGAATCATTAACAACACCCCCTCACTCTTTCCTCATAAAGTCTTGAAAAAATACCACATTGCACAGTTATGTCCACATGTAAGCTCTGCTCTTGGCAGGCACAGGTGTGCCTTCTTCCAGAGATGGGATTGCTGCAAAAGTGTTCATAGGTGGTCCCAGGTGTCTGTGGGACTGGTAGCTTCTTTCTGTTGCTCAGCAGAATGTAACTTCCAGGCAGAGCTGCAAACACCCAGAGCAGAGTTTGCCTTTCTGCTTGGGGAATGTATGAGGCATTTTGTTCAAAACGTTGTGGTTTTTCCCTAGATTGTTCTGATGATTGGAAAAGGATGGAGCACTCCCTTCACCAATGGGATGCATTGTCTTTCCCTCTCTTGACATGAAGAGTTTTCCTGACCAAAGGAGGTGTAGCCATAGCTGGGTAATTTTGCTGTTCTCTAGAGCACTCTGACTAAAGGGGAATAAAATTGGCTTTACCACTGATGCCCATTGCACTGCAGACACCTTGTCATAAAGTATCTCTCTATTCAACTCTGCCATGGATATCTGTGTACTATGCCACTTTCCACATCAGCAGGGTAAAATTTTGCCAGCTTCATGGGCATCCAGCATCCCCTGTGCTTGCTCATTTGGAGATGAATCTGTGTGCCCCCCAATTTAGTGCTATTGCAGCATTTGCAGCCGTGATGAGCTGAGCAGAACTTGGGCTGATGATTCATTACAGGAAGACTGTTGAGCATACAAATTAAAGGGTACAATCAGCAGTGGAGCTTGTTTTGCGTATTTCTGCTCTACTTTGCTTCACCAGCAGGAACATTTCTATGACCAGCCTGCAATCCTTTGCAGCCTTGGTGGCCTGCTCTCTGGTGATGTAGCACTGTAGAGACTCCTCTGACATGCACAGGCAGTGAAAGGAGTCTTGTACTTACTCAATGTGAAGTGCTGCTGGCATGCACCTATGCTAAGCACCTCATCTCTCAGTGGCCTCTATTGGTGCTTTTTATTAGTCAGGCAAGTAAGCAGTTCAAACAAATACTGAAAGAAAAATAATGGACATATGCACCTCTACCCTCCTCATATAAATCAGTGTGCAATAATGAACCCTTGTTATTTGTGTGCTTCTAGCTTCTTGTGGATGGCCACAATCCAGATGAGATGCTCTGTGCCAGTACATCTGATTGTCAATAAGAGGCAGCTTGACTCAGCTGAAGCAAAAGCTTTTTCTGCATATGACAGAAGAGTGTTGCTAAAGTTGGCTGACTCCCAGACTGTGTAGGATATATTCCAACTAAATTTTTTTTTAAATTTTACTTTTTTTTCTAAACATCTTCCAGATTTTTTTTTAAGAAATGCATTCAGAATTTCCCATAAGGCATTTGGCAAAGCTGACAGTCAGCACTTTACATGCTCTGCTCTCCTTCTGGTGAAAAGAGGCAGGTTTTGGTGTAATTTTATTGACTTCAGTGGTTTTATTTCCATTTGTCCTCATCAGAGAGGTCAGAATCAGAACCTGACATTTATCCATTGGTGGCACAAAGGTCAGTGCTAGTTGAAAGGCAGGTGGAGGTGGAAGGGAACAAGCCTCAGGGAAGAAAATAAAAGGATCAAGGTACCAGCCCTGTTGCTGAGAAGTCTCCTGTTAGCGCCAAAGTGGCCAGCAGAAATCGGTGGTTCACTGAAGCCAGCAAGCAGTAATGTGGTTGACCAGCAACACGCCCATTTTCAGTGCAGTTGCTCATGCAAGCATTTATCGAGCTCCTTAGGGAAGCAGCTGAACAGGGCTATTATGCTGCCTCACAGGTGCTGCAATAGCCTGTTGTCTCTTTGCATTAGTTATTTGTTTTGAGGTTCTAGTGGTATTTCTAAGTTAAAGTGGGTAAATGTTTGTTCTGGAGATGCACTTTGATACTGATCTCCTCTGAGCAATACAGTTATTCATAGAAGAGAGGAAATTTAGCACGCAATAGCTCAGGAAACTCGCTCTTTCCTATTTGGAGCCCTAATTAGAGCAATTAATCACTGCTGCTTCTGCCATCTAAGCTTCCAGGCTAGAATATATTGTCCTCTCTTGTCAGAGCTGAAATGTAAAAATGGTTTCCCTTCACCTCACACTCTGTCAGTGGAGCTTTATCAGTGCCTGCTTCCTACCAGCTTCTATCTTGCTGGAGAGCTGGAGATGCAAATGTAAAGAACAAATTGATGTGACTCTTCCAAAAGAAAGAAAAGGTGTGAAATTTTAAGAGATCAGCTTCTACCCTGTTTGTATGGGTTTTAGTTGGATTTCTCCACTTGAACTATGTTTTTTAGGAATTTCTTGGGGGTTTCCATTTTGCTGTATCAATATGACCATTTTTCTGTGAATACCTGGACATTTCCACTGTAGAGGGGGGTTTTCTTTCCACCTGATGCAATTAAAACTTCTCCCCACAAAGTCCCTACCTATCAAAGTTCTCCAGCTAGGTACCCAAGGCAGGCTGAGGATAAGGTTGCCTCTTTGTGTTTTAACTCCACCTCTGCCCCTCGGCCAGTCCATCAGTGCTTAATTTAACTGGTTAAATGCACAATTGTCACTCCACTCCCCCTACTTCCCCATGTATTAGTGTGCATCAGCTGATGAGCTCTAGGGAGTGGGCATCACAGCACAGGGCCATGACCCTCTTTGTCTCAAATTATGCAGCTCTGTAAGTTAGGGATATCAGTGCTTTAGTCTGTCTTCTGTGTGGTCTTGTGACACAGATAACTCCTTCAGGGAAGAAGGGCATTTCTTGTGGAACCTGACCTCCTCGTGTGCTGCACCTCATGGTGTGCTGAGGCCTTATGCTACTGCATATTGCACTGTCCTTGAGCAGCTGAAGATCTCAATATCCCCCTCTTGCCTCTTTCATTGTGAGACCTGTGCAAAAGTGTGGTGGTACCTTCTTGTCCACACATCTGCAGGTTTCATTGGCCCACCCCATGGAGTGTGACTAGGGAAGAATCAGGCGTGGCTCCGTGATGCTGGAAGTGTCTGCACTTCTGCTGGGGTTTAGTGGCTGAGTGGGGGTTCTCTCCTCTGCTGCAGTGCCAAACAGAATGGGTGAGCTTGCCTCACCAGTGGCAGTGACCCAGCTAATGAAGATGGCCATCTGTCCTCAGCCAGCACACACATTTTAGTAGTGCACACTCAGGATAAAAACTCCCAATATGTAGCTATGAACGCGGTAGGTACTGGACTGCAAGTCTAGTCTAGTCATGTATAAAATAGTTTTTGAATGGTCATCTGGAGATTTGAAGCATTTCCAGCTGCATGTGTAAGGCAAGTTGAAATTCCTGTTACTGTTAGCTTTTGCTGCACATTAGGAACAGTGTGACAGCAGAATTGTGAAATATCCATTTTCCTTTGGTGTAAATACCTTCTGCTGCTTCCTTATTAGTCAGCTTCAAAACCTCTTACAATGAAGCAATTCTCTGGATCTGAGATGTTAACGCTAATGTTTGCCTTTTTGCTGCCCTTGATAAAAAAATAATGAACTACGAATGAATGAACAGTTCTGCCCTATTTATGTTTTTTTCTTCCCATGCTTGGATGCCGAGATGCATTTACTGAAACAGGGCCAGGCTTGCTTTTTGACTTTTGAGGTAAATTGGTCCAGGAAAACTTCCAACAGGAATCCTCATTCTTAGAGCTCTGGATCTTGCAGACCTTAAGCAGATAAGAACTGCCACAGCCTTCAGTGAAGGACAGCCCAGAGCATCATACAGCTCTTGCAGTGTGCCCAGCATAGGACACAGGCAAAGGTTTTTCATGTCTTGTTGCTCATTTCTATTTATTGCCTCACCAGCTGATAGAGTAATTCAGTACTCCATTGGCAGACTCTCACCCTAAGCACAGAGGCAGTAGGGAGCATGCACTTTGCCACCCTGAGCCTGTGTGCACACTGTTCCTCTGGAGAGGTTTCTAGGGGGAGGAGAGGATGAAAACTGAACCCAAGACAGAACTTAACACCTCTGTTGTGATGGTCTGCAATTTGAACACTTGCATTTTGTTCAGGGGGGAATAAAGACAGTCCTCCTCTCCCCATTCCACTTGGGCATTTTGCTTTTGTGAAAGTGACCCATGAGCAGTTCCCCACGTGCAGCCTAGGCCCCTCCACACCCAAGACCGCTGTGTAACAAGTCTGGAGCCTTGCATCATGAGAGCAACCTGCCTTCCTCATCCTGTAACACAGGACAGTTTCACCTGGGCTGCAGCATGTCCTGCCTTACATTCTCTCAACACATACACAGAACAGTGCCACAGCACACACATTTTTGGGGGTTTGGAAGCTCCCAGCATGTAGCCAGCAGGTGCTGGCTTAGCTGTGTCACAAGAGGCAGCTGCTTGTTCCCACTTTCAAGACAAGACAGCGTGTGGTCCACTGCATATGGGAACACGAAGCTCAACGCACTGAACAATGGTCCAGGTAAGCCTGGATGATGGTGGTGCCTTTCAGTGTTTTCTGGTAGCTCTCCAAGGACTTTACTGAAGAGGAAGTCTCTCTGTCAGCCAAATGCATTTCTATGCAGCTATCTGCTCCCAATTTGTTGAAAGAAGCACCCTTCTGTTCCGTTCAGCATAACAAACCATATTTCTTAGCAACAGTTCTACAAAGAGCTGTATCTGAATTTCTTTCCTTTTGATTTAGAGCAAGGAAGGGGTCAGAAAGCAGTATATGATTTTCTCAATCTCCCATTCTTATTTGGTGGTAGTAATTTTTTTGGTTACTAATAATTTTGACTTCTCAGGTCAGGAGGTACTGTTCCTGGATTTAACACAGCTCTTGATTACAATAAAAAATTTTTAGACAGATTAAGTAGTTTTCAACACTTGCATTTCCCTTTCCTCTGTTTTCCCAGGAGTCTGATTTAGATGATCTGCATATGCTGGTAGCTTCTGGGTCATTCAGCAAGAGGCAGATATTCCAAAATGCAACAAAATAGAAATTTATCAGTGGCTTTCTCCTTTCCAGTGCAAGTATGAACTTCTTTTGGTAGCCCTTTTCCGTGTTTCTAGGAGCTGTTTGGCCTAGAGCTAGCACGATGAGACTCTACTCAGATCCACCACTGACAATCCCTTGTGAATATCTTTGTCAGGGCATTCATTTTAATCATGAATGCATGGTAATTACATACACCTTGAGACTGCACATAGCTCATCCAAAATCCGTGACTACCTGGTTGCCTGGGACTGGATATTATCATCTGGAGCTTTCCTTTCAGCTTTGTGCTGTTGCCTCCTTCATTTGTGAGGAAATGCCAAAATTTGCATGTTGACATATAAGGCCCCATCCACACCATGTGCCAAATTCCTTATCTGACCTCTACAGGAATTGGTGGCACTCAGTAACTTGTGGGACAGCTGTACTAATCTCCCTAAATTTAATAATTTAAATGCCTGGAGATTTCACTGAGTATTGTTGTGAGATAAGCTTTCATTTAAAATGTAGAACCTGTGAGAAAAAGCAGATTCTGAAAGAACCTTCTCTAAACCCAAGTATTAGGTTTCCAAAACTATATCCCTGGAAAATTATCCTTTTAGATATTATAGGTATTCTTCCATCCCTGAATCCAGTGTCTTAATATAAAATTAATGAATGCTTTGGAATGTTTAGTCCTCTGAACCCATTAAGAGGATCACGATAAGCTTTTTCTCCTCCCACACTTCACTTTATCCTCTGCTAACAATGGCCAGAGAGGAGACCAACTGGTGAGGATGCTTGCGATACTTAGTAGGTGTTTAATCCCTACGTGCTGTAGTGAAACAAACAATTCATTTGCAAAGACCATGAAATGAACGTCCTAACATCCCCATTAGACAGAACCGTGCCAGGAGTAGAAATCAAGATGTGAAACACTGGGAACTTCTGCTGTGTTGTATTGCTACTGGGATGCATCTACTGGACGGTTTCACTTAGGACATTGAATTTTCTGTGACCTGCTCATCAGTTAAGAGCCATTTTGTATGTGCTTTTCACTGAAAGTGTTTCCTTCCATAAATCTTATGGAGGTCTTCCAGAGATCTAAAACTCAATGAGTGAACGAGTAACAGTCTGCAATGTCATCTCCACTCCTACCTCAGGGTAAACTCACTGAAGGTTAAGGCAGCTGGGTCTGAAGAAGAAATGAAAGAGGACATCCGCATTTTTTCCTTTGTAAAGGAAATATGTTCCTCTTAGGGGAGTCTTATGGCTTCTTAAATAACTCGATCTTCAGCCTCAGATTGTCTAGGGTGACATCAGGGTGACATACTCATAAACTTCAGCAGAACTTCACCAGGTGCCTGAACATTGGGTGGAAACCACATAGCACAGCTGGGCAGCTGAAAGCGAGGCAGTTACTTGAATCCAATTTTGAGAACACCAATTTGTGGATTTCACTCTTCGAAACAGGCAGGGAAGGAGTTTCAGAACTGATATTGTAATAGAAAAAACACACAAACCCCCTGCACCCAACTTAAACTCTCAGATTTCTTCTAGTTGCTTTCTTCTAGTTTGGGCAGTGCCTCCTTTTGGGCAGGACACACTGTACACCAAACTGGGCCTGTGGGCTTCCTGGGGACCATCTTTTATCTGCTAAACTGTTCCTAGATCATCTATTACTGATTCTGGAACATATACTAAGCACTAGTCACATGCCATTAAGTACTGAGAGAGAATTAAGAAATTTAAAAACTGGATAGTGACCATAAGGAATTAAATCTTACTCACCCTTACAAATTTTAATTGGAAATATGAGCCTGTACTAAGGAGAGGGGACTTTAGCATACATGATGAATGCCACCATATGAAATTAACAGATCTAGATTTTTACCAGTGAAATTTATCTAAAGTACTGGAACATCCGGTAACCAAGAAATATCTAACTTATGGAAACAGACCCGGCTTCATGGTAAAACCTGGAATTTTATGTCAGGGTTCCACTTGCACAAGTTGTACGTCCCTGAAAAACATGTTTTTGTACTGAAAGTGGTAATTAAATCCCTAGTTTCAGTTGTACTGTTTAACATCTGTCTAAGACAATGAAGAATACAAAATGAAGAACATTAGGCTTTTCTTATAGGATATGCTGTGCTTTAAAACGTATTTTATTGATCCTAAAATTACAAGATCAATTACTGACATTTTCTTGATCAATCTTGGATTAAACGGCAAAATGAAGAAAAGGTTTTCATATGTACTATGTCCAAAAGCAGAAACAGATTGCCGTTCTTATGTGAACATTCAGAAACCTTTTCTGATGATTAAACAGTATGTCTGAAATATATCTAAGTTATACCAGCCACCATAGCGCTTTTTGGTGAACCAAAGAAGTCCTACAGTGAAATCAAACTTTTGAGTAAAATCTGTACTACTTTAATACAATTTCCCTCTAACATCATTTTTTCCTGTTTTTAGATTCACGTATATTCTGTCTGTCAATTACAATGCAAAGTATAAGTAACAGATTTAAGCAATGATGTTGGAGTGTGAAAATAATTCATGTGAATTGCTAATAGGCTGGTGGGAATACATTTTTTCTACATGAAGGCAAATCCTGTCACATCAAAGACAGCAGACTTGATTTTCCACTGTTTCATCCCTTGACTAGCCACTATTACCTGCGAAAGGGACAGGAAAGCTGGGAGCAGTCTGCTACCAAGTCAGTACCTCACTGTGACCAAAACAAGCAGTATTGTGTATATTCTTCCC
>VYZV01011004.1:112571-127521 GCA_013401275.1 Pandion haliaetus | reverse complement strand
CGCCTCCCGGCCGCCGCCGCGCCTCCTCGTCCCCGCCCGCCCTCTCTTATCGCGGCGGCTGCGGGGAGGCGATTAATTATGGATGGGAGCCGCGGCGGGCGGGGGGATGGGGGACGGCTCGCCGCGGATGGCGGGGTGTGTGTGTGGGGCGACCCCCGCCTCGGCCCCGGGGCGGCGAGCCCGGCCTCCCCTGTTTCCCCCTGCGTAGCGCGGGGGGGCCGCCCTCCGGCCGGCTCCCCGCCGGGGAGTACGGCGAGGGACGCGCAGCTAAGGCAGGGGGCGGCGGGGGCTTGCACCTCCCCCGCCGATTCCGATGCAGAGGGCTGCCGCTTGACTGGGTACTCGCGTCCTGTCTCTTTATTTTTTAGCGCTAGCTCTTGCAGGAGGCCGGCGGGCCGCCGTGCAGCCCTGTGACTGAGTTACGGTGTGTCGGTGGCTCTGATGGCAGCGGACCGAGCCCTCCGCGCCCGCGGAGGCGGCGGTCCCCTGAAGCCTTCTTTGTTTTGTGCTCTGCCGGCGAACCCCGGTTGGATTGCTCCCCGCAGGGCCACGCACGCTACTCCGTGGCCGGCGGGGCTCGGGGGCCGAGCGCCCGCAGTGGCGTCCCCGGGACGCCCCGTCCAGCAGCGCCTGCAGCACCGGCGGGCGGAAGCCGCCCCTGGCCCTGGCTCCGGGTGGCTTGGCCGCTCCGCGGGGAGCACCCGGGATGGCCTCCCGAAGGAGAGGTGGGAACCTCAGCCTCGGAGCGGCGGAGCAGGAGGACCGTGCCTCTGCCGGCAGTGGGGCGAGGGGGTGTGGGGAAGGCTCTTCCTCGCCTGTCCCTTTTCCTTCCGGGAAGCTGGAGCCTCCAGCTCCCCCATTTTCCCCTTCTGCCGTGCGCACGCCAGCCTTGCTGGGTATTTTTAGCCGGCGCCGCTGTGATTAGCATTCAGGGGAGCAAGCGAGGGAGAGAAAGCCGTTTTCCTTTTCCAACAGGGCCAATGCACCTGTCGGTGTCGGGAGATGTGCCTGGGGCATGATCTGGTGTTCAGCTTTCTCCAGGTATGCGACCCTGCTCCCTCTGCCCCGTCAGGGCAGGCACCATCTGCACCTGCCAGAGCAGCACCAGCGCCCTGCTGCTGTCCAAGGCTGGGCCAGGCAGCTGAGTATGGGGCTCCACTGCAGGAGGTGCTCCTCCCTGGGAGGTTCCTGGATCCTGTATGGGGCAGTGACCTTCCATAGACCCTTGGTGAGCCCAGCCCTCCCCAGTGGTACCATCCAAAAGTATCAGTGGCTCCAATGGCACATGTCATCCTGCCCCTGGGGGCCACACAGACGAGGGAATTTTGCCCCCTCCCTCTTCTTCACAAGGGGCTCATGGAGCACTTTGTGTGAGGAAACATGGCAATCCCGGTAGTCCAGGGCTGGCTGACCTATGGCTACCTGATCCCCTTGCTGGGTTGTAGCACCGGCAGTGGGGGTAGGACCAATCTCCTTGTGTCCCTCCAGGAGCAGGTGGCTGGGCATGCCACCCAGAGTCATCATCAGCTCTTACCCTTCCCAGGCTGTCCCTGGCTTCTGAGGATTGGGGCACTCAAGTCTGCTGGTCTGTGGCCATGTGAAGATTTTGCTGTAGCATCTGGCACTTTGACTCTGCTTGTGGTGAGTGCCTGGACCGCTGGGGAAGATCTTCAGATGTCTTTAGAAGAACTTGCCCTGTGTCCTTATGACTCCTAAAAAATGAACATGTAGAGGGCACACAGCATTTTACAAAATACAGCACCCATCTCCTGAGGTCTCTGTTGAACTGTAAACATTGCATTGGAAAGCATGTGTAAACTCTCAATCCAGCTGCCAATCTGCAGGGCCACGGGAGACACACTGCCTGTGTGGGTGTGGAGGGAAAGGAGCTGTATCTAGTGGGAGGTAAACACTTAATGAACTGATTATATGTAGAATGGGCAAAGTGCCTTACTCCCTGACACACAACATAGACTTACTTACATGTGAGGGAAATGTATGATTTATATAATTTCATTGTTCCTGTCAAGAGCTTAATGGCGTTCAAAAAAGGATTATTTATTATGAACAGTGAGAACATTCACTTAATGCTAAATAAATACAAATTTAAGAAGAGATCTCAGCCTTTATGCATCAAATTATTAATCAGCCTTTAAGTGGCAATGGTTAGGGTACGAAAAGCCACTGGGGCAGATTGTTCCTTTATTGTGCAGTTTCTTGATGTTCCTTTCCTGCTTCCTGTTTTGGCAGCTGCCAGAAGTGGGCAGCAAGGCTTCTCCAGCACGGTCCTTCACATGTTCTTACAGCTGTCTCAGCTGTTCAGTCTTCCTCATCTTGAATGTTATCTTCTAAGAGAAGAACTTTTCCTTCCCTGTGTTTGGGACATGTGACTGACCTTGGATAGCACCCCTAAAAGCTGTGCATTGTGAGAGGCCAGGCTGACGCACAAGTTTAATAATATAATTAGTAGTTCTGCTACACCTTTTTATTCCTCCTGTGGAGCAACTTGCTACCATTAACTTTCCCAAATCTTACCTGTTTCTCCCCAGAATGACACTGTGGCTTCCGAGCACCATGTTCAATGTGCAAGGCTAGAAGTTTCACTACCAACATGATTCCCCATGTGTTATTTATTACTCATAAACCTCCTGTGTTCCAGTGTCACTTTGAGTTAGCACAATTTTTCTTACGGTTATTTACAGCTCTGCACTGTGGCACATTTTCAGTAAGAGGATACTTTATAAACACACACACATACACACAGAGTAACGTGCATATCTTGCATGTTGAAGTACAACTGTCTTTGGATAAAATGTCTGAAAACACAGTAATGATGTTGTTACATTAATAATGATAGACATAAGACTCTATAAAATACTCTTATCACATCTATATCTTACATTGAATCATTTGTTGATGGTTGAATTGGAATTACTGTAAAAAATGACTGACCTACCAGCCTCAATAAAGGTCACTAGGGAGTTCTCTGGATCCCAAAGGGTACTGCTGATCACCTCAGTCCTAGCTGGTAGTCCCTTCAGATCAGGGTTAGGATGCCCATCCACATGTTCATAGCTGATACATGTGTGTCTGATTGATCAGCCAGGTCTGCCTGCTGAAAAAAGAGTATTCCATGTTCTACAGAAGATGACAGAACTGCAAGCCACTTGGCCACATTAGTCTGTCACCTAAATCAGTCACTGCAGGTGAGTTGGTCTGTCTGCCTCAGTGAATAGCAAAGTCAGAACCTGATGGGACTGTACTACAGCTGCTGACTATAAGGTATGGTAGGTGCCACATGTTTTGAATCTCTGGATGTTAGCTTTATCTTCACGCTTTGTTAGTCAGATTTTCTTTTTTAATTGCCCAAATCAAAATTTATCACAAGTTGTTTTCAAGTGTTATTTTGGCAGACTTCAGAACAGGTGTGTAAGGTTTTGTGGGGCAACACAGACCTGGGACGTGTTCCCAACACTCTCTTCATGACTGTAGAGCGAGCTTTCTGTGTCTTACAGGGGAAGTCATTTATGGCCAGATCCTGCCTCCAAAGAGGGGTAGGGAGCTTTGGTCCAAAGTTCTATCTCAAAGGGGAGCTGAGGGGCTGTGCTTGCTGGGCGCTGGTTGGGAGTGGGCACTGTCATGACCAGCAATGCAGGCTTGCTTTGCTTGGTGTGCACAGGGCTGGATGTTTGCAGCAAGGTGCAGGTCAGCCTCTTTGTGGTGACTCAGTGGCACAAAGGACAACAGAGCTATTAATTAGTTGCCTTCCAGGCTGGAAGCTAAACTGTGTCTGTAAAATAGATGGACATCTTCAGCTTATGCCACCAAAGTGCAAAGCATTGCATTATTTTATTGTCTGGTTCTCCTCCCACACTGCATTTATGGTAAGATATATGTGTTATTTCAATGCCAGTTTGATAAATGGTTGTCATAGATTTAACTATTCAGTCATGATGGCTGTGTAACCTCCCATAACTTATTCTGTTACCTACTACTACATTTTTTTTCTGTTTCTATAGGGGACATTATGGACTATAAAATTTTTTTACAAAAATTGCTTTACACATGGTTACTAAAAATATATTAGAAATTAGAAGATTGAAACTCTGAGGATGCAGCCTGTCATATTTCTTTCTGGTCCTTGTTCTCTTCCATTTGCAAGGTCCACCAGGATCTTTCTGTGTGCTTGAGGCCTGCTGTTCTCTTACTTTCACAGTATTTTATGTGGAAGACTCACCTCTACAGGGAATGTATGGAAAATACTTTTAAGGGGACACATGTTGGGAAGGCTCTACACCAGGCTACAAGTTTGGAGCTAGCTGGTGGCTGGACACTGATGAGAAAACAATGTCTAGAGATGCTGCTTCAATGAGTGACATTTAAAATAGGAAGCAGGGAAGTTGGGAAGAAAATGTAAGGAGTTAAGATAGAGAAAGCAATCCCTATGCTAGAAGCTGGAGGTGTCTTGGCAGCTGTTACCACAAGAAGTTTTGGATTAAGGGAAATTAGGGGAATTGAGACAACAGCGTCACTTGCACTATATGATCATGGGATAATTTAAGTTGGAAGGGACCTTGGGAGGTGTCTAGTCTGACCTGCTCAAAGGAGGGACATCTCTGGGGTCAGAATGGGTTGCTCAGGGCTTTGTTTAGTCCATGTATCCTGTATCAGCAGCATTTGCCAGTGTTTGTTTAATCTGAGCACTTCAACAAGTTTTTCAGAACTTGTTTGTTTCTTGGCTCTGTTCCCTTGTCCTGGCTTCAGGTGACGCTGGGGCGTCTGAGAAGACCTGTTCAGGGCCCTGTGAAGAGTCTTTATTACCATTTTAGTTTAAAGTGCTCCAGGATATGAATGAAAAAGAGTGGTTTCTCTGTGCAGTAGGATTTAATCTTTTCAGTCAAGTGGTCATTATGTGAGGAACATTCTTTGTTTACAGGGCTATAGAATAGGGCACAAGGGATTTTGAGGAGAGGTCAGATGCTTGCTGTGGCATTTGTAAAATCAGTTATTTGATATTATTTGATAAATTACTTAAACAAGGACATCTTTCCTTTGCTTATTTCACAGAATTGTTCAATTATGACCAATTTGCAGAAAATGTACCTGATGCTTTCCTAACTGCTGTCCTAATGGTGGGACCTGGATGGTATTTTATTGTGTAGGTTCTTGGAAATTGCTAAGTTAATGGTAAAAGATTACTGAACACTTTGCCAGCCAAAAGGACTCTCAAAATCCTTCTCTTTGGGCTTTCAGATTATTTCGAACTGTGTTTCAGTTTAGTCTAAATGTTTGATGTACTACCTTATGCTTGAAATCAGGGCTGTG
Organism: Pandion haliaetus; assembly: GCA_013401275.1. Taxonomy (NCBI): domain Eukaryota; kingdom Metazoa; phylum Chordata; class Aves; order Accipitriformes; family Pandionidae; genus Pandion; species Pandion haliaetus. The sequence goes on along the minus strand of VYZV01011004.1, from coordinate 122,196 downwards.
CAAAGGCTTACGGCTGACACATCTCTTAGCTTCTAGTGAGGCCTTCAGCACAGCACCTGAGCAGCAATCATACACCTGTGCTTTGTCTTCTGCTGAAAGATGAACATGCTGCAGAAAGATACCAAGAACTTTGAGAGGTCACCAGGCCCCGTTCCAGGTTCAGGGGAAGGAGAGCTAACTTCCTTGTGTGGGAGAAAGGGTTGCTTAGTTGTGTGTCCTGTTGTTTGACATTGTACCTTCGAGTAAGTAGGGACAAAGAACCCTTTTGCATCCAAAGGGAGGAAGGATGGTGTCCGAGGTGAGTTGAGATTGATCAGATGTAATCTTTCTTGTTCAGTGTCAAATGAGCTGTCTTGTCAGTCTCATGCCCAGATCCAAATTTAGGTACTGGGCTTGACACAGGGCTCTTGAAAACTCACTATGTTGATGCTGCTTTGTCTTAGAGGAGTCTATCCTCAGAAGATGCCTTACTTCTGAATTCTAAACTTTTCCATGCACCTGAATTGTATTTTATCCAATGACTGTTTCATGTCAAGGTTATAACCTGCTTTTGAAGGAGGGATTGGAAGTCTAGCAAGTGCCCTGCTGAACTGTGGTCCCTTTTTTAGCCTAAACAACCTTGAATTTCCTAGAGAAAGAAACTGCAAGGCAGGAGTGGAAGGGGAGAGCAGGTCACCACTCAAGCCAGAGTTGTGATACTGGGAAAGTGTATCTTAGGATTCCCTCCAATCCCAATAATATGGGAATCATTCTCCTGCCTGGTGCTGGCCTGTAGCAAAAAAAGATGTGGTGGGAAGGTGTGTCTCACTTGCATCATGACTTCTTCCTTTGGCTGCCTGTTGGGACAAAGAATAATCTGGCTTGGTCCTTGAAAGCAAAGGCCACGGTGAGCCTGCCTTCATGGTGGGAGATTTTTCCTGCATAGATCTGCAGCCTGGGAAGTACCTCCCTGCTGCCTGAGGGCTTGGTGTGGTGATCCATGTTTCCTGCTCTGGCTTGGTAACAAAACTACTGTCCTAGCTGCCTGTCACACTGTCGTGGTTTCAGGTCAGCTCAGTCGGTAACAAAGCACCATGAAGCCGCTCACTCACCCCCCACCCCCTCGCCTGGCCATGTTGGGATGAGGAGAAAAAAAAACAAAGGCAGGCCTGTGGGTCGAGACAAGGACTGGGAGGGATCACTCCCCACTTATGGTCACGGGCAAAAGACAGGCTCAACTTGGGGAAGAAACAAAATCAATTTAATTTACTACAAATCAAAACAGAAACAAAACACAAGGGTATTAGGAAGGGAAACCAAACATCAGAACAACCTCCCCCCACCCCTCCCGCCNCTGCAGTTCCTCACAAACTTCCCTGGTGTGGATCCTTTCCGCGGGCTTCAGTTTTTCCCGAACTCCCCTGGCGCGGGTCCTTTCCGCGAGCTGCTCTCCCGTCTCACACTGCTTCAGCGCGGTTTATACCATGGGGTTACGGCCACCTTCGTGAGCCTCCGCTCCACCGTTCACCCCCCTGGGCTGCAGGGCCATCAGCCTCCTCAGGCACCTCCTCCTCCCTCTCCACTTCCATGATTCCAGTGTCGGCAGCGACGTTCCTCTCAGGTTTTCCAACCCCACACTACCGGTTCCCCTTCTTAAATATGTTTCCCAGAGGCGTTACCACCGTCACTCCCCGCCTGGAGGCGGGTCCAACATTTTGGCGCGCGGGTCCGACATTTTGGGGCAGCGAAATCTTCCAGCAACTTCTTAAAGGGGCCGCCTCTGCAGCCCCCCTCCCCTGCCACCAAGGCAAACCGCGCCACACAAACCCATAACACACACCTTGTCCCTCTGAGAGGTCTCTGCCCTCAGCTCAGCTGCTTGTCTGATCTTTCCCTAGCTTGTTATTGCAAGTGATCCCCATCAAAGTGCATCCTTTTTCATGTCAGTCAAGATCACTTAGAGGTGTAGGTTAGTGAGTACTGAGCAATAAAGCCAGCAGAGCTGAAGAAGCAGCAGTTGGTGGGCCAGGGGACACACTGTGTACATGGCAGCAGCTGCTGGAGGGAGTTGACTCTCCAAGGAGGGCCAAGTTCCTTGATGACACAGCATTGCCCTTGGCGTTTCTTGATGACTAGTAGAATGCCACCTTCTCAGCTCCCTGCCAGGCTATGAGGGCCGTCAGGGTGAGCCACTTGTAAAGTGCTGTATGTTGGCCACGCCAGCATGGCTCCAGCAGCCCTGCACTTCCATGTGTGCATTGCAGGGCTGTTTTGGGTGTAGTCTTTAATTCAGCTCCTACCAGAGCTGCATTCTTACTCCATTGAGGAGCCAGTATTGCAGCCTGCCATCTCATGCTTCAGGTCCTGATTTGCCTGGTCTACGTGTTATAAGTATTGTGGGGTGATGTTGGGGCAGCACTGGGCTTTTCTTGAGTCCCTGAGACATTCATAGACTGCTTTTAAGGGGTTGGTGAAAGCTAATCTTTTGTTAGGGGACTTAAATTCACTGTATAAGAGTCTGCAACACCATTGGAAATATTTTAAGGTTAAAAAAGAGTGGAATTGTTAGCAAATAATGGAACACAAGGGACTTCATAAGTCAGCCCATGAAGGCTGCTGGTCCTGCACACATCTCATGTCCCTGTCATGGCACTCATGAACAACTTCTACTTCTCTCTTGAAGTCTTTGGCTGCCTGTTGGAAGGCTGCGCTGACTCTGATGGCTCTGATGGTTAGAAACCTCCTGACTGTCTCAGTGGTAAATGTATTTTATGGCCAGCTTGCACACATTTGTTCTGTGCCAACATTGTCCTTTAACTTAAATGGCTCTTCTCCTTCTCTGATGTTTACTCTCTGGATGTATTTGTAGACAGCAAACATACCCGCTTTGAGCTTTCATTTTGCTACATTAAACAGACCAAATCTTTTTTTTTTTTTCTTTTTGTTTTGTATTAAAAACTTTATACTCTGCAGTTTGAGTTCATCCTTAAACACATAATGATGACAGTATGCTGCATCTTTCATGGTCTTACCATGGCCCTGAATGATGGCATTAGAGCTTCCTCATCTCTAGTGGAAAGTCCTTGACCAATTATCCTAGAATTCGTGATTGCTTTTTAACCAGGCCCTTCCCATAGGAGGCTATATCGGTACCTAGCGCACCTCATTCTTTCTCCTCCACTGTTGTTCCTGGCTGTGGGGCTGCCAGTTGGTGGCACTGATGACCTTTCCCCTCGTTTGACTGACCTTTTCCTCCTATTTCTGTTATTCCAGTCCTCAAGGTAATTCAGCTTTTGCCTTTCTGGTATTTTGAACCTCCTCTCTGTTGACAATACCGTTGAGCCTTCTGCTCCTTAGAGAACCTTATTTGTTACCTCCACTCGGTTCACTGTACAGCCTTCTGACATCTCCTTCTTAGCAAGCTCCTTCCTCACTTTTCAGCTCTTGTACCCATTTGTGCCAGTTTAACAGTTATCTTCCCACATAATGCTGTTTCACATGCTTCATTGAAGTTTGGAGGGAGAGACAGGGATACCACCAAAGGAGAGTGGAGTGTTCAAACTCTGGGAGGCCTGTGGTGTGTTTTATCTCTGCTTATTTTAAAATGTCCCCTCCCTGGTCCCCCAACTTGTTCTGGTGCCTGGTATAGATCTAAATAATGTACCTAGAGTTCTTCTTACTGTATTTCAGAAAGGGCAAATGTATGTTTAAGTTTGTTTTTCTCCACCGTATTCCAAATTTTTGTTATATGATTATTATCCTCACCCTCCAGGTTTGCATCTGCTCATCCTCTTCTAACACTAGGTTGGAGCTGTCCGTGCATGTCAATTTGAGTCTGTGAAGCTTTGTGAGTTTATGCTCCACTTTGAGTGAGATAGCTTCCTTTTCTTCAGTGCTTTCATTTCCATGGGCTGCCCTGCCTTTGCTCTAGACTTGGTGCCATCTTTATGGAAAGCTTGGCAGGGCATTTATGCAGGATGCTCCAAACTACTTTTTTTTTCTTTCCTCTCTACTTATTTCCTTATCTTCCTATTTATATAACTGGCAAGCTCTTTTTCTTGTTAAACGTTTTGTGCAGCGTAGCTCTGCTTGACTCTTGGTAATTCTCAATTTGCTTTCCAACTCTTGACCGTATTTGTGGGTGAGGTTTTCTTTCATTCTTGCTCTTCTGCTTCCATGTGCTTCATTTCACTCTCTTCTCTGCATCATGGCTTGCTCCTGCCTGAATGCCAGTGCTCTTGTCTTCAGGATTTTTTTCTCTGGTGATAGATCTTGGGTTTATTTTTTGTTTTGTTTTGTTTAACAGAGTCCTCTGTCATGTAAATCTGCCTATGCATGATTTAGAGGTGGATTTCCAGTTCTCTTCCTTATCATTCTTCTGTCTTTTCTATATTGTTTTTTTTTCCTTCATAGAGCCTCTCTTTCTTTCTCCTGTTAGGCTCACTGCTCTTTTCTTGCTGGCCATCCCATCTCCTTCTCCTGTGTAATTCTCCTCCTCATTGTCTGGATGCAAACAGTACCTCAACTCTAGTGGGACTACCTCATTCCTCTAGTTGGAGTCTTTCTTTGCAGCATCTTTTTGCCCTGTGTGTTGACCAGAGCTAAAGATCTATCTTGTTCTGTATATCTTCATGCATCTTCTTCTTTCGTTTCTTTTCTTCTGCTATGCCTGCATATTCCTGTTGGAATTCGAGGTGCTTTTCTCAGGGATTTTTTTTTTTTTTCCCCCACAAGAAAGCTGTCAAGGATTCTCAGCATGCCTCATCCTTCTCATCTGCTGTTGATGTCTACAGTTTTTTCAGATCTTCCCATCATTGTCATAATTTCAGACTTTTCTTTCCTGGCTTCCTCTTCAAAAGCATGGAAGAACCTCCCACTGCACTTACAACTTACTATTTTCTGTTTGCTAGATCCCTTCATTCCTGCATATTGACTATTTAAATTCCTCATTCAGTTGGCAAGCTAATTTTTTTTTGCTTCAGTTGCTATCTCATAGTGGTATCTCATGTCCTAGAACCTCTTTTGTGGATTGCATTAGAGAACAGAAGAGTGTGAAAAACAAGTGAAAGTCTTGCTTTTTTTTTTTGTGTTAATGATGGGTTATTATTACCGGCTGTCTTGTGCCAGAGCTCAGGATATCAACATTTATGACAAAAGCTTTGTAGCTATGTGCTGTTGACCATTAGAAAGAAGATTTGGATTTGCTATTTCCTGTTACTTGGAGGATGTTCAAGCTGTTTATGTCTATTCTTGTTGAGATGGTGATATTAAACTTTGAACTAGAATGGGGAGAGAAGCTCATATAGATCAACAGAAACTGGTTAGGCAATATCCCAGTGTGCTTGAATTTCAGTCCTTTCCTTAGATCTAATCCTACTGTCTTTCAAACTGGGTCTGTGTTTGTCCTGGCTTTGCCTGGGATAGCATTAATCTTCTTTCTAGTAGCTGGTATAGTGTTATGTTTTGGATGTAGTATGAGAAGAATGTTGATAACACACTGATGTTTTTGGTTGTTGCTAAGTAGTGTTTAGTCTAAAGTCAAGGATTTTTCAGCTTCTGATGCCCAGCCAGCAAGAAGGCTGGAAGGGCACAAGAAGTTGAGAGGGGACACAGCCAGGGCAGCTGACCCAAACTGGCCAAAGGAATATTCCATACCATGTGACGTCATGGCCAGGATATAAACTGCGGGGGGTTGGCCAGGAGGGGCAGATCGCTGGTTGGGGACTAACTGGGGATTGATCAGTGAGTGGTGAGCAATTGTACTGTACATCACTTGTTTTGTGTTTTCCAATTTTTTTATTATTATTGTCATATTATTATCATTATTATTTTCTTCCTTTCTGCCCTATTAAACTGTCTTTATCTCAACCCATGCATTTTACTTTTTCTTTTCCGATTCTCTCCTGCATCCCACTGGGTGCGGGGGGGAGTGAGTGAGTGGCTGCGTGGTGCTTAGTTGCTGGCTGGGGTTAAACCACAACAGTGTTGTAAGTGAACTATTCTTGCTGTTATTTGGTAGGCAGTGGTATTCTCTGATGGCAGTAACCCTGGACAAAGTTGCAGGTTTCAAAACTGGAATGCTGCATAGATAGTTCTTTTTTCTTGGGCAGGAGAAAACCCAGCTGCAGTCTTGGAGCTGACAGCCAGGAAAGACTGACTGATATGAGTCCATCATGTACACTGACTGTGCCTTGGAGGAGAAGGAATGGTTTTAAGTGCATGAAACCCAGCATGAAACCCATTTCCTGTTGGAGTCACAGGTGGTTGAACAACTACATTGATGTAGACTGCTGTAAGGGGCTCTGAAGTAGCCCCCAGCCCTTACCAGGTTCTTGGGGAGATGCTGAGCTAATTTGTCTCAAGCAAGCTCCCAAGGCACAGCAAGGTGGGCTGAAGATCCTGAAAAGACTCAGTTATCTCTGACTCTTTTCTGGGTATGTGGGCTGATTCCACTTTCCCCTGATAAGGCTCTCGTTTAATCAGAATTGTATTCTGTATCCCACCATTACCGTTTTGAGAAACAACGTCTTTGGGTGATGGGTTTGATTTTTTTGTTTTTCTCTTCTCTTAAGCCCTCCCTAACAACCACTGCCTTCTCTGAGCCTGACACAGCTTGCTTGGCAGCCCCAGGCCAGGTGGCTGTGCTCAAATACATCGTTTTCCTGATGTAGCACATCAGGCAGTAGTTTTGTAAGGCATCTGGATCTGACCATCAGGTCACATCTCCCTTGGTGACCTAGAGCAGGGCCAACTTGCTGACAGAGACAGGACAGTGTTTCTTGGCCTCTTCGCCCACTTGATCTCACTGGCAGTGACGTTTTCTGTTAGCCTGTGAGGACTGCAGATCCTAGAGTGCCTGTCTGTGGAAAGGGTTTGTGCCTGTGGAGGGACAGCCAGGTGTTCACGTCCGTGTGCCCTCTGTGGGACACTGCTGGGAGGAGGAAGGTGGCAAGTGTCTTTCAGTGAGTGAGTGGGGGGAGAAGGGAGTCCCGTGCAGGCCTCGCAGGTGCTCTCAAAGGGATGGTGTGAGCAGTCGCTGCTGTTAGCTGTTGGTACTGTCTGCTTTTGTGCGTATCTAACATGTTTTTTCTTTAAATCATTATAGTGCTCCATATTATACATGCTGTTTGTAGCTATTAAACATACTTGTTTTGAGATAACTCTCTGCAATATGGCATATACATAATTGGGTATAATTAACTCCAATTAACCATATTAAGTTTTGCAACACTTCTCCTGCCATATTCTGAAGCTGGCTTTAACAGGTTTTGTGACTAACAAACCCACGTTTGCAGGTTCAAGTTATACAAACTCATTCATATTCCAGGTGTTCCCTTTTTCATTTCAGTATTGTGCCTTTGAATCCGATCATTTGTTTTTCAGTTGTCTGCATAATTAACTTGCAGCCTGGAGGACTCTTTCCCTCTGAGAGCAGGATCCTCATAGTGCATCTTTGGTGCTCTTCACATGACACTTCTGGGGAGCTGCTGATCATGACGGCATCTCAGTGCCCAGTTAACAAACTCCTTAGCTTGCCAAAGCTAGTTAGATGAGTACATGCTATGTTTGATAAAGGCCTAAGTACCACATATGGTGAATAACACTTCACCTTGCTTATTTAAACACTGAGCCAGAATTTTGGCTTTTATTCTTTTTAAAGTCTGCTTCTCCCTACTTTTTCCTTTTAGTATTAATTTTGTTGTTGCTTTTGTTGTTCTTGTTGGAAAGTGCTCTGAAGTGTTATGCATTAAGAAGTTATATAAAACAAGTGATTGAAAGACAAATGTAGTTTGACAATAAGAGAAAGATCCTAATGCAGTTTATGTGTGAGGAGCATGCTGTGGCATATTGTGGCATCCTCTGGTGCCCAGCACCCCACATCTCTGATGAAGGAAAATCGGCATGTTCCTTTGCAGCTCAGCCTAGCATTTGAAGGTGGCTCATGGTCCTCCAGTACATGCTGGCTAATACATTTCTTAGCATATTGCCTCCTAAAGAACAGCTGGAAACAGCAAGACTGCTAGTGTATATTGCAAGGTCTACCCTATGTCCAGTTCATGAAAAACAGAAAGTGCATGCACAGTAGATGCCAGAAATGCTGACATCAGGACAAAAGTGTCTCAGTTGGCCTCCATACAAACCAGTTTCTTGACGTCTATGAAACAGTTCGTAACTCCGCAGTTTTTCAAGGCTGCATGGTTATTAATTTGCTTCAGGTTATTATCAAGCTGTCACTGATTTTAATGGGCCTTGGATCAGACAGGCCTTAGTTTTTATGTGGTTTCCATTACAGTGTTAATTGACTTAGCATGCAGATTTAGCTGTGAAGCTTAGAGATTTCATTTAGTTTTTATAATTTAATTGCAGAAACGTGGCAGTAAATGCAGATGGGAAGTTAATGTGCAATTAATATTGACCCAGGACTACTCAAATGTCAGACACTTGTCTCTGAAGACTCACTAGGAAATCCAATGTGTTAAATAATGATTTTGTATCGTGGCATTTTCAAACAACCTTGGTATTGGCCTATTCTTCCTGAAGCTGTATTCTTCCTGGAATCAGGACTGTGTGAAACCTTGATGTCTGCAAGAGGCAATGCTGAATGTCAGAAAATCCTGTCACTTGGTGATGCAAGCAGCAGTTTTATCTCCTGCAACTGTTTTTCAAAAATGCTGAAAAAACAAATAGGCAGAGTTAACCTTGGGGCCGGGGGGTGGCGGTGGGGGTATGTGTGTGTGAGGGCATGTAAGGTATTGTTTTCATGGCTTTTAAAGGACTATAATTTGGAGTTGTTGGTATACAGCTCACAGAAAGTTTGGGGAATGAAGTGCTCTTATCACAGCAGTTGGTACGCCTTTGCCTGGCCTGAAAGAGTTCATGCAGTGGTGGGGAGGGGAGTCAGTTTCCATGCTGACATTGTCCTTGGCATAGCCCACAGACTGAAAGATAGGCTGACTACTATAAGATGTATTGATATTAGTCTGCTGAAATCTCCATCTGTTTTAGAGAAATGGCTCAGAGAGGCACTGGGTTTTGTACCATAAGTGGCAAAGACTGCCATATTGAAGAAATGAGTAACCTGTTGTCGTATCTGCTGGCAACATTAGTACTCACAGGTTTAAGGTAAAACTTTCTAGCTGTCTGGATACTGAACTGGGGACCATGTAGCTTGACAGGGTATGGAATTATTGGAAATGTCCAATAACAGATTGGGCAAGTATCTGTATAGGTTGTTCATGTAGAGCTGGTCATGATGATGTGCCTCTTCTGCCTGATTTTCTGAGAGGTCGGCACACTACTGTACTTTTTTATTATAGCTGGTTGTCATGGTTTCAGGTCAGCTCAGTCGGTAACAAAGCACCATGAAGCCGCTCACTCACCCCCCACCCCCTCGCCTGGCCATGTTGGGATGAGGAGAAAATACAAAGGCAGGCTTGGGGGTCGAGACAAGGACTGGGAGGGATCACTCCCCACTTATGGTCACGGGCAAAAGACAGGCTCAACTTGGGGAAGAAACAAAATCAATTTAATTTACTACAAATCAGAACAGAAACAAAACACAAGGGTATTAGGAAGGGAAACTAAACATCAGAACAACCTCCCCCCACCCCTCCCGCCTTCCCGGCTCAGTTCACTCCCGATGCTT
>VYZV01011004.1:101207-112411 GCA_013401275.1 Pandion haliaetus | reverse complement strand
CTGCTTCAGCGCGGTTTTTACCATGGGGTTACGGCCACCTTCGGGAGCCTCCGCTCCACCGTTCACCCCCCTGGGCTGCAGGGCCATCAGCCTCCTCAGGCGCCTCCTCCTCCCCCTCCACTTCCATGATTCCATGACTCCAGTGCCGGCAGTGGTGTTCCTCTCAGGTTTCCCACCCCCACACTACCGGTTCCCCTTCTTAAATATGTTTTCCCAGAGGCGTTACCACCGTCACTCCCCGCCTAGAGGAGGGTCCGACATTTTGGCGCGCGCGTCCGACATTTTGGGGCGGCGAATTCTTCCAGCAACTTCTTAAAGGGGCCGCCTCTGCAGCCCCCCTCCCCTGCCACCAAGGAAAACCGCGCCACACAAACCCATAACACTTGTGTTTGATATTTCAAGGAATGAAAAGTCCTTGCTTTGCTGTGGGCTTGGTGTGGGTGGAAGAGGAATTCTCCTGACCACAGGCACCCTCAGGCCTCTGGGGTGGCCCATCACCTGGGAACCTTCACATGGTGCTTAACACAGCACCCTGTGGAAACTGGGAGGGAGGGCACAAGACCTTGCCTCTTGTGTAGCACTTGAAATGTGAAGTTTAAAAGCTCTCTAATTACTGCCATATGTGTGGCTACAAATGTCACTAATACCTTAGGCAAAGAGGCAGAAAATATTAAATTCTTGAAATAGTTGCTAGATTTAAATTGGAGGTAATGGGGATTGTTCAGACTGCATCTTCTTTAGATTCACCACTTGGCATGAGGGGAGCAAGCAAGGAAGACAGATTGGAGGGATGTTTGTGCCTTGCAAATTGCAGGGGTTCACTGAGTTGAAAGATGCCATTAGTCTTGTAAGGCAGCAAAACTTATTTGTTTAAAAACAGAACACAAATAGAGGCAGTGTTAAAAGCATTTCAGCTGTCAGAAGGGACAGAGACATATTGCACAGGTAGAGTGCTAAACTGCATGTTAAAGGCACAACCGCATGGGCAAGCTCAGGAGTAGCTCTGGGCTGGCATTTCTGGAACATGTTGCTCAGATCTGTTGTGCATCACGGTCTGCACAAGACTTGGATGTTTGACTGCTGCTTCACGCTTCCTTTCTGGCTCACCTGCAACTCCCTCATTCATGATACTTCAGTCTTTGGCCTGCCTTGGGAAGCTCCATGTTGCAGACAACAAAATACTTGGTATGTTGTTCCTGGTACCGGATGGGGAAGGAAAGAGAGGTGTCTGTGCTGAGCTGTTGCTAAAGGATGACTCTCCCATGGCTCCCTATGCTGGAAGTAGTCCCACCTTACAGCTTTGCATTTGAAAAGCTGTCCTGATGCATGAATGGACATGTCTCCAGTATATGACTCCTCATTCCTCCCTACCCATTCATTTCATCTGCCATGTAACTCAGCCTTGGAGGACAGGGCAGTGGTGGGCAGCAGAAAGTCTATACCTGAGGAATTATTAGATGTCAGAGAAGGGCTCCCACAAGGTGGTTTGTGTTTTCACAGTGTCGTGGTTTCGGTTTCAGCTCAGCCAGTAACAAAGCACCACGCAGCTGCTCACTCACTCCCCACCCCCGCACCTGGTCACGTTGGGATGAGGAGAAAATACAAAGGTAGGCTCATGGTTCGAGACAAGGACTGGGAGGGATCACTCCCCACTTATGGTCACGGGCAAAAGACAGGCTCAACTTGGGGAAGAAACAAAATCAATTTCATTTACTACAAATCAAATCAAAACCAAGGGTATTAGGAAGGGAAACCAAATATCAGAACACCTTTCCACCACCCCTCCTGCCTTCCCGGCTCAGCTTCATTCCCGGTTCTCTCTCCCTNCTTTCCACATTCTGCTGTTCCTCACAAACTTCCCTGGCATGGGTTCTCTCTGCGGGCTTCAGTTCCTCACAAACTTCCCTGGTGTGGGTCCTTTCCACGGGCTGCTCTCCAGTCACACACTGCTTCAGTGCGGACTTTCCCATGGAGTCACGGCCACCTTCGGGAGCCTCCGCTCCACCGTTCACCCCCATGGGCTGCAGGGGCACAGCCTGCCGTCTTACCACGGGCTGCAGGGCCATCAGCTTTCTCAGGCGCCCCTCCTCCCCCTCTTTCTTCACTGACCTTGGTATCTGCAGAGGTGTTCCTCTCACGTTCCAATCCCAACCCACTGCCAGTTCCCCTTCTTAAATATGTTCTCCCAGAGGTGCTACCACTGTCACTGATGGGGTCGGCCTGGGCCAGAGGTGGGTCCGACTTGGAGCCAGGGGAGCTTCCAGCAGCTTCTCACAGGAGCCACCTCTGCAGCCCCCTCCCCCACTACCAAAGAAAACCACGCCACACAAACCCATAACACACAGCTTCACCACTTTCTCATTGTATGTAGGCTTTCAGAAGAGAGGGAAAAAATGTGATCCGTTCCTCCCCCATTCCCTGCCCCACTTTTGAAGGCAGGCTGAAAGAAACAGCATTTGGAGCAAAGTGATGTTTGAGCCTGCACCTTACTGCAATTTTCAGTTCATTGTCTCTCCATGTGAAGAGCTGAAAAAGCTATGCTGGGACAAATAGCCCCTAATTGCTGCTCCAGCTTCTGGAAAAGCTCCATGTTGGTCTATGAAGGGAGAAGCTGTATAGGGGACTGCCTCCAAGCATTGGCCCCAGAGTGTTGTTCTTTACACATATGTTATGGGCTTGTGTGGCGCGGTTTGCCTTGGTGGCAGGGGAGGGGGGCTGCAGAGGCGGCCCCTTTAAGAAGTTGCTGGAAAAATTCGCTGCCCCAAAATGTCAGACCCGCGCGCCAAAATGTCGGACCTGCCTCTAGGCGGGGAGTGACGGTGGTAACGCCTCTGGGAAACATATTTAAGAAGGGGAACCGGTAGTGTGGGGTTGGAAAACCTGAGAGGAACATCGCTGCCGACACTGGAATCATGGAAGTGGAGGGGGAGGAGGAGGAGCCTGAGGATGCTGATGGCCCTGCAGCCCAGGGGGGTGAACGGTGGGGCGGAAGCTCCCGAAGGTGGCCGTAACCCCATGGTAAAAACCGCGCTGAAGCAGTGTGAGACGGCAGAGCAGCCCGCGGAAAGGACCCGCGCCAGGGGAGTTCGGGAAGAACTGAAGCCCGCGGAAAGGACCCGCGCCAGGGAAGTTTGTGAGGAACTGCAGCCCGCGGAAAGGAACCACGTTGGAGCAGGGAACGAGAGAGGAATCTTCCCCCTGAGGAAAGAAGCGGCAACGATGATGTGTGGCGAGCTGACTCAACCCCCATCCCCGATTCCCCTGCGCTGCCGGGGGGAGGAGGTAGACAGCATCGGTAGTGAACTGAGCCGGGAAGGCGGGAGGGGTGGGGGGAGGTTGTTCTGATGTTTAGTTTCCCTTCCTAATACCCTTGTGTTTTGTTTTCTGTTTTGATTTGTAGTAAATTAAATTGATTTTGTTTCTTCCCCAAGTTGAGCCTGTCTTTTGCCCGTGACCATAAGTGGGGAGTGATCCCTCCCAGTCCTTGTCTCGACCCCCAAGCCTGCCTTTGTATTTTCTCCTCATCCCAACATGGCCAGGCGAGGGGGTGGGGGGTGAGTGAGCGGCTTCGTGGTGCTTTGTTACCGACTGAGCTGACCTGAAACCACGACAACATAGAAGAAAATACTCAGTTGGCTAGGATCATTTTGGTGGCGCGGTTTGTAGCACACATGCACGCTGTAGCTGCTTCACCTGCTTCAGGGCATCTCACTGTGTTGAGTTACATGTAGTGACTCAGAGGGCTTTCCCTTGGTAGAACATAAAAGTTCACTTGCATCCGTCAGCTTACATAAAACTTTGAACTATTTTTGCAGTGCATTGCCGTACATTTTTAGACTAGCTAAGCTTCATGCACATGCTGTTTGCCAAATCCACCACTTTGCTACATCCAGTGAGAGGGTATCAAAATCCCTCTGAAGCTTTTAGGGACTGCAGTGGTGCAGAGTGCTCTGTGAATACAGCCATATTGCTTGTGTATCCAAATCTCAGGGGGAAAACTGCTAATTTGTGCATGGCATAATTCCCACTTTCTAAAAGTTACCAAAAACATGAAAAAAGTCTAACTCGGGAACTACTATTCAGATTTAGAGTGTACTGAAATAGACTAGGGTAGATCCTCACAGATTGCAGTCATTAAAACCCTCATGATGTGAGTGTATTCAGTCTTACCTTTGCTATTTTACAGACTAAAGCTGTACATATCTTTGCCTTTTGTTGTTTATCCTCTAGTCCACTCTATGCCATTGTCCATTTCGCTGTGCTCCCGGGTCTGTTTTGTCAGTTCCTTGAAGAGTCACTTCTGTGTCTTTTGCCATGAAAACTCCTAAACCAGATTCAGGCTCACTGAACCCACCTGCCAGGCCTCTGGACATACTTACTTCATTAGGGCTGCTGGATGCTCAAAACATTTCATCTTTCTTCTTTCCCTTCCCTAATCTCTGTTCTTGAAGTGCAACATTCTGACTACAAGAACCATCCTTCTGTGTTGGGAGGGAGCTTTGCACATGTTTGTATTTTTCCTGTGCCTTAATTCCCTCAGAAGAAAACCAGGAATGCCTGCATGGTCTAGGATTTTGTTTTTTAAATTTTTTTTTGTTATACTGGAACTGTTACTAGAGATGACTTCTTGTAAAAATGTTTTCCAAATGTCAAGTTTTTTATGAATTAATTTGTTTGTTGCTCCTTGCTGTGTCTCAGGACACTTTGAAAATGAGACTTTTTTTCAAGAGTTTTATCTTGCTGTGAATATTTATATACATCAAGTTGCAATAAACCCAGACAATTTTCTCATTAGCAATGCAGTCTGGAGAAGTCAGTTTCTCCTGTGGCTGTGTCAGGGACACCGTGCACTTGAAGTAGGGGAGAGGAAAAAAGGTTTCAAAAAAGAGGACTCAGGATTAACATCATGGACTCTAATAGAAGTCTTGAAATTAGCCCTTTCATCATACCATATTTATTGTTTTAATTTACTTTGGTGGCATTTGGTATTGGTGCATGAGGTGTGAATGCCCTTGCATGTTTCATGCATAGGCAGAAGGTGAAAGGATTTAACAGAACCCCTTCATATGAGTACCTGAACCAGACCATGGCACTAAATGAGATTAGGTGAAAGCAGCACTAAAGGGCTTCCAGATGGGACTCCGTAAATGCTGAAGCAAAGGTGGTTTCAGAGAGGAGTGTATTCAACAAGGGAGCTAACCTCAGGCTTCACTCTGGGGATCTTTGTTGCAGAGTTTAGAGCAGCCTTTTGGATATTGTCATGGTTTAAGCCCAGCCAGCAACAAAGCACCACGAAGCCGCTCACTCACTCCTCCCCCCCGCCAGTGGGATGAGGAGGTGAAATATAACAAAAAGCTTGTGGGTCGAGACAAGGACTGGGAGGGATCACTCCCCACTTATGGTCACGGGCAAAAAACAGACTCAACTTGGGGAAAAAACAAAATCAATTTAATTTACTACTAATCAAACCCAAACAAGGATAATGGGAAGTAAAGCCAAATCTTAAAACATCTTCCCCCTACCCCTCCTTCCTTCCAGGCTCAACTCCACTCCTGATTTTCTCTACCTCCTCCCCCAACAGTGGCACAGGGGGACAGGGAATGGCGGTTGGGGTCAGTTCATCACACGTCATCTCTGCCGCTCGTTCCTCCTCAGGGGAAGATTCCTCACTTGTCCCCTGCTCCAGTATGGGGTCCCTCCCACGGGAGACAGTCCTTCACAAACTTCTCCGGCATGGGTCCTTCCCACAGGCTGCAGTTCTTCACAAACTGCTCCAGCATGGGTCCCTTCCATGGGCCACAGTCCTTCAGGCACAGACTTCTCCAGCGTAGGCTTTCCCATGGAGTCACGGCCTTATTCGAGGGCATCCCCCTGCTCCATTGTGGGCTCTTCCACAGGCTGCAGGTGGACATCTGCTCCCCTGCTCCTCTCCGTGGGCTGCAGGGGGACAGCCTGCTGTCTCACCACGGGCTGCAGGGGCATCAGCCTCCTCAGGTGCATCTCCTCCCCCTCCTTCTTCACTGACCTCGGTATCTGCAGAGGTGTTCCTCTCACAATCCAATCCTCTCACTCACTTCAGGTTCCCCTTCTTAAAACTGTTACCCCAGAGGCGCTACCACCATCACTGATGGGCTCTGCCTGGGCCAGAGACGAGTCTGACTTGGAGCCAGGGGAGCTTCCAGCAGCTTCTCACAGGAGCCACCCCTGTGGCCCCTCCCCCACTACCAAAACTGCGCCACACAAACTCAAAACAGATATGCACTGTTATGCTGGAGGGAAGTCCCCATAGCTTTGGCAGCTGGAAGAAGAAGGAGCTTGCAGAGGTCTTTTCTCCCCACGTCTCCAGCTGGGCTGAGCGGAGCTCTGGTGTCAGTAAAACTCTTGAGTCTGGGTTTCCTAACAGTGAAGTGCTTGTGGATGACAACAGGCACTACTGCTAGACTGAAGGTCTGTGTGCTCCCAGTTCTGTTGAGGCTGTGTGGAAGTCAACAGCTTCCTCTGCTGGTGTTGTGCTCCTGGCAAATACCTACCATCCTCCCAGGCTGGTGCTGTGGGCAATGCAGGGGTGGGGTGTGTCTGGTAATTTTGGGGAGGAGGAAGGGGAATGAAGGAAACAAGTCATGGCATTAATGGGGCAAGAAGGCAATAGCCAGCAGCGGTCTGCAGCACTGATGAAGATGGCACAGTAACTGAGCCAGCAAAACTATCATGCCTAGTTAGGATGCTAGTCACCCATTAGTCAGCGTCTTGTTCCCATCTCACTAATGCAGACCGGCAGTTCAGAGACAGCTGGAGGTGCAGCATCTGTGTGTGGGTGAAGAAAGTGCACAGTTTTCCTTCAGGGGAGCATATGAGCTCCACAGAGCAAATAGTGGCTGGTTGTGTATTTTCTTTTTACCTGTCAAAAAGGTTATAGGGTGGCTGTTGGGCTGCTGATGCTTTTGCTTGGGTGCAGTTCTTGAGACCTGTGTTTGTTCCCACAGCAGGATGTCCATTTCTGTTCTCTCAGTGTGTCCATCACCACAGCGCCAGATCTTTGCAACGAGCAAAGAACAGGGCTAATAACTGTTGTGTGTAGATTTTCCCTTGCTCTGTTCCCTGGTGGGGAGATCTCTGTGGTGGTTTATTAAATAGCTGATTTTCCATGTGCTGTTTCCTCTCCAGCGAACTCCAGCAGTGGAGATGGAGCTTATAAAAGAGTTAGCATCTTTTCCCCTGTTGTTTGTCTCACACTGTGCCCATTTGTAAGTATTTAGCATTGACAGGCTCTACAGATGTGCTGTTATTTCCTTTAGATGAAATCCCACAGCCACACAAATGTCAAAACCTCACACTTGCTCCCTCTGTGTTGCAAGAGCCTTCCTGCTGCAGTAGCAGTGATGTGCAGAGCGGTGATATCTCATCTCCAGAACTGCCTCTCGTCAAAAGCTGGAGCGGATGAGCAACTCTATGGAGCAGAGCAGGCATTCCCCAAGAACATTTTCAGTTTTGTTTCCCTTTCAGTAAAAGGATATACTGGTGGCCCTGTGAAGCTCACTTATTTTTTTATTCATTTTACTCATTCACACAGGCACTGTGATAGCAGTCACTGAGTTAAACCCTTTGGTTGATGAGTGTGCTCAACTTGCATGGGGAATGCTGTCCATTTGGAGGCCAGTGCAAATATGGAGGAATAATAGTAGGATTTTTTTCAATGATCCAATTGGTCCCTTCTGGCTGGACCGTATGTCAGTGTCACATGTGTCATGGTCTCAGTAGTGTCCAGCAGAGCTTAGACTTACAATCCTGTGCACTGGCCAGGCAAATGCATCTGCATGAGTGATGCACTATGGCCTTTTCCATCTCAGATTTTGTTCCCTAGTGGGAACCCAAGTGGCATTAGGAACAGAAATAAGAAGTGAACAAAGGATGTGACAAAAATAGGAAAAAAAGTGTACTGAGGTTAGTTGGGGATGTGATGAGTTGGGGAAAAGCAGGCAGTTTAGCTAAGAAATGTTGCCACTGAGAGTGACAGGCACCTGGTTTAGTATTTGGGGATGAACAGAGGGTGCTGGAAGACTGGCTTTCTACATGTGGAAAGAGAAGGTGCCAGGGCTCAGTGCTTGTCTGCCCATTTATAGTCAGAATAAGCTGCTTGCTAGGTCTGCTTTTCAAGGCTCATGAAGGTACTTGGGAGCTGGTGCTGGTCAGAAAGAGGAGTGGGTCTGGACCTGGTGCTGCAGGGTCAGTAATGGCAGAGCACCTTGATGGCTGTCTTGGACTCTTAGCTGCAGATAGCATTCAGTCTTTCTCAATTTGGAGACTATTAGAAAAAACTGGAAATCCTCCCTGACCTCCCACCCCTCCTTTGATGATTCCTTGGTCTTTGTGCAAAAGCAGACTAGGTCTTGAAGGAGAGGAAGGCAGGTAGCAGTATTCTCCAGATCAGGCCCAGGAAATAGGAAAAGACCAGCTGAAGAGCTCGTTGGAAAAGCAGGCTGTGTTAAGGATCTGCAACAGTGGCTGCATCTGCAGGAGAGAAATGGAGGGAACACCATGAGGTCACTGCCCAGAAGGCAAAAGGAAAATGAGGGTGCACTGAGAGGACAGCAAAGAGTGAAACAAGCAAACATGCCACAGGGAAACTTATGTGCAATTCTCAGGTCCGTGTTTATTGTAGAGAGCAGCAAACTGGAGGTCCTTCAGAAGGGAGCTGCGAAAATGAGTTTGTGAAATAAGAGAAGAGCTGGGGCAGTCAGGGGAGAAAGACAAGACAACCATGTTTACCCATACATAAAAGGCTGCTGCAAAGATAAAAGAGTCAGAGCAATTATTTTCAGTCATTGGCAAAGGCTATTCAAAGAAAATGGATTTTGAGGGCCAGCAAGGAAAATAATTTAAATACTTCAGTGGAACTTGTAACCTGCCAAGTTTTAGTTCTCTTGAAGCAGAAGGAAAGAATTTCAGGGGGCATGGGATCAGCAGTGTAACCAAGAATACAGCTGGCAACCTGGGCCAGTTGTGAAATAACCAGCGGATGCACCTTTCACACTAGAGAGCTTGCAGAGAAGAGCTGAAATACGCTGCTGTGTGAAAGGATGCTTTTCCCATGCAGATCCTGGCACAGCCCTAAATCTCAGCCCCTGCCTTTCCAGGAGAAGGTACAGTTGCTGCAGTTACAGAAGGGCTTTTTTAAAATGGGGAAGGAGACGTCAGCTTTGCTTTTATTTTTGTGATTGGGTAAGATTTCATAGAGAATGTGGTGATAAGTACTTCAGTCCAGTTTTATGAATGCAGTAGCTACAACTTGTCACTCTATATGGATTTATACCATGCATGTCACCATGGTATAGTGCAGATGAGTCAAATAATATGGCCTATACTTTCCCCAGAAATGTGAAAGCATGTAGGTGAATGGTAGTGGATTAAGGTCTTGGATTGCAGCACTGGACTCTAGGGTCCACCAGGGTACTGTGTGTGCACCTCCTTCTCATGCTCTGGTGAATACAGTAAAATAACGGTGCAAAACTTCTGAAGGCAAATTGGCCTGAATTGGCAAACCGAGATGTAACATCTAACCCCTCTGGATGCACTGGGTTGACTCCAGCTGTATGAATGCAAATTCTAGCCAGAGAAAGTCAGCAGTAAGGGCAAGTTGGAAGTGGTAAATCTAAATAAAAGATCCAATTAATCCTCACCTATTTATCTTAGTAACTTCTGCTGAATGGTCTGTGACAAAAATGCTGGAATATTAAACCAGGTCTATGATGTAAAATGCATTTCCTATCTCTGATGATTACAATTTCAAGCTAGATTCTGTCATTCTTACTTATATTCAGTAATAACTTTTTGGCTTATATAAATCCTTTTTCTTACTAAGAGAGAGATTACTGTATAAAGGTGTGGCCAAATACTATGGAAACATTATAGTCTGGTTTTGCTTATACCTAACTCTGTCCCTAACTCCATTTTTGGCATGCACTGTAATTTATTCTTGAATATTGTGTTAGCCCTGCTGACATGTCAAACTAGATACATAAGACCATATTCATACGGTCTTTGTTTATTTGATCAAGCGCTTCATCTAGTGCTTGAAATTTCTTCCCTGCGTGGCCTCTTGCAGTACTCTGCTGACAACTAATTCACTGAATCTGGCATGCAATAATTCTTTAGCACTAAGCTTCATGTTTTCATCTGGTCCAACGTTATTTTCCCCCTTGCTTTCTGCCTCCCTTCTCTGGCAGCAGTTTTCACCCCAGCAGAATGAAGCTGCATGGAAGGCATGCCGCCTGCAGACACCCTGTCAGTACTTCTTTCTTAATGTTAGCTGTAAACTGGCAGCAGGAGAGCATGTACTGAACCCATTCAGCCACCCTCATCAGCTGGCGGAGAGAAGGGAACAGAAATCTGCAACCTGCAGCCACTGTAGTCATCCCACACTAACTGGACTGGTTATGTGAGCAGAGCCTGCTGCCCACTTTAGTATAGTTTACTGAATCTGCAGGAAACCTTATTGCATATGGAAGAGAAACCAGCACAGTAACTGGAAATTAAATGTATTCTCCCTACATCACAGAGTGAGCAGTGTTTATTTGTACGTGTCTGTATAATCTAATGTAGTGGTGTGCAGCAACCTGACCTCTGGACTGATTTTGCAGTTGGGCTTACATCACCGAAGCCTGTTCTTAATTTCCACAGGAGAGCGTGAGAGGAGAATGAAGATGTGTTAGTCCTACAGAAAGCGTGCAGTCGCAGTGAATAATGAGTGATGTCTCTGCAAGTAGCCCTGCAGTCCTTTATGAGGTAACGTGGTCTTTGACGTCAATGGGAAGTTTGATTCCACAAAAGCTGAACAGGGACTGCAGGGTTTGGTTTCATGGGGTTTTATGAAACACAACTGTCAGAGCTACTGAAAGAAATCAGGATGTATTTCACTGGCAGCCCTCCTGGTGTATCTATTCATGATGCTTTTTGCTGCCACCTTGGTTTACTGTATTGCTTCTCTGGTGTATATTTTTGTGTCCACACTCTCCAGTCAGTTTTTCTTGACCTACTCTGTTGAGGCAATGAAGTGGGGGAGTAAGCAGGTTTGTTCTTCAGCAGTTTCACTCTGAGTCACTGTTATGGGTTTGTGTGGTGTGGTTTTCCTTGGTGGCAGGGGAGGGGGGCTGCAGAGGCGGCCCCTTTAAGAAGCTGCTAGAAGGTCCCCTGGCGCCAAAATGTCG
>VYZV01011004.1:89716-100926 GCA_013401275.1 Pandion haliaetus | reverse complement strand
TGAAGGACTGTCTCCCGTGGGAGGGACCCCACGGTGGAGCAGGGGACGAGTGAGGAATCTTCCCCCTGAGGAAAGGAGTGGCAGAGACGATGTGTGGTGGAGAGCTGACTCAACCCCTATCCCCTGTTCACCTGCGCCACCGGGGGAGGAGGTAGAAAGCACTGGGAATGGAGCTGAGCCAGGAAGGCAGGAGGGGTGGGGGGAGGTGTTCTGATGTTTGGTTTTCCTTCCTAATACCCTTGAGTTTTGATTTGATTTGTAGTAAATGAAATTGATTTTGTTTCTTCCCCAAGTTGAGCCTGTCTTTTGCCTGTGACCATAAGTGGAGAGTGATCCCTCCCAGTCCTTTTCTCGACCCACGAGCCTGCCTTTGTATTTTCTCCTCATCCCAACGTGGCCAGGCGAGGGGGTGGGGAGTGAGTGAGCGGCTTCGTGGTGCTTTGTTACCAGCTGAGCTGAGCTGAAGCCACGACAGTCACTCTTGCAGGAAATGCAGGGGGACATGAGCTTTTGGGAATTCAACAGGGTGCCAACCTGCTCTCTTCCTGTTCAATTTGGGTAGAAAAGCACTATTCATAGCCTGTGCTTGCAGTACAACCCCTAAGCTGGTAACACCCAGTTGTGTGTTTGTGCTACTCTGGAGGGTCAGTTGTATTGTTTTTTGTCTCCCTGTGGGGGACAAAATCATGAAGGCACAGGAGAAAACACACCTTTCAAACAGAAAAGGCTGAAGGCTTAAGAGAAATGTGTGCTTGTGGACAGCAGGGCTTTTCGTAGAATTACATGGCATAATAATGCATGACTAAGCAAAGGCAGTGGGTGCAAGAGAACAGACAATCTCGCCCACCCATTTGGGAAACCCTGATAAGGACATGTCAGCATGAACCCAATTTATTTTTCCTGCCTGGAAGCTTCCAATTATATCCCACTTGGTTTATTTGTTTAGTGATGAACTTCACTTCTACGTCAGGGTAATGTTCACATTCTCTTTGATAAGTTGTATTAGGTGTCTTTGTTTTGCGAGGCTGATTTTAGGGAAATCCTCCCTCTCCCCTCCCCATAGTCTCTCCTGTCAAGCTGGGAACTTCCCATGACCCCAGCAAACAACTTTCACTCATTGTTATGCACAGACACCTGTATTTATAAAAACTGGGAAGAGCTTCTCTGACCTTGTCCTAAAGCAACTGGCAGGGATGAGCAAAACATGAGTATGCCTGTGTGTGCGTGAAGAGAAGGGACCTGAGGATGAAGCCATTTTCAGAGTTGGGGATAAAGATAGTTATTTCCAATATCTCAAGGGAGGCTCATGGGACAGTGCTCGGTTTTGGGCCATGGAGCCCCATGGGGAATGTGGTGCCTGAAGGGAAAGCCTTGGCTAAGTTCACCTGAAGGTTGCAGTGGTCTTTGTGGGTGGAAGGAAGCAGGCACAGGAAGAGCAGTGGCCAACACCAGCCACTTTCCTTGCAGGGCCATGTCTCCTGGGCAAGACCTGTGAGGGAGGGAGAAATTCTTGTCACATTTCAAGAGAGATATGGGTGAACTTCCTAGGTAGTGAGGAGCACAGAACTGTCTGGCTTTTTGGTAATTCCCGTGTTTTGATAGCTTCTGTGCAGATTTACAGCTGCAGTTACGTAACTTCCCCCCCCCCCCCCCCCCCATCTAATTCCCTGTAGTGTAGTGGTGGGGAGGGGTTATGCTTTCTCTATTCATTCTTTTATTTTAATGGAAGAAGGGGATAAGGAACATTGGTTTGTTGCTACATGGGGTCCCTTTCCCTGTGGTTTGTGGTCATTTCTGTATGTAGTGGGTTGACCTTGGCTGGATGCCAGGTGCCCACCAAGCCACTCTATGACTCCCATCCTCATGAGGACGGGGGGATAGAAAATAGGATGGAAAGAAACTTGTGGGTCAAGATAAAGGCAGTTTTATAAAGCAAAAGCAAAGGCCAGGTGCAGAAGCAAAGGACAACAAAAGATTTTTTCTCTGCTTCCCATCAGCAGGTGATGTCCAGCCACTTCCTGGGAAGTAGGGCTTCAGTACATGTAGCAGTTGCTCCAGAAGACAAATGTCATAATAACAAATGCCTCCCACCCCGCCCTTTCTCTTAGCTGTTAATGCTGAGCAGATGTCATACGGTATGAAATATCTCTTTGGTTAGTTTGGATCAGCAGTCCTGGCTATGTCCCCTTCCAATATCTTGGCCAGCCCCAACCTACTGGTGAGGGGGGAATGTTGGAGAGACAGCCTTGATGCTGTGTGAGCACTGCTCAGCAGTAGCCAAAACACTGGTGTGCCACCAACACCTTTCTAGCTACCAGTACAGAGCACAGCACTATGAGGGCTGCCGTGGGGAAAATTAACTCCATCTCAGCCAGACCCAATACAGTGTAATATCACGCTCTTTGGTTTCACAGTTTCTAAACACTGCCATCATTATGGAGCACCACAAGCAACTTGTCTTTCTATGTTAGAGCAACCTGAGTACTTGGGCTTGTAAATAGCATCCATTTCACCAGTGTGACAGCTAGAAAGGTTATTTGTCCAAAGACCCATGGGAAATAAGTGACGGGAGGAGAATAAATCTGTGCTGGTCTTCGAATTACTAAGTCACCGTGTAATCAATTAGATTTCTCCTAGGTGAGGCCCTTACCCTGTGTGTTTTGGTTTAGCCATATATAAAACCTTGTATCACATCAGTCATTCTCACTTGTGCTGCATAGTAGTTTTTGAGCCTGTAGACCTCAGTTTTTTTCAGACGTGGGAAAAATCCTACCACTTCTAGATTTGCAATGAAGTTAAGGGATGTAATGATGAAATGAAGATCATGTTTTGATGCTGAATGCAGTGCTTGGGAATAACTGTTCTGAGTCTGGCCACCCTGACTGAAATATCGTCCCCTGCAAGGGAACACAGGCTGGAGATGAGAGGCCAGGACTCCAGCCTGTAGTCACTGTGTGTGGTGGGATGCTGGTATCCACACTGTTAATGCCTATGGACTGTGTTGGTATGAAAATCACTCACCTGCTAACAAGCTCACTGGAACACAGAGTGTGTGAAAGAAGGGGTGCTGCTTTGTGGTGGCATCCCTCTGGTGTCTTAATGCCCAAATACTCCCTTGACAATTAAAGCAATCACAGTGGAAAGTGCCATATTGTCTGTACTGGTGTGAGAAGATTAGGGAGGAAAATGCTCTGGAGAAGGGGTGGGTCGCTGTGGAATATGTTTGCCAGCAGGATTTCTCAGGTGGTATATGGGATTTGGAAGAGGTGCCAGCCTTTGGCAATTCTGCTGTTTTTCATTAAGTTGTGCCTTTATCTGAAACTGCTGAGGACCCAACCCCAGTTCTGCAAAGCTAGGTCACTGGTGTCAGAAGACTGTGGGTGGTGTGGGTCTTTGCTAGAGTGCTAGTGTGCTGATGGGTGTTGTCCAGTACAGGTGACACAGAATGAGGTCAGGTGCAGACTGGTGACAACTGGTGTTCCTGGTGGAGGCTGCGTTGTGGTGTCCTATGAGAAGAAATGGTCACATCCCTCCAATTTGGAAGTTTTCTTAATAGGACTAGGTGGTGTGCTATGTTCTTGGTGCCAGTAATCAGGGGAGTTGGTGCAGACATGTACTGACTGGATAATAAACTAATGCTCTAAAAAGCCTCATTAGTTGAAGCAAGTCTGACCAGAGTTCAGCACAGCTTGTGACACAAATTCACTAGAGGGATGTTTTCCTTTGCTTACTGGAGACCGTATTTGCCTATCTGGTAATCAAGCTGATCTTGGTTGGTTTAACAAAGAGTTTGAAGCAGTAAGCTCTCAGTTAGTTTCTAGCAGTACTATTTTCATTCTTTGAGCTTGCCACAGATTCATCAGATCCTGCTTCTGAGGAAAGTGAGGCTGCCTCATGACATCCTGCTTCACTGGGCTAAAAACACTAGATGGGCAGTTTCTGTCTTCCTGGTGTTGTTGTAGCTGTGATGGTCTGAGGACACAAGGCAAGATTCTGGGTGTGAATACCAAGTTTTACTAAATTAGCCAGTATAACAGGTAAAGCAAAGTACGTAGCTGGGTATCATGTGAGCTTTCAGACACATGACTTTTCTTCAGGTCCACTCTAGATCTAATTAGTATATGTTTTCCAGGCTTGCTTGGTAACAACTAGAAACTGTTCCAGCTCTCTTCTGCAATTTTTTTTGTTTGTTTTTTTTATTTGGATTCTGTGCCTTTTTGGGGGGGGTTGGAATTTTTTTGCTATTTTTTTCTTCTGAGTTTATCTTTGCTAGAAGTCTTAGTCTACTCTGTGTGAATATACTGGTAAGATACTAGTGACAGAAGTGTCACTAAGTGTCATGGACAGTCATTCTTCTTGGTGGCTGAATAATTTTTCAGACTGTACTTTAAAATGTACTTATGTGATTGCTCTGCTTTCTTGAGCAGGCCTCTGCAATTTTATGTAGATGAGTTTTCTGCTTTACAGTGGGAGGCACATGAGATGAAGCCTGATCATTTTTATTTAGGTATTTGTACGCAACTCTGGTGTTTCATTTTGCAAAAAAACCCAGGTTATTTTTATACAGAAAAATGCATGTTGTTCATTAAGTGACTGCAGCAATTCTGCCAGCTTAGGCATTAAGAATACTTTAGTAATACTGAATGTTTTGCAGAGGACAACATAAAGTGACAACATTTACTTCAACTGCCAGAGCTGAAGTGGTGAAGTTGGCCATGTTTTTAACCTGAGTTAGTAAATCCTAACCCAGCCACCATCTTAGCTAGTGACTACATATGGGCCTCTCTTTGCTTTAACAGAATTTGTAGTAAGAAGCAAAACCAGATACGTGAGTCAGTAGGGGAGTTGTAAATTTTATAGCATAAGTGATAAGAGTGTAGCACTTTTGCTTTTTCCTAATGTGCTCTATGGATCTGTAAGCAACTACACTGGGTAATAGAGATGAAAAATAAATGGTGGGTTTGGGGATTTCAGTGTAGAAAGAGGTCACCAGTGGAGTCAGACAAGGGCCTGTGCTGTTATATTTGTAATTGTTATGTCAAAGAAAGTGAATAGTGAGGAGAAGTTTGTGGATAATGCTAACCTTATTCAGAGTTTTAAAGATAAGGACTGTATCAAAGAAGGATCTCATGAGACTGAGTGCAGAATAAACAGGCAGCTGAAATTCTGTGTAGGCAGATGTAAAGGAATACCCATGGGAAGGACAATCCTAGCTTTACACATAAAGGCCTCTGAGCTGACTCTTTGTACGGAGGTGTGAGATCTTGGGATTACAGTGGACCTATGGCAATGTGAGCTCAATGTACAGTAGCAATAAGCAAACAAGCAAGGGCACAGAACAACATAGCACTGGGTAATACTAGGAAGGGAGCAGGAAACCAAATGAAGAACACCGTTATTTCACTGTGCAACTCCACGGTGCTCTGCAGGTAGTCCCTACTGTGCATAGTCCTGATCAGTGACAGAATAGAATAGTTCAGTGGAAGGGACCTACAATGATCATCTAGTCCAAATGCCTGACCACATCCAGGCTGACCAAAAGTTGAAGCATGTTATTAAAGGCATTGTCCAAATGCCTTTTAAACACTGACAGGCATGGTGCATCGACCACCTCTCTAGGAAGCCTGTTCCAGTGTTTGACCACCCTCTCGATAAAGAAGTGTTTCCCAATATCAAGTCTGAACCATCTCTGACACAACTTTGAACCATTCCCATGTGTCCAGTCACTGGATACCAGGGAGACGAGATCAGCACCTCCCTCTCCACTTCCCCTCCTCAGGAAGCTGCAGAGAGCAATGAGGTCACCCCTCAGTCTCCTTTTCTCCAAGCTAGACAAACCCAGAGTCCTCAGCTGCTCCTCACAGGACACGCCTTCCAGCCCTTCCACCGTCTTTGTTACCCTACTCTGGACCTATTCAAGTGCCTTAACATCCTTCTTAAATTGTGGGGCCCAGAGCAGCACACAGCAACTCAAGGTGAGGCTGCACCATCACTAAATACAGTGAGACAATCACCTCTTTTGACCAGTGGGCTATGCTGTGTTTGATGCACCCTGTGATGCTGTTTGCCCTCTTGGCTGCCAGGCCACACTGCTGACTCATATTGAGCCTGCTGCCAACCAGCACCCCCAGATCCCTTTCTGCAGGCTGCTCTCCAGCCACTGCTCTCCCAGTTTATACTCGTGTCCAGCATTACCCTGTCCCAGGTGCAGAATGCTGAATTTATTTTTGTTAAATTTCATGCCATTGTTGGTTGTCCAAATGTTACAGGGGTTACAGTCAAAGATGAAAAGGTACAGAAGGTGATGGTATGGATGAAATAAGGAATAGCTTCTACTATCTTGGGTTCTTCAGAGTTGAAAACCTGGAAAGTACACAAAGGTCTACAAAATGATAAATGGCATGCAGGAAAGAGAAGAGGAAACTCTTTCTTCTGGTCCAAGGACTAGAGGGCTTGCAATAACACTAACTTGTAGTGGCTCAGATCAAACCAGAAAATATCTCTTTCCAAGGAGCTTACGCCCAGGGAAGTCTTTGTCACAGGGTGACGTGCACACTGCAAGTTTTATGCAGTCTCATAAAGCAGCTGGGTAAAGTCATGGGAGAAAGGTACACTGAAGATTCTACAACACAAGATTCTACAACACCTCACCATCTCTGACTTGGGAAGCTGCTAGGAGAATATCACATCATGCTTGCTGTCTTAATATCCTTGTGGTCACAGCTCATGGCAGGGTACTTGGAACCTCTCTTATGGTCCATATGTTTATGTTTATATGGTTTATCTTCAGTGAGAAATAATTTTCGTACTGAATGTACAAATGAGTGGTTGCATTGTTTTTCCCTTTTCCCTGGCTGAGAAAATGTTCCTTTTTGACTGCTTTAGCATCTCCAAATACAACCAAGTGGGATGGTATTGGTTTTCTTGGAGCTTCACTGGCAGCCTAAGAGGGAAGTCTTGTGCCTTTGTGCTCTGTACTGCTCCAGCTGGTTCTGTCCTTTGTGGACCTCTCAGGCTAGCTTTTGTGAGGACCTGATGCAAGATAAGAATCAAAAGCTCTGGGAATAATCCAAGTAAAGAGATGTCTCATATTTGCAGTTCATTCTGTTCAGGGAAAACCAAAACATTTCAGGCAATCATGTGCTGGTATTATGGGACTGCACTGTGCATTGGAATAGAAATAGATTTCAAATTCCTTGCCCTAGTGCAACCAGCTTCTGTTCTCTGTCCCACGCTGCTCATCTTAGGATGGAAATGGGAGGTTTTACTGTCTAAGACCTAAAACATAGACTCAGAGGAACACCACACTGAAAGGTACTAAAAGTGCCTCCAACCCATCAGTGGACCACTGGTTAATACCTAGGAGAAAGGCAAATATGCAGTGATGATTTCTTAGCATAGTCCCCAGCTCCCAGCACAGGGTATTCCTGAGCCTGGGGAATCCCTGAAGTTAGAAGCTGGATTTTATTCCATGGATTTGCCTAGAAGACTTGCCTTCTTGCTAGTTCAAACTGGTTCACACTTAGCGTTTGTCCCTGGCACTGGCAGGCTGAGAGCAAGACTGGGGCACCGCTTAGCTCAATGGCATTTGCCAATGTCTCTGCCTGTGTTTATTTGGTAACACATGTGTTCCTGTCTGTCTGTCCCTCCATGCCTGCAAGGAGCACTGCCTCCTCTGCTGTTACTTGGCAGTGGGGCAATGAAGCATCCTCTAGCTTCCTATCCCAGAGCACGCCTGCAAGGGGAGGAGTGTGCCCTTGCTTTGAACCATGTTAGTGTAGGCACCCTGGCTGGACTCACCCTCTTGATATGCTTGTGGATATGCTGAACAGCATCAGGCATGTGCCCCAGGTAATAATGAAATGTCATGCATATGTATCTGTGCTGAAAAACTGAGTTAAAAATCTTAACAGTGGAGAGACAAAAACAAAGAACCCCCCCCCCCGCCCCCCCCCCAACTGTCAGAAGAAAACAATAAAAGAAGATTGTGTTCTGTGAAACAGGATCCAGTAAGGATTGTCCATGGATGAACAGCAAGAGATTTTGCTCAGCAAGTCGCTGTATCACAGATGAGAGTAAGGCCACTGCACTGGAAAAGGTCTGAAACTGTTTCCACAGAAGGCTAAGCTGCTGACTCCTCACACAATACTGCAAGAATAGCTAATGCGGCTTGAGCCTACTGCACATTGTCTATTTTCTGTCCATTAATAAATTTTCCCCTGTATTGCAAGGATGAATTTCATGCAAAGGTCCACATTGTTTCATCTTTCTCATATTGACAGTTCTGCTATGCCACTATTGAATTAGCCCTAACAGAATTATTTTCTCCCAAATTTTTCTTCCTTAAAAAGATTATGAAAAAGCTTTGGAAATGATGTGGACATAGTTGCCTATAAATATGAAAATCTGAAAGGTTTCTGACACCTAATTTTTCTCAACAGAAACTATAGCAGGTATGCACATGTTACAATGACGACAACTCTGTTAATAAATTATTCCATTTGAGAACAAAAGAAACAAGGGCAAAAATCAGAAGTCTGTGAAGAGTTTTTAAGAAGAGGGCAAAAAACAAATGCATTGCAGATTTTCTTTTAACTTTCCTGTCTGATGCATTCTCTTGAAGCATAAAAATGTTTTAAGAACAGTACGTGGGGAAATTTTGAATCTAAGCTCTGCAAAAAGGAAAAAGAAGGCTGTCAGGTACTTTAAAGAGATGGCAGTAGTATTAAAAATGTCATTATATATACTGAAATAGGTGTATCCAAACCCCACCCTTAAATCAGTGGAATCAAATCACAAAATCTTTAGCATAGAAAACCAAAGGTGAAATATAATTTTATTTCTTATGAGAAAACAAAAAATCAATAACCTTCAGATAATTTCTAACATGAATAGAAGTCATAACATGAAACAAAACATTATTGTTTATCCTTCAGTCATGAAGTGGAAATAAAAGACAACTGGAATATTTGAGCCAATGTCTGCCTCAGGACTATCACCAGAGCTTCACTGAAGTTACAGCTGTAGCTGTGGGCTTAATTATACCCCAAATACAAGGCTTAAGCAGTATAATTTCTATTGATATAGACTGTAGCTTTGTATTAAT
Source organism: Pandion haliaetus (assembly GCA_013401275.1). Taxonomy (NCBI): domain Eukaryota; kingdom Metazoa; phylum Chordata; class Aves; order Accipitriformes; family Pandionidae; genus Pandion; species Pandion haliaetus. Next base: position 91,820 of record VYZV01011004.1, on the reverse strand, counting down.
AGTAACTGTATCCTGTGTAATTCTTCTGCATCACATGTGTACAATTGCTCTTCCTCAGTTCCAAAACAGAGTAGAGAAAATCTGGCAAAAGATGGAATCAGTCTCTTTCACCTCCATCACTCCTTCCACCTCTGTGTTCTCTGACACCTAAATAAAAAATTATTTTATTCATAAAAATAAAAGGTTTGATTACTGAAAATCACAATATTAAAAAGTTTGTATTTATAGAGGGGAATGCTCTCAAAATCTTCAGGAAAGGTTTTTGTTATGCATGCATTGTTATCATTATTATTCAAAGCATTATTATTTTATTATTCACATATTAGAGTTACTAAATAGTTAAAACATCTGATCGATAATTTATGAGTGGAAGAGGAGGACCTCCCTGTTTATTAAGATAGGCACACAAGCAGACAGAATCATATAAATCTTAAATGATCATTCAGGAGAAACAGGAATTTGTATTATGTCATTTTAATGAACAAGGCCTTGGTTCAGATTAACCAGGGCTGCAGATATTATTTGCAGATATTGTGACTTTTAGTAAAGGTTTATGGTGGTGACACTGCTAAAATTCACAACTTTTTAATTTTCTTGTAAAGCAACAGAAAGAAAGAGGAGCACCACTGTGCAGGATGAATCTGTGCTCATTCAAGCAGGTCTGATCACAGCAGACAGGAAAATGCTGTAGGTTTCAGTGCTCCCTCCTTGGTCAAACTTTGTTACTATTGCGGTTAATGGGAGAAGCACATTGGGTGGTAGCAGAGGCCGGTCAATGCAGGGCTAGTCAACTCATTGCACCCTGGCTTTTAACTGTGGATGAACTGCTCTCAGAAGTGAATACCTGGGAGTAAAGTTTGACAGCCATTGCCTGGTACAACATGAATGCTGCAGATGATCATCAAGGCGATGTTAGGTGGGAAGGGTTGGCAGGGTCTGCGTGGTTACAAATAGTATCAGACCTGTGCCTCCACAGATCCACAGAAAGGCTCAGCAGGTACTGAATCCTGGACACACAAAGTGGTGGACTCATCATTGTAGCCCAGGGAAAACAGTGTAGGCATCATCTCTTAAACTATTTCGTCTCTCAGACAGCTGGGTGGAGAGGGGGGGTGTTAGTGTGGCATCATCTAAGCAAGCACTGTGGCTGCCTGGTCACCTGGAAGGTGGCCTTTGCAAGGGCAGCAGAAAGTCTCCAGAACTGTTTGAAGCTCCATGGAAAAAGCACTGCCAAGTAGCATGTAGTTTCAAATACTGGTTATCTCATGTCAGAGCCTGTGCACAGAATTCTGCACAAAGGAGATACTCAGTGAAGTAGGTGAGAGCACCCTAGTACTTTATTTGGCCAGGACTGCCTTAGTATGCAGATCTACTCCACATTTTCCTTACCTTGGTGGAGCCAGAGCAAGACTTTGGTAGGACTCTTTGAGTGATTAATCCTGAAGGTCAAAAGCTTTCTGTTAATACCTTTCTGAATCAGAGCCTGTTCCTTCATCTAGGAGGAGTTGCCCATGAATGCATAAGGGCAGGTGCAGACAGATGAGTCCCAGTCTACATGGATGGACTGGTACAGTGCTGCTGTGTTTGTATGTGTTTACTGCATACCCAGGAGCAATGCTTTTTAGGACACGCTTTAGTTTACCATTTTGCATTATTAGAAACTGCATGTGGGTAGTAATACTTTCTTAAATTTTTATCCAGGAATGTGTTTGCACTGTGTCGTGGTTTCAGGTCAGCTCAGCCGGTAACAAAGCACCACGAAGCCGCTCACTCACTCCCCACCCCCTCGCCTGGCCATGTTGGGATGAGGAGAAAATACAAAGGCAGGCTCATGGGTCGAGACAAGGATTGGGAGGGATCACTCCCCACTTATGGTCACAGGCAAAAGACAGGCTCAACTTGGGGAAGAAAAAAAATCATTTTAATTTACTACAAATCAAAGCAGAAACAAAACACAAGGGTATTAGGAAGGGAAACCGAACATCAGAACAATCTCCCCCCACCCCTCCCGCCTTCCCGGCTCAGCTCCACTCCTGATGCTTTCTACCTCCTCCCCCCAGCGGCGCAGGGGAATCGGGGATGGGGGTTGAGTCAGCTCGCCACA
>VYZV01011004.1:46721-85840 GCA_013401275.1 Pandion haliaetus | reverse complement strand
CCCCCCCGCCTAGAGCCGGGTCCAACATTTTGGCGCGCGGGTCCGACATTTTGGGGCAGCGAATTCTTCCAGCAACTTCTTAAAGGGGCCGCCTCTGCAGCTCCCCTCCCCTGCCACCAAGGCAAACCACACCACACAAATCCATAACAGGATTGTAGTCACAGATCGTGAAAGGCAGAATCATTTTTGTTTAGCTGCTGACTTTTAAGCATGTAAGTCCATCTGGGGTCTTTCTGACTTGGTATCTTGACTCCAACAGGCATCAGGAATGGGTGCTTAGAGAAATAATATCTGGCGACTGTGCATTGGCATACACAGAGACCCTTGAACAATGCTGCACCATTGGAGCTTTCTGGTTGTCTGGAGCTTGGCAGCTCCATGACACAGCACTTGCATTTCCATCACTGTGCTTAATTATTTGGGCGAACTGTGGACTTTACCAGTCACATCTCTTGAACTTGCTCAAGACAGTACCTGAAAGTGGTCTTGCTGCCTTCATTAGCTTGCAACTGATAAAAAGCCTGCAACATACCCTATCTCTCACAAAAGTCTTGGAACTTTTTGGTATGTCTATTGTTAGTGTCACTGAGAAGGCAGAAGGTTTGTTTAAACACCTGTGTTATGGGTTTTCCTTGGTGGCAGGGGAGGGGGGCTGCAGAGGTGGTCCCTTTAAGAAGTTGCTGGAAGAATTCGCTGCCCCACAAATGTCGGCCCCGCGCGCCAAAATGTCGGACCCGCCTCTAGGCGGGGAGTGACGGTGGTAGCGCCTCTGGGAAACATATTTAAGAAGGGGAACCGGTAGTGTGGGGTTGGGAAACCTGAGAGGAACATCGCTGCCGACACTGGAATCATGGAAGTGGAGGGGGAGGAGGAGGCGCCTGAGGAGGCTGATGGCCCTGCAGCCCAGGGGGGTGAACGGTGGAGCGGAGGCTCCCGAAGGTGGCCGTAACCCCATGGTAAAAACCGCGCTGAAGCAGTGTGAGACGGGAGAGCAGCCCGCGGAAAGGACCCGCGCCAGGGGAGTTCGGGAAGAACTGAAGCCCGCGGAAAGGATCCGCACCAGGGAAGTTTGTGAGGAACTGCAGCCCGCGGAAAGGAACCACGTTGGAGCAGGGAACGAGAGAGGAATCTTCCCCCTGAGGAAAGAAGCGGCAACGACGATGTGTGGCGAGCTGACTCAACCCCCATCCCCGATTCCCCTGCGCTGCCGGGGGGAGGAGGTAGAAAGCATCGGGAGTGAACTGAGCCGGGAAGGCGGGAGGGGTGGGGGGAGGTTGTTCTGATGTTTTGGTTTCCCTTCCTAATACCCTTGTGTTTTGTTTCTGTTTTGATTTGTAGTAAATTAAATTGATTTTGTTTCTTCCCCAAGTTGAGCCTGTCTTTTGCCCGTGACCATAAGTGGGGAGTGATCCCTCCCAATCCTTGTCTCGACCCACAAGCCTGCCTTTGTATTTTCTCCTCATCCCAACGTGGCCAGGCGAGGGGGTGGGGAGTGAGTGAGCGGCTTCGTGGTGCTTTGTTACCGACTGAGCTGACCTGAAACCACGACAATCTGTGATTCAGGAAGTCACAGTTTGTGGTCAGAGTGGCTTGGCAGAAGCATGTGAAATGATTCACCAGAGGACATTGCTGCTCTGGGGAGCAGGGCTCATGGTGGCTCACAAGGTCTCCTGGAAGATCATGAGAATCACCTGGGCCTGAAAGTATGATAATTTAAGCTAAATAATTTGGTTGGTTAGGTAAATAGTGAGTCACTGAGTGGGGCCTTCATACCTGCATTGTCAACTGCAAAGTGGACCATTTACTGGAAGGATAAGCAGAAAAAATATGAGATCTCAGTATATTATGAAATCTTGTGGTATCAGCAAAAAGGGGGAGTTTATGAGAGAAACTTTGAGAAAGAAATTAAATATCTTCTATAAAGTTGATCAGGAGTTTGTAGACAGGAAGACAAAGTTTACATGGAAGAGTTCTCTGGAGAAAAGAGATCTGTAAAGCAGTTCTGCATTCAGAATTAATGTGAGCCAGTCAAGGCTAATAACTGGGAAGAACACTCTATGCAAAATATTAAAAGAGGACAGTTCTTCTCAGGGATACTGAGGGCAACAGTCAGGTTTTACCTGCACACCAAAGCTCATCTCTCTCTTTGATGTTTTACAGAGGGTTCTAGCCAACCTTTCTCTGACTTTGCAGATCTTGCATTACCTAAGTACAGCATGGTCTGCAAAGTCCGCAGCATATGCTTGTTCTACAATCTTGCTTTCTCGGTGCTCACAGAAAGGATTAAGGATTATATTGCTGCTGGTGCCAGTGTGGAGGAAAAGATGGTACAGGTATAAAATTCCTCTTTCATACACACAGAAAAAGAAATGGGATTCCACTGTTTTATTAAGCACTTGCTCAAACCTGACAGAGAACATTTGTAAAGCATGTAAGTACGTTTCTGAAAACAAATGAAGTTCTGATGCCAGTTAGGTGTTGAAACGAATACTATTAATGCAAAACTCTATAGCCAAACTTTTCAAATTTTAAAAATCTCTGTTTTGCACACTTGACTGGCCAAATGACTGTATTACACAGGCTGTCTGTCTGCAATGTGCTCTATCTACAAGATCACAGCCACCTGAAATGAACCTTGGAATATCATTATTGTTACCTAAACTACTGAAGAGGGGAGTTTTAAGGGGCTTAATAAAATATGCAAAGTTACTAAACATGACCAAGCTAAATTATTCCATTTGAGAAGAGTGCACATATTTTAGGAAAAGATTTGACAATGGAGAAACTCAGAGGTGTGATCTTACTAGGCAGTGTTGCATTTTGTGTGATAGCATGATGTGCCTTGACAAATGATGTGTGCTGAGTTTGCTAAACAGAAGCTTTGAAATACTTTCCTGGGGTTTCTTAAAGTCCTCAGTTGATCAGCCCAAAAGAGCCACTAGTCTATATGCATGGACAAGAGCTCATTCTGCTCTGTTTTGCTCATCCTGATGTCATTTAAGTTGGTGCAAAGGATGTAAAAAAGATTTAAAGATTTACCTTTCCTATTTGTTTTGTGCTTGTTGTACATAATCACCTACATGGTATGGAAAGGATCTTGGTCTTCCATGATGGAGTTCCAGTCAGACTTCTGTATTTAGTGCCATTTCCTGCTATATTATTTGGACTGAAATGGGGCTGGTATTTCAATGTCACCTTAATAGCAACAAGTATTTGTATGTAAGGTTTTATGTAAGTGATTTAGCTATTGCTCTTCTGTCATCTCTCTACAATATTATTTTGTGTTCTCCTAGAGGAGAAAAATATTCTAGCTCTTGTTTTTATCTATAGACTAAAATAAATAAATAGAAATATTCAGAAAGAGATACATTATTAATGTTCAATGTATTGTCCCACTTTTATTTATCTTGAGGATATGTTTACATTTTGCATGCCTCTAGATGAATTGATGGATTTTTCTTGGGTTTTTTAGTTGCTGTTTTCTATGAGGAAAAATTACAGTGTTGAAAACTAGACACTATTATAAAGTGTAGTGGCTGTAGTCAAGAAGTGTGTGTTTTATCTGGGATGAAATGGAATGTCTCCCTTATTCCCTGTAGAGGAGGGAGTGAACATAAGTAAACTGTAAGCAATTTTTACTCCTAGGTACTGTAAGGAGGCTGAATCAAATTGGCTCTGGAGCTGCATTCTACTTGTCTAATAGGCTACGGGGTTTTTTCTTCTTTTATAGGTTTTTGTTTTAATACATTTCTGATGAAAAAGGGATATAAAACACTCCAGTGAAGAAATATTTTCTTGAAGAACTACCTCTTTTACCAGATGTGAAAGCTCACCTTCTTATGCAGGTTGATATTGTCCTAAAAGAACTGTTTTTCCTTACCAAATGTTGCTACTATAGATGCAATCTAGAAATGGACCTTTACAAGGTAATGATTTATATTTACCAAAAATGGTTTGATATAAAATACTGTTCAGAATAGAAGGGGTAAGAAATTTTTGAGTAATTTTTGCAAAGTTCGTTTCCAGAATACAATTCAGTATATCCCATGTATATAGTTCAAGGGTCTATCAGTTCAGCCCACTTCCACTGTGTTTTGTGTTGGAAGAAGGACAATGATCTTTCTTCTGCTTTGAGAATCAAGTAATCTGACTAACAATTGGCATCTGAGAGCTGGAGCAACACTGGAGGGAGATTATGTGTGGTGGCTTTTCATGAAATATCCAGCTACCTTAGGCACAGTAGTAGGAAGAAGAGGCACAAAGGTGAGTTTTAATCTCTACTTCCTGAAAGCACTGGGATTTTTGCTCTGAACCACAAAAGTAATGAAAAAGAAAAAAATTTGCTGTGTTTACTGTTTGACAGGTAGTTCCCCATGTCTTCTTTTTTGTGATTGTCACTGTGACTAATTTTATGTGTGAGATTTCACTTCAAATAAACTTTTCCTTACTGTGCCCATAAAATATCCCCTTATCCTCCCTAGAAAGTGACTTCAAGAAAAGCTAAGCTATCAAAATCTTCTGCAGGATAATCATGTACTTTGGAAACACATGTAGCTCTGCCTATTTGCAGAGCTAAAGAAATGGACCTTAGTGATTTGGGTTAATTTTATTAGCCTGTGATTCTTTCAAATATATTTCTGTTTGTCCCAGACAATTCTAGCATGAATTGTGTCTCTAATCTGTACAAGTTGAACAAGAGTACTTTTAACTAATTTACCTGAAATTCAGTGCACCAGTGTGAATCTTCACAACTTAGAATCTGAAGGGTCTGTCCCTGAAATGTGTCTTGTCATTTCAGCATCCAGATATTTTTCCAAAATGACTGGATTTGGGCCACATATTTAACATCATTCTGTTACCTACTAGGAATTTGGGGTTTAATTCAAAATCCCCTATGTCAGTTACTTGGCAATCTTACTGAGACCACCGTCTCAAACTTTTAAACTGCTAATTCTTAGGTAGTTCTTCTGGACACACTAACTCATGTTCTGGTATTTTATGCACACATTGACATATGGTTAAAGATTTTGAAAATGACCTTTTCATGGCTAAAAAGGATTTACCTATGATTTCTTTGTATTTCTGATCCTCAAGCTATAAACTTGCATTTTAGGGAACAATTTTAGAGAGCTACCTTATGTTGTGAATCCAGACTTCAGAGGACGCAGAATTTCTTCTTTTTTTTTAAAGCTGCAATTTTTTCCAAGTAGATGATAATAGAATTTTCTTCTTTTTAAGAGCTCTTTCTTTGAGTTAAATAACCATTATCTTTTGAGTACAGGATTCATTGGGATGGACTATCTTGGAAGGAATTTATCCTAAAACTTAAAGAATTTGCCCAGCTTGTATTAGAAGTCACTGCTGTAATACAAAAAATTGGTACCTGAAAGACTCTTCGTCTCTCTTACATTTATCTTTTCTTAAAAATCAGTTTTTATAGGCTTTTCCAATAAAAAACTGACTGAACTCCTTTATTTTTCTATTTTGAAGCAAACTTTTCTTTTACTTCTCCATCACAGTTTGTTTTGGGTACAAGAAATACTTTTTGATGAAGAAGAATCTCTTCATTGCCTGGTTTACCAAGTCAGGTGTTAAAGGTCTGTCAAAATCTGAAAAGTTGAGGGACTATTGCAAGGTCCTTGATTAGTCACTTCCTACTTTTCTTTCTGTAATGCCAGTCTATGTCTGTAATGCCAGTCTATGTCCTAAAATATCTTAACTAAACTTTAGGCTGCTGTGTCCACTGTGTGCCCTTTGACTGCAGTAAAAGCATAGCCATCCAAAGAGAAGCTGTTTTAAAGCCAGAAAATCAGCGTCAGCTGAGTTTAGCCTTTGGAGAAATGGGCCTGTCCCATCATGGGGAAGGATGCAGCCTCAGAGGACACTTGACCAAGCTCTCCTCATGACTGCACATCCTTTCTGGGTGTGCAGATATGCAGGGAGTTTCAGTCAGCTCATCTGAAATACAAAGCCTCATCTTCCAGCACCCTCCATTAAATTGCCTTGCCTCCTCATTGCCATTCAATCTGTATATGTTGGTTGGGCTTGGAGAATAAGAGCCATGAGGGTGATTTGCACAAGACTGCCTATTTAAAAATAGCTATCTTCTGGGGTTGAGCGTGTTTCCCAGGTGAGATCAGGACACTTACCATGGGGAGAGAGGCTCCAATCAGTGTTGGTGTCAGGCAGCCTGCTGATTTCTGCAGGGAGCTGCTCCTCCCTCCCCATTGCTAGAGCAGGTCTATCTTGCTGGCCTGTTCTCTTCAGAGCCAAGATCATTGGTTCATGCCACTTTGCATGCCTGTGGGGTGGCAAAGGACTTTTCACAACTCAAGACAAGTCAGCACAGGAATGTCAGAATGTAATAAAATTTCACCAGGTTCAGAAAGTAATAAAAATTGCATTAAAACAGCCTGCAAGACTCAAAAACTCATCCTGCCTTTTCTTAGCCTTTCCATAATCCTGGACTTTTTAACCAGGAAACTTTTCTTGTTTGGGGGTGCTTAGTTTCTTTAAACTGTTCTCCTTTCTCTTTGATGCCTGTGGGTCAGAAGAAACCAGCTCTGTGAGGGAAACAGGCTCATTGAACCTGTTTTTTGTCTGGATTTATTGCCCTCTGTGTATCCTTGAATCTGTAGTCAAAGAGCTTCAGAGCCAGCTCCCCAAGAGCAATGAGGTTTGTTTGCAAAAGCCACATCCAGCTACCTTCCCACCATTCCTTGCACAGCACCTACCTCTTGGGAGTTTTCTTGCATTTAGACACCTCAGCCACTGCAACCTGCGTGTGAATACTTCAGGGTCAAATGCCTTCATCTTCCTATTATGTGTGCTCCCCTGCACCTGGGAAGGCCCCAAGAGGCTCTCTGCCTTCTCACAACACCAGCCATCTTTACTTCTGGAGCTCTTCTCTTGTGCAGCAGGAGCATCACCGTGTCTCTGGGTGTTTTCAGGATGGAAGGAAACATATGCCCCTCTCTCCTCCTTCCTTCCCTCAGCTGTTGTTGGAAGGCAGTTGTGGGTCCATGAGTCAGGCAGTAGCTGTGTTACTGTGACTCAGAGGGACACAGTGTGTAATGGCAGCAGGGACGCCAAGCTGTTACTTGCACTGCCACTTCCACAGTGTGGCTTGTAGCATGTCTTGCAAAAAAGCCACAACTCCATGCATATAAGGCATCTCTCTGTCATACTCTGCCCTTCCAGAAGCCGCGGGAGAAGACTGAATCTAAACTTAAAAACAACAACTTGGGTATTGTTTGTTTAAGTTACATAACTCTGCTAAGCAGCTGCTATGTCAGGCACACCACCCATATGACCAGCATAAATTGTATTCCTATTAAAGGCTGCTGCTGCATAGTGTCACATCACCTTAGCCAACCTGTGTGGAAGTGGGGTCTAGAAGCTTGTCCTGGCAGCATGCCACCTCCACAGATAGTCACTGCCAACCAAAATGAAGCAGTGTTGCCTGGGCCAGCATGGTCCATAACTGCTTCAAGCCCTCTGGGGAAGTGACCACTTCGCTGGTAAGCCCTGGAGTCTAATCAGGAAGGTGGCAGGTTTCCATCTCTTCCTCCAAAACATGGGGAAAGAAGAGATGTAAATTCACTGTGGGAGGGAGCACCGTCAGCTAGGGCTGATAGAAGAGCAGTAGAAATGTGTTGAAATTTTAGAGGGAAAATTTGGAGCCAGGGAAGAAGTAGGTGAGACTGCAGTCACTGCATAAGCGCACCTATTGACCAGGTGCTTGGCATGCACAAGAAATGCAAACCCATTGGCTTGAAAAGGCTTTGCCTACAGGCAAAAAAAAAAAAAAAAAAGAAAGAAAGAAAGAAAATCCAAGCAATTTATAGATCATATAGCTTTTCTTGAAGTTTGTTGCAACTGACTCCATGGGTTACAAGGGAGAAGGACTTGGGGGTACTGATGGATGAGAAGCTGGACATGAGATGGCAATGTGCGCTTGGTAGCCCAGAAAGCCAACCATATCCTGGGCTGCATCAAAAGAAGCATGGCCAGCAGGTTGAGGAAGATGATTCTTTCCCCCTCTACTCTGCTCTGGTGAGACCCCACCTGGGGTACTGCATCCAGCTGTGGAGTCCTTAGTACAAGAAAGACATGGACCTGTTGGAGTGGGTCCAGTGGAGGGTCATCAAAATGATCAGAGGGATGGAACACTTCCCTCTGAAAAAAGGCTGAGACAGTTGGGGTTGTTCAGTCTGGAAAAGAGAAGGCTCCAGGGAGACCTTATTGCAGCCTTTCAGTACTTAAAGGGGGCTTATAAGAAAGATGGGGACAGATTAGGGCCTGTTGTGATAGGACAAGGGGTAATGCTTTTACACTAAAAGAGGGTAGATTTAGACTAGATATAAGGAAGACATTTTTTACGATGTGGATGGTGAAACACTGGAACAGGTTGCCCAGAGAGGTGGTAGTTGCCCCATCCCTAGAAACATTCAAGATCAGGTTGGACAGGGCTCTGAGCAACCTGATCTAGTTGAAAACGTCCCTGCTCATTGCAGGGGAGCTGGACTAGATGATCTTTAAAGGTCCCTTCCAACCCAAACCATTCTATGATTATATGATCAGTGGCATAAAGTCCAGCTAAAAGCCAGTCACCACAGCGGTACCCCAGGATGGATACTGGGGCCAGTGCTGTTCTACCTCTCTGATAATGCCTTGGACAAGGGACAGAGGGCATCATCAGCAAGCTGCAGACTATCCAGGAGGGGAGGAGTGGTTGATACACCAGACAGCTGTGCTGCCATTCAGAGGGAGCCCAAGTGTATGCAGCCCTGAGAAACCTGCTCTAGTTGACCCTGCTTTGAGGAGGGGGTTTGGACTAGATAGTCTGCAGAGTTGCCTTCCAGCTGCAGCCATGCAGTAGCTCAGATTTTCTGTAAGAGCTTGCTCTAATTTTTTAACAAATTTTGTCAGATATTTGCTTTTTACTAATGCTTAACTACTTTGCAGACCTTTCTTGTATTTGTGTGTCTGTGCACTGGGGGTTGCACTGTGGGTTTCACTGGCTGTCTCAAGTTCACAGCAACGGGCATGTGGCAGCTCAGGCTGAGTGTGAGAGGGGGTATGTAAGAGAAAGTTACATCATCATAGCTATTTTTTCTGTTTGCTAGTATATATTAGGCTGTTGTCCTCCTGTTAGTATTGACAATTAATAACTTTTACTGTATTTATTTCATTCAGAATTTTTCTTGTGAATCTCCACACATTCTACCTTACACACTTTCTTTCTTTCCACTACAAAATTTTCTTCTTTGGAGTCCCAGAAGCTAAACAGCATTAGGGCTTCCACAGTCTTGGAAGACTGGAGGATAACATGTCTTCATTGATGTAACAGACCATGGGTCCTTGCAGAAATGGACACATTTTGTACCTTGTGTCCACTGCAACGGGCAATGTGTTTCCACTGCAGAAACGACTTTTTTTTTCTGGAGACCTCATTTGACATGTAAGTCATAAAGCAGTGGTCCAGGACATGCACATGAAATGGCCTGTTTGCTTCACAGCTGTCTCTTGAGTTCCTGGATCCCTGCTACTTTATGTCGTGCTGATTGTAGGGTTAATTTAGGCTGATCCTTTCAGATGGATTGTCAGACCATGCTTATCGTGCATGTGAGGTTATCTAATAGGATTTAAAAAAAAAAAAGGAAAAAAAAGGAAAAGTGATAAAGTGACAAGTGGTTCATGTGGTTCACCACAGTTGGGTGATCAGCTGACTTTTTAAAAAAATCTGAATCATACTGAGTATAAGCTCAGTCTTGCACCTTACTACAGAGGGGGGAAGCCACATGTAAGCGGGTGATTTTGGCTGCCCCACATATGGCAAAAGGTTATCTTTCCTTTCTGCTTTATTTACCATCACAGAACCTGCCTTACAAAGGAGACTGAGATAGGTGTGTACTCTATGGTGTCTGGTGGGGTACGGGCTGTCTTCTCCTGCCTGGATTCTTCAGTGTCTAACAAGGATCAAGCTTAGATTGTATTATCCTCTTTAGTGAAGTACTGATAGGATACCTTTCTTCTGTCTGTCTGATATTTTTGAAACTTCTTGAAAATCATAATTTTTGCCATCTGTTGCATACTGTCAAGTGTTGTTGAAATTGGTTGAATGCAGAATTTTTTTCAGGTGAAGAAGAAGGAGGACGTCAGCATACAAGGAAAATAGGATCATGTATGCTGGATTTTAAGATGTCATTATAAAAGCAGCTGGGTTTAAAAACACAGAAAGTTCATTACATTTGCTGGTCTGTCACGATCTGACAGTCTTTTAAGAGTCACTTTGGACAACAACTTCATTATAAGGAAATGGGGCAAGTATCTTTTATTCAATAAATGTAAGGGGATTTTTGTTGGTTTGGGTTTATTTTGGGTTGGTTTGTTTGGGGTTTTTTGTTAGTGAAAAAACAAAAAGGAATAGATGATTGCTGTGAGTTCAGCCTCACGGTATTGTTTAATACTAGCAGTATGTGACATGTCCCAGATGTAGTGGTAGAAAGTGTGAAAGATTATTGTTTGTTAGCTTTTTGCAGGGCACTTGTTCCTAAGTAAATATTTTCATCTGTGATGTAATACTTGCTCTCCTTCCCTTTCTTGCTGGATGGCACAGCCTTTGCAGAAGCCAAATCCGAAGGAGACAATTCTAAGAGCCAACAGAATGCATCTGTGTCCACTTAGGTGTTGGCAAAACCAGGTAGGCTGAGCAATAGATCAGGCAGCATTCCTGGAGCTACTGAGCAGTCATGCAGAAGCTCTTTTCTCTTGGGTATAAGACCAATAATTGGCAGGATGTTTTCTCCTTGCTGTCTCAAAAGGAATACTGTCAAGCTGAATTCTTGAAATACACTAATTTAAACTGTGAAAGTTGCTGACCATTCACAGCTGGGTAAATGTGCTGCATGTTAAAAAAAAAAAAAAAAAGGAATTTTATTCTGTCCCTTTATTCCTGTTCATGAGGAGGACAGGTCTGGTTGTCTCTATGCTATTATGAGACAGACTGCTGCACTAGCATGGGCCTCCCACAATGGTTAGTATGCACTGGCAGACAGTACCCTGCTCTTCTGAATGTTCCCACATAAAGTAAATCGGTAAAACCCCAGTGGCTGAGGAACTACAGTGGAAATGAATAGGTCTGGCTTTCATTCCTGGCTTAGCTGTAGATTGCCTGTATGATCTTGGATGGTGTTTGGTTTCTTTTATATGGAGATGGAAGCCAGATATGGGTTCTTTTTCCTGTTTATTTCAGCTGGAGGTTCAGGGCAAGGGCTGACTCTCAGTGTGTTCTGCAAGATAGGGAAAGGCAGGACCTCCCCATCCAGGAATTCAGTACTGATGTGCTTTTGCACTGTTGAGGAGGCAGTGGCTCCTCGCTGCTCACTGGATGTGGCTGCTCACCTCCTTGCTATGGAGGGGTCTGCAGTCACACTAGATAGTGCCAGAGCCCCATAAGTGGGTAGGTCTCATTCTTGGCAGCAGCAGTGTACAAGAGAAGTGCTAAAGGTAGCCATAGCTGAGAAGTGAATTAAAATGGTTGTGTTGTTACCAGATTAGTCATAGGTGTGTCGTAGGGGGGCAGTCTGGCAGAACTTCGTTGTACTTATTTGCAGAAGAAAGTGGAAAAGCATGTTCAACAAAAGGAACCTAAGCCAAGCCAAATCCCCAATGGCCTATTCTTCCTGCTAAGTGGCTACATGTGTTTTATTGCTGAGCAGCCAGTTAAAACTTTCAGGGAAATTTGGGTGGGGTGTGCTGGGACTGCTGACTCAGTGCAGCTCTTGCAGCCTATTCAACAAAAACATCTGGTACAGCTCTGATTTACACTTGTTTGAAAAGAGAAATGCAGGTGCATCTATTGCTGCAGTGGGAAGCTGTTAAACAAAGGGACCTTCTCCCACACCACCACTCATCAGGGTGACCCGGCTGTGGCTTGAGAGCCATCTCTTCTGCAACTGTTACACTTCAGAAGCCTCATGCTCTATCTCAGCACATAAGTGTTAGACATCCCTCAATCCACTGACAGAAAGCACTATTTCTTTCTTACATGGGATTATTTATATCCCTAATGAAGGATTTGACTGTTTGGTGTAAGTGTCCTGTTTTCAACCAGTGGAGTGAATTTAAACTGATTTAGATTTGGTGGATTGATTCACATGAATTGAAAAGACCTTTCAATGAAATAGAATCATCCACCCAGGAGCTAAACAACCAGTAAAAATTGTTGAAGCTTTCTCCCATAAAAAAAAGTCTGACCTGACAGATCCACTTAATAGAAGTATTAAGTACTGATCACTTTGCCATGCTATCCTGCCACAATCCAGGAAGATGAGAAAGAGTTGTAAGGTGAGTGTGCCCCTCTGATGTTGGTGCTGGAGAAGGCTGAAGGCCAGCTCTATGATGTAAGCATGCGCAAGCACCAATTGAACTGTCCTGTTTTATAGCTTCTTGGGCACCGATGTAGCTGTCCACGAGAAATGCCAGGATATATTCCCATCTGTAATGCTCCTTTTCCAGCAGTCTGGCACAAGTTTGAAGTGTAGTGACTGTTTGCATTGTAAAGCTAAACTTAATGAAGTAGATATAGTTGGGCTTAAAGGCTGCAGTTCACCATGCATGTCTCCAGGATTAGGCTGGCATACTTTCTTTGAAACCACTGGAGTTAACACTGGCATTAAGTTGCAGTAAGTGCCAAACGGAGCTCTAATCCTCTGTCATCACTCAGCAATGTGCTCTTGTGGCAAAGTAGGTTAACAGCATCCTGGGCTGAATTAGGAAGAGTGTTGCAAGCAGATCAAGGGAGGTGATCCTTCCACTTAGCTCAGCACTGGTGAGACATATCTACAGTGCTAACTCCAACTCTGGGTTCTCCAGTACAAGAGAGACATGGAGAGACTGGAAAGAGTCCAGCAAAGGGCCACAAAGAGGATGGAGAAGTTGGAGCATCTGACATAAGAGGAGAGGCTGAGACAGCTGGGGGTACTTAGCCTGCAGAAGAGAAGGATCTGGGGAAATCTCATAACTGTGTACAAATACCTGCTGGGAAGAAGTAAAGAAGATGGAGCCAAAATCTTTTCAGAGGTGCCCAATGAAAGGATGAGTGGCAATGGGCACAAAGGGGTTTTTGGTTGGTGGGGGTTTTTTTGTGTGGTTTTTTTTTTTCTTTTTACTGTTATGGTGGTTGAACACTGGCATGGGCTGGCCAGAGAGGCTGTGGAGTCTCTATCCCTGGACATATTCAAAACCTGACCAGATGATATCCTGAGCAACTTGCTGTAGATAACCCTGCTCTGAGCAGGGTTTGGACTAGATATCTCCGGAGATCCCTCCAGCCTCAACCATTCTGGGATTCTGTCATTGAAGAAAGTCTCAGTATGCTGCACAATGGGTACTGAACTGCCATGGTCTTTAACTCACCTTAATTGTGTGCAGATCCAGTTCATGTGCTGCCTAAACTTCGCTCCTCAGTCTCTTTCTTCTAAACATGGTTCATACTAATGCAGATAACAAGGAAACACTGTGACAGGTTCTATTAGGGCACAATGGATTGTCTAAAGTGTAAATAACCCTGAGAATTACAGAAACATTTGGGGAGAAGGGTGAACAATGCCCTGACTGTTGCTCAGCGACTGTCAGAGTAAATGAACTTAGCTAGCAAACAGGTAAGTACTCCCCTGAGTCAGTCAAATGCAAGGTGAGACCAGCAAGTCAAACCACGATTCACTTTTGCATGTCATTTTGCTATAAAAGGCCCCATGTGTTAAATTCCATGTGCAGTTTTCATATGTTTTTGCAGTTACATCTACTGGGATTAACCCTGAAACTTGTACTTCATCAACAATGCTTCAGGTAACAGTTGAGCAGAATAGAACCTGGATAAATCTTCCATAGGTGCTTCAGCTATGCAGGCCAGTAATTAGTAAGAAACATGATTAACATTGTTACTAAATCTAGTTTTCACAGGTTTGCTTTCCCAATACGATGGCATTTCTGTTCCCCAAAAGGCAAATATGGGTAGAATAAACTTGATGAGAACAGAAGCCCCAAATCTAGCCTATGATGTGTGTAGCAGAAGACAGCCCGAAGCATCCAGCTAGACACTATAATCCCAAGGAGTTTGGCCAAGGCTGCTCTGCATTTTGGGAACACAAGTTCGCCTGAAGCTCAGGGCAGTGTTTGTTACCTGGCAAAAGCCTTGCAGAGAGCTTTTGAAGTCTTCCTGTGTGGAACAAAAGAACTCTATGCTATTCTAATTTTTCAGATCTATGTGAGTGATCCCCAAACTTCTGAGAAGCCCCAGTGTTAGGGGGCAGTGAGGCTTTACTAAAGCAGCTTCTTTAAAACACTATACTATCTATGCAAAAACACTTCCATTGTAACATACTAGCTATGTTGAAAGGAAAAAAAAGAATCTGAATGCTTTGTGGCAGTGGCAAGGAGTACTGGGGATGGACTTGCAGGATTATGATGTTGTGAGAAAACATTTTGACTGTTGGAACCCACCAGGTTCGTACCCAGGCAGTGTTCCTTTGTGTTTGCAGGTGCTTGCTGTATTTCTGTTTGTCTCTTGACTAGTGTTTTCTCATTTCACGTACATTTGCTCTCTCAGGACACTGAATGTGCTTTGGAACACAGCTATTATTTAAAATCACTTGCTCTCACACAATGAACAGACAGGCTGTAAAAGCAAGGGTGACTTTTTTGTTCATGTATGTGATGAGGTCTCTTACCTGGATACTGACCTTGTCACCCATTGTTCTTCTTGGCTTTCAGCTCAGCGATTCTGTCAATGACTGTGGCTTAATTAGGGAATGAAGAAACACAGCACTTCCTTAGCAAATTGAAGAATGTGACTGCAGTGTTCAAAAGGCTTTTGTGTATGTCTTGCTTCAGGGTGCAGCATGGTGCTAATGGTGCTTAGGCTCTCAGGGCACAGAGAGGGCATTGGCAAGGCCTTCCCACCCTAAGGGTCCAGTGGTGGGTGCCCAACATTGTAATAGGAGAAGAGGTGCAGCCGAGTGAGGTCTGTCAGAGTGCTTGCCTTTGGAGTTCACCCTCAGCAGCAGAGACACTAGGATGCCACTGGCCCTGCAGACATCCAGGTCTTGAGCCTCGCTGTAACCAGGCTCAATCTTCTTTATACACATGACTTAACATCCTTAAGAATAAGTGGACTGAGGATACTTCAGTTTGGAAGAGACCCAACCTTTGTCCAGTCAGGTCTTGAAAAAATCTAAGCATTGAGATTGCACGTCCTCTTTGGGTCCTGGCTCCACTGCTGGGCTGTCCATTGAAGAAAAAGCTTCTGCTTATACCTGGTCTGAAGTGCTCTTATTCAGCTTTTGCCCATTGTCCCTCACCATCCCAAGATGAGAAGCACCTGGCTCCATTTCATTGATCCCTTCCCCATGGGTACTGGGGTGCTGCTAGGCAGTGGTGTATTGACTGCTCCCTGCAGTCTGGTGTCAGCTGAAAACTTGACAAGAATCTGCTTCATCACCTTCCCCAGCTTCCTTATAAAGGTGTTTTTCTCTGCCTCCCTGCAATTGAGGTGTTACCATTAATTATGCTAAATCAGACTAGCCTAGCTAGCCTGAAAAGTGCCTTTTCACCCTGAGTTCTGCCCCACAATTGTACAGGGAGTGAACAAGTATTTTATCCTAGTTGGTTTTGAATTTCAAACTTATTATCATTGAATGTCCTTTTGATCTTCTGCCCTGAAAGAAGCAGGATGGCATACTGCTGACTTATTTTCCCTGTCATTTTTAACNTACAAAGGTAATCTAATCTTGACAGTGTCTTGAATCTTTCTTTCTATTCTTTCACTGTCCTCTGGGAGATGGAGTGACACCTGATTCACCCCAGTGTCCAGCCAAGGACAATTGATAGATGATCTTTTCCTGTATTATGACTTATTTCTTACGCATCCTATTAGGTGTCTAACTTCATAAATCACTGTTTCATGTGAAAGGAATTTTTATGGAACTGATCTTGATGGGTGCCTTTCTTGGGCAAAGTTGGTGAACTTTCAACTCCAGGGAGTGCACAAGAATGTTTATGTGAATACACATGTACAAACATGCAAGCACATACACACAAAATATTTTTTTTTTCCTCCTGCAGCTTAGAATTTTATCTATAAGAATGTTTTCTCCAACTGGTGTATTATTTCTGCTTTTGCTCATTAGTGTTTTAGTTACATAATGGTCTTATTACTCTTTCCCATGGATTTAAAGACCGCAGCTGACTCCAGTTTCCTTCCTTCACAGAGGTGCTTAAGAAGGTGGGTGGAAGTGGCTGAGCTACAGCCTATGAAGAATCCCAAGGACAGCGTGTCTGTTTGGGATTTCTGACCCACTAAGATGAACACAGGTTAATTGTTAAGATCAGCTAGTTGTGTGGTGATAACAGTTTGTCAGGGAGGTTCAACCAGGCAGTTGCTGTGGAGTGACGAAGAATGCCTCCATGAAATGAGTAGCAGTAAATGAGACTCTCAGCTGCCATAAATAAGCTCAGCTCCAGTGAATTTAAGGGACTTCTGTGCTGAGCTGCAGTAGATGAAGCTCTGACCTGTTATTTATTTATTTGTTTGGTTTTTTGGCACCACTGAGATGAAAGCCTTGTTCCTGGGACATACCTGTAGCCTGACACAGATGAAAGAAGTGTAATAAATGAGGTCCAAGCTGTGTGTAGGAAGGGAAGTACAAATGTGATCCTGTAGCAGCAATGCAATGATGTATGAAGCAAGACCTAAAAATATAGTGTGGATAATGGAGAGAGGGGAGGAAGGAGTGAGAAAGAGGAAGGAAGAGAGGAGAGAAGGGGAAAAAAAGGGAGGGAGGGAAGGAGGGAGGGAGGTGGTTTTGGGTTCCCTTACACAAATGCCTTTCTGTTTGATACAGCATTGACCAACCTGTAGCTCTTAAATGAGCAGTTCAAGTGCACCTACATGATAAGGCTACCTCATGTGTTTGATAGCTGATGCTGCTGTCCTTGCTGGTGACCTGGAAAGGGACCACAGCTCTTTATGTGGATGACGTTTACGGCTGGTCCAGTGTAGACCAAGGATGTGAAGAGTAATGAGGACAGGGAAATAACATCATGTGGTTATTGCAAAATCTGAAAAAAAGTAGCAAAAATTTACAGAGTGACATTGAAACAGAGAAAGTATAAAGTAATCTGAAATGGAGCACACATGCATTCTCTGTGGGTGAGAACAATGTGGGAAGCATGGAGCTGGAGGAATGAGCCAGGCACTGTTGTCAATGCTGAATTAGCAATGACTATGCTGTATTCCCTGCACTGCCTGAGCAAAAGCACTGTGTCTTGGAAAGAGGAGAAGGTAGGCACTGTCTGTACCTACTCCAGTTCAGCTGCTGCATTCAGGGCTTGGCAACAAACTTACAAAAACCTATTAAGAGGCTGGAGGGAACTGCCGAGTGATGAGGGTCTGTGAGGACTGGCTGATGTGGAACCCACGAAATTGTGAAGGCTGAGAGCCTGGCTAAGTACAGGGGTGTGACTGCAGCTTGTCTGTCTTCAAGGCACAGGTGGAGGTGCCTGTGGCTGAGTTACAGACTTCGGGTTTACCACAGACAGCTCTCACCTCATGAATTTTCTGCATTTACTAAGGAGAACACTAAAATGTGTGTTCACACTTGGTCTGCTAAAGCCCTGCTGGGCTTTCAGAAGGAAAAACTGATCCATAAAGACAACTCCTTAGAGGTGGAGTATAGAATAAAGAGACAAAAATTTAAAACAAAGCAAAGCTGAAGTTTCTGGGACTAATGAAAACATCCTCAAGCCTTGTGTTTTGCAAGGCACTGCAGTGGGTGATGTGGTATGTCTGTTTTTGCTTAGTCTGTACAGCTCATTAGCAAATGCAGGCACAATGTGAAATCTCTGCTGGTTGTTTGTGTCTGGGAAACAAAGGTGGTGGTAAATTTCTCAGATGATTTTATGAAGAGCTGCCAGTGACTGGGTCTCAAGGAGACTGGCCTGAGCAGCATGTATTTGGTAGGGAGTCTAGCAGTTGTGCTGACCTGCATGTGGGACTACATTTGACAGCTGCCCTGTCATTTCAGAGTAAACTAAGTAAAGTAAACTCTGGGTGCCACAGGGATTGCTTCTGCAACAGCTGGAGATTGTTCCTGATCTGGCATTCTTTTCTACCAGGAGAGAAATGTGGTAGTTTGGCACTGAGCAGGAATGGTGTTGCTCTCTTGGTACCGTTTCTTTCACACCTCTTAAATGTTTCTTGGACTGGATTATCACACACAAAATTTGTTTGCACGCTGCAGCTCTTGTATCACTGTGCAAAAGACGTTTACTTAGTTGTGTCTTTCTGCACAACCTCTTTTAACCATCTTGCATTAGGATTTTGCTGTATACTGATGTATGCAACATCTCATCTTTGGGCTTGCCTGTTTCTGTTAAGTTAGGCTCTTAACCAAGCAAACACTTTACTATGTATTTGAAGATAAGCCTCCTGCTCTTGCTGAAGTCATTAAGACTGC
This sequence comes from Pandion haliaetus, assembly GCA_013401275.1. NCBI lineage: Eukaryota > Metazoa > Chordata > Aves > Accipitriformes > Pandionidae > Pandion > Pandion haliaetus. The sequence continues at coordinate 67,319 of VYZV01011004.1, read as the reverse complement.
TTGGCCCGTTAATTTTGATACATGTGTGCATACATGTGACTAGCAATGTTGCTTAGTGGCTACGAGAAAATACTTCCCCCTAGGTAGGTTGCTGACCAAACACAAGACAGGGAGCTCTGTAAAAATCATGTAGTTACAAAAACTTTTCTCCTTCAGCTTAGCCTGATGAAATTTGTGGCATCTATCCAGATGAAGACTGGAACTGTTTGTGTTCCTTTTTTAGCTCACTGGGTTTGTGTGTGTGCTGCAGGCACTTCATATCATTCTAGTATATTTATACTTTCAACTTATTGATTGGTAGATGGGATGATAGGCCTTTGGATTTATTTTGCTGCTCATTTATATTTAATTTGGCACAGGCATAAAAAAATCAACCTTTATTCATTTACCATCTATTCACCATGATTGTTTTTTAGAAGGCTTAAAAATAGAACATCCATACACTAGGCAACTGGCCGACATGCGCATGGTTCCAGACATGTTGCCGTAGATCTGGCTGTAAATTTTATCTACAGTTTCCAAAAAGGGGGCATACCCTTAGGCCACCTGTACAGATGTAATCTTCACTGATATCAGTCTGTGAAGCTCTGACCTCTGTTTTCAGCAGCAAGCCTTTCTGGCACGCAACTGAGAGTCAAAAGAAAGTCTTGCTGTGAAATCTACCAAATTCACTGTGACCCTAATTCAGCCTGTCTTAATATTAGGAGTTTAACATATATGAGTGGTATCAGTGAACCCCCAGCTATCCTGGTGAGTGCCTGTGCAGGGCTGCTGAAGTGTTTGTTGGTGTGACTTCCCCCACTGTGTGGTATGTCCCTGCTGGATGGAACTGAAGGGGGAAGGCTGTTGTTTTGAGGGCATCTCTGTGTGCTCTGCAAGCTCTTGAGGGTGATCTGCACTGGGTGGAGCAGGAGGTCACGAGAGAAGGATGGCCAGAGAAGTGAGCTTGAGGCTCTTGGAGAGAAGGCAAACCTGCTGCTTTGCCCATTGGCAGTCCTGTTGCTGGAGCTGACTGATGGACTTGTAGGATAACCATGCTGCTCCTGAGTCCTGATCACTCATACTCCACTAGGCTTATCACACACAGTTCACAGAGAGTATTCTCTATATCACTTTCCCCAGCTGCCAGTAACAACTGCCTGTAATTTGCCTTGATAAATACAGTAGGTATGAGCGTTTAATTCAAAATGACAATTTAAGGTTTCAAAGCAGTTCACCTGCTCCGCAATGCTTTAAAGATCTTCAAATGCAATCTTTTGTATGTACTTAAAATCTGCCTCTGCCACTACTCAAGTGTATTTATAGGCTACTGGTGGGCTGCCTATGAAAATTCTCATCCCACAGTTTTTCCTTCAGGTTGGTGAATGCTGCTATGTTTCATGAAGGTTAATGCTACAAAGAGAGAGAAGCAGCTGCTCAGGATGGGATTGTAAATGCCTGCTAACCCCCTTAATCTGTGATCTCAATAATGTGTTCACTGCACACTGTAGAAGCACAGTTCTGTGTCGCTCATGCAGAATCAAAGGGTTGTTTCACTTTCCTTGATCCTTCCTGTATATCCACCTATGTCTCCTTTGAATCACTCCTCCAAGTTATCTTCTGCAGTATTCAACTCCTGTCCACAAAAAAAAAAGGCTCAGTTCCTCCCTATTTTCCTGCCCCCCTCCTCCCAGTGTGCAAGCATGCCCAAGATGAATCACTGCGTAATTATATTCCTATTGCTTGTATCCTTCCGTTGGCTCTCCCTTTCCGCTCGTTTCATGCTCACTTGCCAATCAAGCCTAACATGTGGGGTCCCTGGTTCATTAACCCCAGGGAAGACCTTCAGCAGCAGTCTAGTAGACACTCAAGAGCCTCCAGCCCATGTAGCCCATGTCACGGTCCTAGAGGGCAGGGTCAGCACAGCTTTGCAGGTACACCATCCTCTAAGTTGCCCTGAAAAATTGAGCTCTGCTTTAGGCTCCTAGCCACACTGTGGCTTTGTACTTGTGTCTGAGGCAAGAGAAGAGTTTGCCTGACTTTCCAACTGTGCACAGGGAGGCACAAGCCAGGGGTGTGATGGCTTTCAAGGACAATAGTGGGTGGCAGGGCTGTGGTTATACTGCAGTCTCCTGTAATAGTAGGGGTGAGAAGAGGGAGGGAGCCAAGGTAGGACAGCACTTGGTAAATGAGGTGAGGATTTGACAGAGGGATTTTGGGCTTCAGGGTTTTGCTACATTTTCTGCAGACCCGCTGCTATGGTTGCTGGGGTGGAAGCTGGCTCTTCCTAGGCACTCCCCAAGAGGACAGCCATGTGTGTAGCATGTGGAGCAGGGCAGAGCTGCAGTCTTTGAAGGCTTGACACGAGCATGCCCTAAGATCTGCTGATCAAGATTAAATATCAAATTAAGAAACGAGGGCTGGACACTCATGGAGTCAGAGACCGGACCAGGTAGATGTGGTCTGCAGCTTCCCTCTCTGCCAATGAGTTACATGGGTTGAAGCTCTCAGAGGGACCCCAAGCATGTCAGGAGCCTAAAGCAGATGGGCGCTATTCCTGTATCTTCCTTCAAACTTCCCAGCTGCAGAGCTGAAACACATAGCCTGGAGTGAGGAGCCTGTGGAGTGCAATTATAATCTGTTATGTGTGGTGTGAAAGTTGCAGGGACACCTTACTGGTGACCTCTCCTGTTTCTCAGTGCCCTTGTTACTGACTCAGCCTGTCCGTCAGCATGTTGTAACCCCTCTCTGTTCTTTGAACTCTCTCTTCTTTTCAAGTTGATGGCCTAGGTATCCACAGTATAAGCCTGTTTGACAAATTAAGAACACAGTCCTGTTTCTATAACAGATGCTGTTCACTTGCAAAATTTTGAGACTGTAGGTTACAGATTGTCACACTTGCAGAGTCTGCCCAGCAGCTATTTGCACATCAGCACTTGTGTGCCAATGTAAATGACTTCCTATAGCGATAGTGGTACAAAACAGTGGCTGGAAAGTGCAGTGGCTGCTCTGCATTTCCGCATGCAGTATTTCTCCCAGGATGTTTAAAGGAGCTATGCCTGTGTACAGTTTTGACATGTAAACCCTATGTGTTGTCCCTCCTGCCTTCTGTGGAGGTAGTATCTGCCATCTCTTTGTATTCCAGGCATATCTCACTCCACTGTGAGTACATAATATTGGTTAAATCATAATTCTGTTTTTGCACAGGGGAATGTCTTGTGGGAGAGTGAGCAGTATCTGTTTTTGGAAATCTGGCACTGGATCTGGCTTGATGTGAGGAAGAGTTGAGATGTAATGCTGACTTACTTTGTGGAGGTGCGCTCAGCCAGCACCCTATTTGCTTTGTAGTTGCTAAAGAAAAATGAGACACGCACAATGGGCGTTTCTTTCAGTCGTGCTAAGATACTGCAATGAAAAGCTAGCCTGGAAATATACTCACTTCAAAGAAATAACAGCCCAAAATGTGCTTTTGCAGAGTTTGAATGTTAGTCAACTTAATTAACATTTTGGCAGCTAACTACTAGCACTTCTATTTACAGGGACAATGGCCAGGGAATAGGTTATTGGACATTGCAGTTCTGATCTGTTTTATGTGCCTGACCTCCATTTCCACCCTCTCTCTTTGGTATCACTAGTTTGCTCAGCCTGTAGTTGTAATAAGGGCATTCTTGCAGTGTTAGTGGACATCCTGTAGCACAGCCAGGTGCTGCTGGAATACCACTCCCTGTGGTTTTCAACGTTGCTTAGTACCCCTTGGTCCCCATCCCTGCAGAGCTGTGTAGAGCCACCAGCTCCAGCCAGCATCCCTGCTTTCAGGAGGGGCTGGGTTTCCTGGTGGGAGCTGTGGACTTTCTCTCTCCCTGCTCTGGCTGCGCCTCACCTTCTGGCTGTTACTGCTTCTTGCACCTGGTTTCAGTCATCACTGCTGCATTGCTCAGTTCTTTTCTGGCTTTTGGCTTTGTGGCTGCAGGGCACTGGACTCCCCAGGCTGCAATTTGACCTGCTGCTTTTCCCTGGCCAGCTTTTGTCAGTTTCAGCTGTGTCTGGGTTGCTCGTTTTTCTATTCAGGTTTATATGATAACTTCTTTTCTTCCTTGTTTTAATTTTTGTGCTGCAGAGCTCCTAGTGCTTCAAGACCCTTCTGCGGGTTTATTCAGTGCTTTAGCTCCCATTTCATAGCTGTAAGGTCTTCTAGCCCCATGTGACCATGCGACACCAGCTCCTTGGCCAACACCTTACCTGGCCTTTCTGTGGAGCAGGGGTCTCCTCTGTTCTCTGGAAGGCAGGGATGCTGCTTCGCCTTTGCTTGGCAGCTGTTTCCAGCAGAAGAAGGCAGGGCATGGGGAGAAAGCAATGCTCAGTTCTTCCTGTGCTGCTGTGCCCTCTGCAGCACCCCACAGAGCTGGGTAGCTGAGAAGAGCATGCTGTATACTCCACTGCAGCACATGCTCCCTCTAGGATGTGCTGGGCACAGTCCTGCCCCCGCTCCACCCTGCCCAGTGTATGATTTTCCCAAATAGATACAATATGGTTCTTAATGCCTAATTCTTATTCTGAGAATACTTTCCTGCTCCTTGCTGGAAAGATGATTAATACTGCATTGCCCAGCCAGTCACACTATCCCCAGTAGAGCTATAAATAAATACCACCCAGCAGTTGCATACAGCAAGCCCTATTTTATTATTTTCCATTCATAATACAAAACATGAGAAGCGATTGCCGTTTGGAGAAGACGCTGAGTAACAGCTATAGTTTAGTAGTCATCTCTGCCTTTCATCCTTCAACATCCAGGGGGCAAAGAAATCCCATTTTTGCATAAGTTTTACAGTGGTTTAGTTGTGATGGTTATTTGTCCATCTAGTTGGCTGGGACACGTAATTAAGCGTGCAATGTGCTTCACGTGGCCCTAGGTAGGTATGTTTTTCCTGTTCAAAATGAGGTGAAAACCCTTCACCAGGACTTGCTTTGTTCAGTGGAAAATTGGTTTCTTAGCCCAAATGCAAACAACTGTTATGGTTGCCATGGTATCTTCATTTCTTATGAAACAGAAGTCCCTTCCAATGTTGGGTAAGCAGTTTTTTCATTCAAAAAAAAAAAAAATTAAAAAATACTCCTGTTTTGGACAGTAAAAATGTCAAGGGAGGACTGAAGCCCTTCACAGGAATGGTTTCCACTGACATTTTACTAATTTATTTAAGATTTGGAGTTTTCATTTTTAAAACAGTAAATCATGAGAACCATTAAACCCCAAGCTTTAGAGATTCCCACCCAAAAGTAATTTTCAGCCGGCTTTATTAACAACCCTGCCTGAGCGCTTCAGCTGTGAGTCATTCTGGAGGGCGGGTGGATGGGAGGAGGGATGCGGGACAAGGAAGGGGCTGGTGTCTCTCCCATGTGGGATGGGGCAGGTGAGTGGGCTGGTGGCGCAGGTCCCTCCTTGCAGAGGGAGGATGGCCCAGGCTTGGGGTGTGCCACCAGGTCCCTGTGGGCACTGGGGACACAAGCCCCTGCCTGTCAAGACAGCTGCCTTGCGAAGTCTTGGGTGGCTGCATGCTGTATAGTGGCCCCTTAGGTACCAGCCCCTCAGCGGGACTTTAAAGCCTCACAGGGGAGGTGCAATTTTCCTGCCCTTGCTGTCAGTGTGTGGTTCAGAGACTTGGGAAAGGCTTTCACTGCTGTTAGATGAACGCTTCCAATTAGGCGGGTTTTGTTGTCATACAGCTGCTAGCTTTCTGAAATGTATTAGGAAAAAATACCTGCCATGACAGTATTAATCACCAAAGCATAGTTTTTATCAAACACAATGCACAATAAACTTGCAGAAACTATGTGATTTGTTGGAAAAAAGTTCAAGGCATTTAATAAGATGTTTCACAGGATTCATTTCTTTGTTGTACAAAATGCTACACATCTCCAAAAATGAAATCCCCGCCCGGAGCCCTTGCACAGAGATTGTTTGATGATCTTTTTGTGTGATACTTTCTCCAGCTCACTAAGGCACTTGCTTAATGATTAACTGAAAGGACTTAATTGGTCCCAGTAAAGACACACTTTCTTAGAAATCAGTCTATGGCAAGTCCTTGCAGGATTGTAGTCTTTGTGGTTTTGCCATAGGAAGTCAAACACAGAACTAATAAAAACATTGTTGAAGAAATAAATTAGAATCAAGGCAAGGATTTATAAAAAGAAAATAAGAGAGTATTAGCTTGATCTTATGAAAGCCTTTGGATGGTGGTCATATAATTAATTGCTAAATCCTCATTGCTAGAAGCTCCTTCTTGCTAGCTTTTGATGAAAGAGGATAATTTTTCCACAGAACACCAAGTAAACTGTAGGGCAGTCATGAGCAAAACCTGGAAACTTTAGAAAAACATGAGAAAACAGGCCTGTCAAGAAACATCCAATGACTTAGTAATGACTTACTCAGGTCTTTGGCCCCCTATTCTGAGACTGGAGGATGAAGGTTATCAGTTACACATCCCTATTGTTCAAAAATCATAGCTATGTCTCTCCAGATTTCTAAGATTTTGTTAAAAGTCATGCACTTGAGGCTGGAGGGGAAAGCGTTTTCTCTTCTAAGTGCTCACACTTCCCTGTTTTTCCTCCCTTTGCTTTAGTAATGTAAAGCGCCAGAGTTGGCACTGCCAAGCCCTCAGGAAGGCCAGTGCTTTTGCCAGGGCTAGTGGCTGGGATGCATTACTCTGGTGTCATGCAGAGCCGGTAACCTGCTCACATTACTGCTTTCGGTTAGGGTTTATCCTGGTACTGCTACAAGGATTGCCACACCAATACTACAAGCTGCAGCTCTAATCACTAGGTGCAAGGTGCAAGTTCATCTCCAGGTGGTCCATCCAAAGAACCTGATGCAGCACACCCTACTGCTTTCAGAACTTTAGCCTCTGCTCAGGTTTGACCTCCTGGCCCTTTTTGTGAGATTTCTGCTACCTCCTGTTCAGTAAATGGCATCTATCAGAAGAAGAGGCATGATCCTACATAGGGATTTTCTGCCTTGTCAGCAGGGAGAGAGCAGAGCTTGCCTAGTTCGACCGTAGAGAGCACCCAGCTCTTCTCTGATCATTGCTAAGGACTATCGTTTTCTGTGTGGCTGCAGTTTGAAAAGTCCCCACATCTGTGATGAAACTGGTCAGGTTTAGAGTGAAGATTTTGTCAATCTGACCTTCCTTTCCTTTCCCAGTTGGGAAGTTGTGAAACTGAAGAAAAGAAATACAATAATACTGGATGAGCACTAAATAATATTTATTTCTGAATGTGATGACGCCAACAATAATAAGGTGTCCACTTGGTGGGAGACCACTTAAACTATCAGGTCAGACTACCAAAGTGAATTCCCAGTGTGATGGGCTACCTGACCTGTGCCCACGCTGTTCCCTGTTCGCCTGTGACAATTCTGTGGCTTGCCTTCCCATCGAGGGTCTTCTTTCCCTAGCAGACAGAGTGGGGATCTCTCCCTTCAGCAGTAAGCAAGGAAACTGTGCAATTGGAAAAACTTGTGAAGTGGGAAAAACAACGGCATAAACCACGTACTAACTCACTTGGTTGAAGTGTTGTGCTGATCAAACAAGCAAAACCTTCTGCAAACATTCTCAAGTGCAGGCCCAGATTTTTTTTTGCCAGACCACATTTAAAATTAAGAACAGTAAGTCCAGCAAATGAAAATTTTGAGCAGGTCTGCTCTGTTTTTTCAGAGGCAGACAGAGAATACACAATAAGAAACCTCATCTCAGCTGTGGGCTCAAAAATGCACTGGTGATCCAGATTACATTTTTTTGTTTTCTGAGCCCTTTGTATATGCCCAAGGATATTAGGCTAAATTATTGCCCAAGGCAAGATGCTGGTAGGTGTCACTTGCAGAAAACGCATCAGCTGGGTGTTTCCTAGACTTGTGGCTGGAGGTTGCATGTCCTTCCTTCTTTGAAGGCAGGGGCAAGGATTCATGTCCTGTCCTTTCTTAGAATGCTGATTTAATTCAACTAGGAAAAGAATCAGGAGCAGGGCTGGACTGAGCACTTCTGCTAATAACAGCTTTATGTATAGCAAGTACATGACTGACAAGTGAATAGGTACACAGATGAAGACTGCAAAGTATTTTTCCTGGCTCTTTTCCCTTGTACTCCAGCCTGGTTCTATATGGGGACACACATATTTTATTGCTGATTTCATTTAGTAGACTATGTACAGGTCAGGGTCTTCAGCAACCTAAATGTTTTACTTGACTTCACTGCTGTTCAGCAGATGTTCCTAAATACTTAATCTTTTTTTCTTCTCACCTTCTGTCTGGTCCATATATTTGTGGCAGAAATGTGTGAGTGCATATTACATCTGTCATGGTAGATTCTGTTCCCTATTCAACCTACTATATACTATTACAATTCCAATGTTGGCTTCTGCATTTCAGCTATAGAGTACTGCAATATTTATCCTCAGCTGTAGGAAGTAAAGCACTTCAATTTTGTATCCCCTAAAAACCTGCATATTGCAGGTGTGGTACATATTCTTAAGCATTAGAAATCACTGGACATTTAGCTGCTTAATGCTTAAGAATATGTACTGCACCTGGCCAGTTTATTTTTTAAATGAAGATTTGGATCAAATAACACATTAGAAACAAAAGACTCTTTCTTTCTGTGTCTTTTTTTTTAAACTGATTATCTCCCTTGATATTACATTTTAAGAATTTAAAAGCAAAACTGCTCAGTCTGGAGAATCATAGCTTTGTATTTGATCTCAGACCATGCATTATTGATTTCCAGTATTTGAAAAATATCTAAAATGTCTGCAATAAAAAATGCAAAGAATAAAAATGCTTTCACTGCTTTTGAATTTAAAATTCATTTTATATGCATTATGTTGCAGTGAGTTGAAATTTGTTAAGTAGGTTAAGTAGTGGGAGGAATATTACAGAAAATGATTGCATTTCATTGTAAGATAAATTAGTAAAAAATATAGTACAATTAATATAGAAATAAAATAAGTTCTGCATTTAAATACCAAAATACACTAATGCAATGTTATTGCTAAGTGCTGAGAAACAGGTAAAGCAAAGGTTAAGTCTGATCTGTAACAACCATCTGTAAACCCCTGACAGTAACTCTTCCTTTAGTTAGGGTATCACAGGTTGCATCCCAGTTAATAGTGATAATAATCTCAGCCTTTAATTCAAAATTTTAGTGCCTCTCTGCAGCCTTAATCCCAGACTGATAGATGACAGCACAAGGTATTTACCTATTTGTAGTGGGCCAGGACAGGGCTGCTGTTCTGGGGCTAGGAAGGAAATACTCACTGTATTTCTCCCTGCTGTCCCTCACTCTGGAGAAGAAGTGTTGTAGGGGGGGCAGCAGGGAGATTGCGGTTTAGTGTTCATCCCACCTGTACTTGACTACAGCACCATGCAGGCTCTGAACTATCTGTTGAAGCTGTCTTTGCAGCTGGTGGGTAGCGGCAGGCAGTTTGCTGCATCCCTGTGGTGGGGAGAGCCATGTCTCCCTGCAAGGTGTTGTGGAAGACAGGCAACAGCCACCCATGTCTGCCTACACCTGGGCAGCACATCTAACATCCGTCTCTCTCAGATCAGCCTCCTTACTCTGGGTTGCTGCTCATGAAGCCTGGTTGCCTTGCACCCTGGTGACAAAGCTGTGGGTGTGTGGCCCTGCTTCCTGGGCAAGAGCTGCCTACAGGTGCCTCAGGTTGTGTGGGGTTTCCCCAGAGACATGCATTGGCTTTTTCTAATTGGAAAGGTTTGCAGTTCTGGAATAAGTTGGGATTTTGTGTGTTTGTTTGTTTTCTTTAGAGCAACTCTGTTTTTCTACTTTTTCTCCTGAGAGGAGTTCTAGTTGGTTTTGCTGTTGCACGGTATAGTATATTGCCCCACAATCCTGGCCGTTTCTGAATGGGGTTCCCAGGGGAACCAATCTTCTCACTGTCTGAGCAATTCTACAGGCAACTTTCTAACACAAATCAGTGCCTATTTCCCTCCTCCTCCCACCCCTTCAAAGTGGCATCTCATGCACGTTCATGCTCAAGTTTCTCCTTATTTTCATTATGTATTGGAGACAAAACAACTCCTGCCCTCTTTGGCTTGCAGGTTCATGTACCAGCCGGAGCAGTAATGACTGGACAGCTTTGATTCAGTTACATACAGAGTCCTTTCACAGGTCCAAAGAAAAGCAGACACTCGCCTGAAGCTTCTCTTATTTGCTGCCTTCTTCCTAGGTACTGCTGCCAGCTCTGCCTGGTACAAGAGAAATTGTGTGCTCTGGATCTTCTGCCTTCATAATATTTATTGGCAGTCTCTCTCTTGTGAGTATAGATAGCAGCCTGTCTAAAGGACAGCTGAGCTTCCTCTGGGGTGTCTTTATACCCCTGGCACTAAAAAAAGCCATCCTCATTATTGTGAGGTTTGTAGGGATTTTTAATGTATATTCTACTGGAAAATACCTAATAGAAAAGATTCAATTAGCAGAGGGTAAACATTTACTCCCTTGCCCTGTGGTGACCATCTCTTCTCTACATTAAATACAGAACTTAATCTGATGCAATTGCTTTTTTTTCCATTGCTTGCTTTCCGTTATTCTCTTTAAAGAAAAGGTAGTAAAGGTATATACCTGTACTTTTGTGTAGCTGATGGTGGTTTGACTTCTGAGCTTGTTTACTCATTTTTGAGAACCCTTAAGGTTTTGAAGGAGATCGAAGGATGCCCCCGGTTTTCCCAGCGTTGCCTAATGGTTTGATTGGATTTGTATTGCACCAGGTTCCAAAAATGCAAGGTTAGTTCCTCTCCCTTTGGTCTTCTTTTGTGGGTTTTCGTTTTTTTTCCAGAATAAACTGCACTTTACCCTCTCTTGCCTGATTCCACCAGTATAAGGCACATTTTATTAGATTATTATTATTATTAGGTAGTAGTAATAGTAGTAGTAATGGTAGTAGGAATAGTAGTAGTTGTAGATGTTTTGCTTTACTTGGCCAAGGAACAAGGTGGCTGTTTGGTGTGGAGCGATTTTTGTGGTAGTTGCTCTTTTCGAGGGGAAAGTGAGATCCACAGCTGTGTATAATTGACTATGTTGCAGCTTGTTTTCTTTTTTCCCAGAAGCAGCTAAAAGAAAGAAGCCATTGGCCTGCAAAGTTAAGATAAAGAAAATGAAACTGCCTATACCAACAGGTAACTAATTTTCCATGAAACTCTATTTTCCTTGTCTTAATGCTGTTAGCTTTCTTTAGCTTTGGGAGTTTGTGACTATGTAAAATAACAAGATCATACATAGATTAGCATAATAGCAATTGCAACAATAGTGTTTTTTAATAGATCCTTTAGTAGTGCTTTGATGTTTTTAACAATCCCTAATGGTGCAGCATTAGAAATGATTCTCTAAGTGCTCAGAAATGAGGCCTTAAAAAGAAAAAAAAAAAGTTGCTGTCATTATAGAAAAGGCACCTATTGATCCCTGTCACAGAACTGGGATACTATCTCACCCTCTAGTTCTTCTGAATAAATAATGGCATCTGACATAATGCAGCACTGGACAGGTTAGAAATAGCAGCTAGCCAGTGAGAGAGGCTGAGATATAAAAGCTCCTCAGCTAAAATGAAGCTGAGAACTGCTAGAGGTGGGGTCACCTTTTCACTCAGTTTCTGCCACAGGATCTAATGAGAATGACATTTATTCAAAAAATTACCTGAGAGATTCTTGCTGAGGAAGCTCTTGTAACCAGAGAAAAAGGGATCTGAGACTCTGTGGAAGTCCCCAGACAGACTGGACCCTGAGGTTGCACCTGAGGTTCTAGGGCTGGATTTACTGTAGCATGATGCCAGTGACAGAAGTGGGCTTTGCTGCTTTTTCTGTAGCAGACCCAGAGCCTTTTGGTACTGGCACTTGCCTTTTACAATTTCTTCCCCCTATTCCAGACCAGGATGTGCCTTCCTGAGCTGTTAGCAAAGCAGTCAGAAATACCATCTGCCAGGAGTATTTATTTATACAAGACCTGTTGTCCTCTAACACAGGAGCCTGCCCTTCACATCATTTGGTCTCTGCTGAAACCCTACAGATGAAGCCTGCTGATCAGCACAGGCTGTGCAGTGTTACCTTGCATGGAAGTCTCCAAGGGACGTCATCTGCAGGCAGCACGCTACTTGTCCCTGTGTTTGGTGGGAGGTCCCTTGGCTTCTGGAAGAGAAGGAGTTACGTTGGCACAGCATACACCCACGATAATTAGGATTTGCTGAGAAGGTCTCCTTAGAGCAAGGGGGTCACTGGCACAGCAGCATCTGTGTCTGTTTCTGCAGCTGGCTCAGCCCAAGCAGGTCAGCTGTTGCTGTGTGGTAGTAGTCCATCTCAAGGCACTGCCATCACATAAGCCACAGGCCCTGCGAGTGCCCTGTAACCTCTGGAAAGGTGGTTTCTGTGGAGATGAATGTCATCTTTTAGGACAAGCTTCAGACATAATGTCAGCGGATTAAATACTGCAGTATGCATTTGCAAGTCACTGTCAGGGTTACCATTTTACTTGCATTCTGTGTTCTAGCTCTGTGTGCTCTGGTGGTCCCAGCTGAAAGCCTTTGGGCTCTTGCTACAAGCCATGGTCCCTGATCTTTTGCCTCTAACAGAGATGTCACATTGGTCAGTAGTGATGACCCTGCATGTCTCTGATGGGACATGAGAGTTTATGCTTTTACCTTTGGAAGCAGACATGGTTAACAGAAGGATTAAGGCATTGAGAAAACAGGCTTTCAAGAGACAAAAAAAGATGTCATCAGAGACAACAAAAAATGTTTTTACAAATATGTTAGCAATAAAAAGAGAGCCAAGGAGAGTATCTATCCTTTATTGGATACAGAGGGGAACATTGCCACCAGAGATGAGGAAAAGGCTGAGGTACTTAATGCCTTCTTTGTCTCAGTCTTTAATAGTGAGACCTGTTACCCTCAGGGTACTCTGCCCCCTGATCTGGAAGGCAAGGATGGAGAGCAGAATATACACCCCATAATCCAGGAGGAAACAGTTAGTGACCTGCTACGCCACCTGGACACTCACAGGTCTATGGGACCAGATGGGATCCTTCCAAGAGTACTGAAGGAGCTGGCGGAGGAGCTTGCCGAGCCACTGTCCATCATCTGTCAGCAATCCCAGTCAATCGGAGAGGTCCCAGACGACTGGAGGCTTTCCAATGTGACACTCAATTACAAGAACGGTTGGAGGGAGGATCCGGGGAACTACAGGCCTGTCAGCCTAACCTCGGTACCAGGGAAGATTATGGAGCAGCTCATCTTGAGTGTGCTCACAAGGCAGGTGCAGGACAACCAGGGGATCAGGCCCAGCCAGCATGGATTCATGAAAGGCAGGTTCTGCTTGTCCAACCTCATCTCCTTCTATGACCACGTGACCTGCCTAGTGGATGTGGGGAAGGCTGTGGATGTTGTCTACCTGGACTTCAGTAAGGCCTTTGACACTGTCTCTCACGGCATCCTCTTTGAGAAGCTGGCAGCACATGGCTTAGACAAGGTACTCTTTGCTGGGTAAAAAATTGGCTGGATGGAAGAGCCCAGAGGGTTGTGGTGAATGAAGTTAAATCCAGTTGGCGGCAGGTCACAAGTGGTGTTCTCCAGGGCTCAGTACTGGGGCCGGTTCTCTTTAATATCTTCATCAATGATCTGGACGAGGGGATTGAGTGCACCCTCAGTAAGTTTGCAGATGACACCAAGCTGGGAGGGAGGGTTGATCTGCTTGAGGGTAGGAAGGCTCTACAGAGGGATCTGGACAGGCTGGATCATTGGGCCGAGGCCAGTTGTATGACGTTCAACAAGGCCAAGTGCCGGGTCCTGCATTTGGGTCACAACAACCTCATGCAATGCTACAGGCTTTGGAAAGAGTGGCTGGAAAGCTGCCCAGTGGAAAAAGACCTGGGGTGGTGGTTGACAGTCAGCTGAATATGAGCCAGCAGTGTGCCCAGGCAGCCAAGAAGGCCAACAGCATCCTGGCCTGTATCAGGAACAGTGTGGCTAGCAGGAGCAGGGAAGTGATTCTACCCCTGTACTCGGCACTGGTGAGACTGCACCTTGAGTACTGTGTTCAGTTTTGGGCATCTCACTACAAGAAAGACACTGAGGTGCTGGAGCGTGTCCAGAGAAGGCCAATGAAGCTGGTGAGGAGCCTGGAGCACAAGTCTTATGAGGAGCCGCTAAGGGAATTGGGGTTGTTTAACCTGGAGAAAAGGAGGCTGAGGGGAGACCTTATCACTCTCTACAAATACTTGAAAGGAGGTTGTAGTGAGGTGGGTGTCAGTCTCTTTTCCCAAGTACCAAGTGATAGGATGAGAGGAAGTGGTCTCACGTTGTGCCAAAAGAGGTTTAGATTGGATATTAGGAAAAATTTTTTCACCAAAAGGGTTATCAAGCACTGGAACAGACTGCCTAGGGAAGTGGTTGAGTCATCATCCCTGGAGGTATTCAAAAAGCATGTAGACAAGGCACTTCATGACATGGTTTAGTGGGCAAGGTTGATGGTTGGACTCGATGATCTGAAACGTCTTTTCCAACCTAAATGATTCTATGATTCTATGATTCAAAGTATCAACCAACACAGCAGGCCAGTTCCTTGAGGCACCTGAACAGGGTCTGTGTTGTGGTCTGAACCACTTTCCCCCAGGCTTTACTCTGTCAGCATAAACTACCTTTCTATCCCTCTACCATGCAGAGTCTGTAAGAGCTGCACTGAGATACTAATCACAGTTGGCTCTTATGTATGTGGAGATGAGAAGGTCCAGAACTAAGAAATTAGTAAAACCCAGCTGCTAGGAATGGGGTCTTGGGACTGAAATTTAGTGGTGAGCCAAAGCTGCTGGAAAGTTGGTCATTTCCAAGAAAAGCAGAAACAAATGTTTATGATTTTTAATTACTTGGTCTCTCAAAAAACCTGATGTGCCAGTGTCCTTTCATTATGTATTTGGGCATTAACTTTCATGAAAGTTGCACAGTGTCTCCCAAACCTCCTCTTTCTGAAACAGCAAAATTCCACACCTCATTCTCAAACTTTGAGAAAACATGGAAAGCTCCTAAAATTATTTTCATTCATTTTATAGAGAAGTAACATCAATGCCAGTAAAATTAAGTTGAGCCATCTTGTGCTTACTCAAAGACACTTTTGGAATAGCTCTTTCACATCAGGGGCAAAACACTTGCAGAGACGCTAGATTGCCAGCCTTATTGTCTTCTGTGAGATGAGCAGAGGAGTGTACCATGCTCGGGATTTGCTGCATGTAGAAATAACGTCTCCCTGTGGCACAGCATCTCTGTGGGGCAGCGCAGGGTGTGAATGAAACAACAGAGAGGGTGAGTGAGAGTCTGAAATCATATATAGGGCTGATACCGAGTCTGGGATTGGAGAGGGAGACACAGCGAGAAAATGCCAGAACAGACATAAGGGACAGTGTGCTACAGCTGTGGGTGTGTCAGGGGAGAGTGTGGCTTTTATGGAGCGAGGGGAGAAAAACAGAGAAACACCTGTGCAGTCATTCTGCATGGAAAGTATATTCCTGCTAGTGGATAACGGGGGAAATAGCAAAGCAAATTTAAGAACCATCCAGGACTGGAGATCAGCACAAGAGTGGGGAGAGAGCTGTTAATGGGCATGTGGTGATCTCAGTAAAAGATATTTGCTGGCCCTCAAAACTGTGAATCCAGGATGGTTTTTGTAAGGCTTTTTCTTAATGGCAGTGAGTGAGGGCTGCAGCTGAAGATAGAAGATAAAAGAGAGATGGGAGAGGAAGGAAGATGGGCAACACTGTGTACGTGGGTGATTTTGAGGGGTAAAAAAGTTTATGAGGAAGGCCAGGGTCATCAGAAGAAATTTTATGCTTAGCTGGAACAAGGCAGTTTGGGGCATATAAAGCCAGTAAGTTCCTACATGGGAGTGATAAAGATGTTGATAATGCAGGAGAGGGAAAAATATTCCAGTTATTTCTATCTACTGTGCTTGGAAGAAGCAGAATGAAATGCTGCCTACTGTGTTGGAAAACAAGGATAAATCAACTCGGATTTTCAATAAATCAACTGGGATTTTCAATCAGAAGTCTAAGTAATTTGCCCTATGATCTCAAAAGAAAGAAAGAAGCAATTCCTC
Source organism: Pandion haliaetus (assembly GCA_013401275.1). Taxonomy (NCBI): domain Eukaryota; kingdom Metazoa; phylum Chordata; class Aves; order Accipitriformes; family Pandionidae; genus Pandion; species Pandion haliaetus. The sequence continues at coordinate 51,211 of VYZV01011004.1, read as the reverse complement.
CTCCCTCATTGAAAAAGAAAATTCTTTACTGATAGTATAAAAAAAATCTATTAAAATACTTGGAACACTAACAAAATATCTGAAGACTCAAAGTTGGCTATTAGTAGGTAAACAAGATGACCCAGAAAATTATAGACCAGTTGACCTGACATCACTCCTGAACAAAATAATGGAAAAATTGATACAGGATTCAATTAGTAGAGAAATAAAGGGCAGGAATATAATTAATGTCAGTCAACATAGTTTTATGCAAAATAGGACTTATCAAACAGAATTTATTTCATTCCTTCAGCTTATAAGTGTGGTTGATGAAGGCAGCTATGGAGGCATAAGATTTTTTGTAATGATTTTGATCTTATACCATTATCTTTCTGATAACCAAACACATGCTATTCAACACTGAAATGTGTAGGCACTAAGAACTGGCTAGCTGACACAAGTAGTTTCTAAGGGAAATTAACATAAATATGGGTCATTTCAGTGTGTTCTATGAAATTTGCTATTAGGCCTGTTCTGTATCTTTCCCAATATCTGAAGGAAAATACAAACTCACTGAAAAATGCAGTCGACAATGTCAGCGACAATGGCTGCAAACCCAGGGGCAAAAACCTGCTGTGCAAAAGGAGCAATCAGGATTATTCAGCAAGCCATTTGAAGACAAATGGGTTGGTACTGTTCAGTGCAAGGCTGTGCATATATGGACAGGGAACGGTGGCCTGACCTGCAGAGTGTGGGATTGCAGCCTGGAAAGTAGTTTGGGGATCAGAGTGGGTAAACCAGCTAAATATGAACATGCAGCTGATGCCACCACAGGTGGATCTAATATTGTCTTTGGAGATATATTCAATTGAGAAATGAAGACTAGAAATGTGACACTGAATATTCAATACAGGAGTACAGCATTTGTCCATGACCACAGGAAATACTGCAGGAAAGAGATAATGGTGTGGGATTCGGGGGGGTGGGGAGACAGAGGCAAAACCTGTCTTGAAATGCAGAAATTAGGCCTTTCCTTTGTTGCGGTGTTTGGAAATGTTGTTTGAATTAGCTGCAGGTGTGAATTGTAGAAAGGCTGAGCCCTGCTGGGTTGATTTTTACATGTCCTCATTCAAAGCTGTGACCTTACTTCATTATAAAATAGTTCTTTCCACCAGAAAAGGAAGCAAAACTTAATTGAAGTGCCTTTCACTTTGCTGATTTCCAAAAGGAACGTCACTTTCAGCATTAATTCAGATCATCTTGCCCGATAGTCTCTGTGCAGACAAGCCTGGAAAGTATTCAGGAGATCTCATTTGTCCCCTCCCCACAAGTGACATTAAAGCACAAGTACCAGAAGGATGCTTTTGGTGTAGAAAAGAAAAGCATACAAGGTAGTAATAGAAGTCAGATTGGATTTTCACGCTAGAAGAGAGGTATATGTATTTTTAACCATGTTGGAACAAAGTCATGAAAGAAATTTTGTCTCTCTTGTACCGTCTTTGAGCAAAGATGGGGGGCTTTTCTGGAAAAAGTACTAAGAGTCAAAATAGTTTAGGGTGCTCAGTAAGAGGCTAAGTGTGAACTATTAAGCAACTTGAGATATGCAGGAGGTCCTGATACAGCATCTGACCATGTTTAGTCTTAAATGTAGTAACTAAAGAGAAGGTCGTTGGCCATTGAAGGATGTAAGAAAGAAACACTAAGAGTCCCAGTCAGAGGTAGTGCTAAAAGAGATGCCCTAACAAGTAAAGCCATACTTTTGCTTACATCAGGGAGACTGGAGTTGGGCAAGGATTTTTGGCTGTGTTACTTCTGCTCAATCACAATATGGCGTGTGACATTGACCGTGGCTTAGAGACCCACCATAAGGTTTAGGTGTATCAACACCCTGGGAAGGCTTCGCTTCTGCCTAGTCTGCAAAGATTTTTACCTACTTGCCCAGGCCTGAACCTTATAAAAAGCAGGACTGTGGGAAGCCTCATCTGAAATACTACAGAAAAGGTCCAGTCCTTGTTCTCACACAACACCTGTCACTCTGCACTAGTCTTTATGGTTGCTAGTTTATGGTCTAGTGTGGTTAAGTGTGCATAAATATTTTCAAGTCATTACACTGCTTCTCTAACACCTGCTCTGTTGTTTCAGTTTGGCATTGAAATGTCCCCTGTTACAGAAGGGAAGTTAGGTATATGTTTGAAACTATCCCTTTCCATTTTTCTCAGCAGCCCTGGAAAAAAACCCCACAAATTTTAACAGGTTCACAAAATAAAGAATGTAGCCTTAAATTACCGAGAGTATTTCCTTGTGCTAACTAAATGTAATGTCAAGCAACTGTCTGTATTTTTGTTTCATCTTATCCCTTTGCCTTTGTCCCTTAGGTACTAGTGACTCAGAATGGAAGCTTATAAAATATGAACAAGAACATGCAAAGTCTGTCAGAGAATAAACAGTATTATTTCCTGACAAAACTGCACACTGACAATCATTGAGCAACAGCATGACATGCAGAAGATACAGAAACCCTAAAAATGGAACTGACGTGATTCTGAGACTCCCACACAAACCAAGAGTACAAGAGATTCACAGGTAGGACTCAGTTAAACTCTCCTCAACCTTGCTGCTCACAGATTACATCCCCAAGGAAAGGATATGTTTTTTGACAGAGGTTAATGACATTAGCTGGAGTTCTTGATACTAGCAGTCTTTTGCTTGTGGGAGCAGGGAATGTATGGTTTAACACTTAAGTGCCCAGACTCTTAAAGAAGTTCATCTTCCATGTAGACACACACAGCAGAAGTGCTTAGGTATCCCAATATGCTCAGTGCCTGGCACTTGCCATCTTCACTAAGATTTCTATTGCCTGGTGGTGCTTGGGACGCTGTCCCCTCCTGAATATTCTGCCTGTGTCTCAAGCTGATCCTTTCTTTGTCTTGTCCTCTTCTGTCCTTCTTCATCTGAAAGTTCATGGGACTTTCACCTCTCTCTCCATCCTCTGTTGGCATAGATTTACCTTTAAGCAAGATGTGGATTTTCATTTTGCTGATAACTCTCTCCTACCTCTCTACTTTGAATCAGTTGCTTTGTATTCTGCTGCCCCCCAGGTACCTCTCCATGCGAGCAGGCATTTTGGGTTTTCCCTCTGACATCTTGTGTTGTCAAACACAACATGACCAAAATGGAATTCGAGTTACCTCCCACCAGAATGATTCCCTTTCCATATAGGTGTTGGGGTTGGCAGCAGCAGGGTGTCTAATTCAGTGGCTTCAGAGAAGAATGTTAAACAAAAGCCCCCAAACTCCAAGCACCAAGCACCAAAGCAGGCAGGTGTGAGATCTTGATAAATGGAGAACAGCTTAAAACTGAGGAATCTGGTTTTATCTGTCTTTTCTTTTTTGCCTCTTGGGTATACTAAGCATGACAGCTTCTCACTGCCCTCTATTCTGGCAGGCACACCTCTTCTGGGACTGGGCTTGTCTGTCTCCCATTTTAATGCTCTCATTCCCTTTTAAACAATTCCACAAAGTGCTGCACCCATTGTCTATAGCTGCCCCTTTTACTGTCCATCCTGTTTCTCCTCTAATACCACTTCTGTGGGCTCACACCTGATGAGAATGAGGCTGTTGGCAAAGCACAGGGGCTGATTCCCCCTCCTAATGTGCCAGCAGTACTTAACTTAGTGCAGTTAACTGCAGATCAGTTCTCTGTCCTGCAGCAGAGAAGGCAATTATTGTCCTGTACTCACCACTGATGAGGACTCCTGTTAGGAAATCAGAAACAAACTGGAGAGTCCACAAGAGGAAAAAAGAGCAATTAAAGGTGAGAAAGTCTGCAATCAGAAAATGTTGAAAGAACACAATTTCCTGAGAGACAGAAAATGAAAGGATGAGATAACGTGTCTTAACATGTCTTCCAGTGCATTAGAACATATTTCTAAAGAGGTCAGTGAATAATTGTTCCCAGGCCCTGGAAGGGTGAGGCAGGTAGCCTGCAGTGAGGAAGAGCTGCTCTCACCTTCCTGTTATGGGTTTGTGTGGCGCGGTTTTCCTTGGTGGCAGGGGAGGGGGGCTGCAGAGGCAACCCCTTTAAGAAGTTGCTGGTAAATTCGCCGCCCCAAAATGTCGGACGCGCCAAAATGTCGGACCCACCTCTAGGCGGGGAGTGACGGTGATAACGCCTCTGGGAGAACATATTTAAGAAGGGGAACCGGTAGTGTGGGGGTTGGGAAACCTGAGAGGAACATCGCTGCCGACACTGGAGTCATGGAAGAAGGAGGGGGAGGAGGGGGCGCCTGAGGAGGCTGATGGCTCTGCAGCCCATAGTGAGAAGGCAGGCTGTCCCCCTGCAGCCCATGGGGATGAACGGTGGAGCGGAGGCTCCCGAAGATGGCCGTAACTCCAGGGTAAAATCTGCGCTGAAGCAGTGTTAGACGGGAGAGCAGCCCACGGAAAGGACCCGCGCCAGGGAAGTTCGGGAAGAACTGCAGCCCGCGGAAAGGACCCGCGCCAGGGAAGTTC
>VYZV01011004.1:16581-37846 GCA_013401275.1 Pandion haliaetus | reverse complement strand
CGTGGTGCTTTGTTACTGGCTGGGCTGACACCAAAACCACGACAATCCTTTTGCACCTTACATGCTCACAGTGATTAACTACACAAGGTTCATGTGAGACCACAATCTGTTCTTAAATAGACATACAGAACAGTGTGAATCAGCATAGGATAAATGTGTGTAATCTGAGGCGAGATGTTAGCCTCATGAACTAATGTAATGCCAAAGCCAGATACTGGCACTAACAGCCTTTTGTTCTAGTACACAAACAGCTTGTCATATCTCGTGTAACTGAAATCTATTGGTTCCCTTCACTGACCTCAAGAGAGGTGACAACAGGATCACTGTCTTTACACCTTCTATCTGCCTGTCCTGGTGGAGATGAAGAGGAATGACTCTGTGGGTCCATTCACGCTTGCACTTATGGGAGCCCATAGGTTAATGGTTTGAGGGAGTGGTATTCCTCTGGAGTTAATACCAGAGCCGATGCTTTCATCAGTGATGTGGATGATGGGACGAAGTGCACTTTATGTGTTTTGTGGGTGACAAACTGGGGATGAAAGCACATCATTGGTACACTGCAGAGAAGGGTTGCCATTAGGAGAACTTCGTAATTTGGAGAAATGAGCTGATGGGACCTCAAGAAGTTCAGTAAATGAGTGTGAAGTCTTGCCCATGGGATGGAATATTCGCAAGCAACAACACAGGCTGGGAGCCAACTGGATAAGGAGCACCCTTGCAAAAAGGAGCCCAATGGTAGACAGCAAGCTGAACAGCTAGCAGTGTGCCCTTGTAGCAATTAGGGATAGCCACATAGTGGGCCACATTGCGAAAAGTGTAGTCAGCAAATGAAGGAAAGTGATTATTCCCCTCCATGCAGCAGATTTGAGGCCTCATCTGGAATGTTGTGTAAAATTTTGGACTCTTCAGTGCAAGTGAAATATTGAGAAACTGGAGTGAGTCCAGCAGAAGCTAGAGATTATGTTGGGGAGTTTGGCAGATAACATGGTATCTATTGGGAGAAGATGGGTTTGTTTAGCCTGGAAGAGAAAATGCTAAGAAGGAGCCAAATTTTGGGGTGTTGGTCAACAGCTAGCAGTGTGCCCAGGTGGCCAAGAAGGCCAATAGCATCCTGGCTTGTATCAGAAATTGTGTGGCCAGCAGGACTAGGGAAGTGATCATCTCCCCATACTCAGTACTGGTGAGGCCACACCTCAAATACTTTGTTCAGTTTTGGGCCCCTCATTACAAGAAAGACATTGAGGTGCTGGAGCGTGTCAAAGAAATGCAGCAAAACTGGTGAAGGGTCTAGAGAACAAGTCTTAGGAGGAGCAGCTGAGGGAACTGGGGTTATTTAGCCTGGAGAAAAGGAGGCTGAGGGGATACCTTATCACTCTCTACAAATACTTGAAAGGAGGTTGTAGCGAGGTGGGTGTCAGTCTCTTTTCCCAAGTACCAAGTGATAGGATGAGAGGAAATGGCCTCAAGTGGCGCCAGGGGAGATTTAGATTGATATTAGGAAAAACTTCTTCACTGAAATGGTTGTGAAGTACTAGAAAAGACTGCCCAGGGAAGTGGTTGAGTCACCATCCCTGGAGGTTTAAGAGATATGTAGACATAGTGCTTAGGGAAATGTTCTAGTGGTGGACTTGGCAGTGTTGGGTTTGAGGTTGGACTTGATGACCTTAAAAGGTTCTTTTCCAAACTAAATGATTCTATGATTCAGTGATTCTAAATCCTGTCTTAAACTGCCCATTGAAAGGTTACAGAGAGGGAACAGGCAGGCTCTCCTCAGAGGTGCAGACTGAAGGGACAAGAAGCCATGGGAACAAGTTGCAGCAAGGGAAATTTCTGACTGAACAGCGAAAAAAAAATTCTTCACCTGAAAGCAGTATTGCCCTGGGACGGGGACCAGAGGGATCAGGACAATCCAACCATGTAGATTTTAAAAAATGGGGTGTTGCACTGAAGACCTCCATTGCAACATAATTATGCTGTGATTCTCTAAGGATTTGACATGTAGCATTTCTTAATTTCCAACATGCTCATATTGTCATTGTACTGCAGGTGTGTAGTTTCTCCTGAGTGTTCAGGGGTATGGTTAGGGATCTTCTACACAGCCTGTGTGTCCTCTGATGACATTCCTGCTATATGCAGCAGAAGGTATTAGAAAAGACATTCATAGAGCAACACAGGCTTGCGGAGTGACAAGGACTGATCACAGTTAGCAAAATGCTGTCTGTAGCTCATCCTTCCAAAATGAAGAAAAACAAATCATAAGAGGTTATTTAACTTCTGAAATAGCCTCCAGACACATGACGGTTTGGCATGTTCTTTTACTGGGGATCCATCTATGCCTGAAATGTATTCTCATAAAACATTTCTGCTGCTTAAAATAAAACTTGAAAAAATTGCTATTGCTTAATTTCTGAAGGTAAGTCTACCTTCTGGAAGCAGATACGTGGTCACTCAGTCTGTGCTCTGAGCTAAATCCAGTGTAGAAGCTGTAACACTGTGGCTAGATAAAGATTTACCTAGGGAAGAATCACTGCATAGGCACAGGACATTAGCTTAGCCCCAGCACCACCACAATGCAGTTTCAGTCTTCCAGCCAGCACAAAAGCTGCAAATCGACCTCTTTCTGCAAAATTTGATGGAGGTATAACTCATCTCTTATACCCTATGCAGGCACTACAATAACTTGCTGGAAATATTTGCAAGTATACTTGTCCCTTTATGCAGAAATTTAGTCTCTAAAGTTGAGGGAATGTGAACCAGTTTCTAAACCAAATATTTCTTTGAGGGTTTCATCATCTTCAATATTTATAGATATTTACTGAAAGTGGCAAATTGCTACAGGAAAATGTGTCAGGCCTTCTCAGAGAGGAAAGGGTGAAGAAAGAAAACGGGGCAAGAAATTTTTAGCAACACTTTTTTTTCCCATTTGATTGTTTATAAAAGATGCAATTCTTTTATTTAGGTTTTATTGTTTATGTTACTTGCCATGTTTCTGAGATGCTTTTTGAGTTATAAATTGCTCTTTGCAAGTATTTGATGTTAAAGATTCAATTTAATGTTTACTGGTTAATTTGGAGTGGTCACATGTGGGACACCACATATTCCTGTTCTTTTTTATTCTCTAAATTGCAAATGTAGAACAAACACTTGCCATACACACTGAACTCACTGCCATACACTCACTGAGTGTATGTTCTTCAATTTTCACATAGATCTGGCAGACTCCTTTTATGTTCCTGCCAATAAATGTTTTGTTTAGAATATGCAGAGAAAGCAAGTATGCAGAATACAAGTTAATTTGTCCTGAAGTTATTTACTTGCTCTGTATTGGCAATACTGGCGTCCTGGTAAATGGATGTGGAGTTTTGATATTAAACATTATATGCTGTGCTATCACATGTTGTGCAAACTTTGGTTCATTCAGTAAAAGTCTTTCAACCAGCTGAGAATCATTGGAAAAACATAATAAAGAGAATAAGTTTTATGCTGATATTGTTAAAAGAGGCAACATATTCTGAACTGCATAGGTTTTGGAATGAGCTTGCAGGAAAGCTTTCTCCCACACTATACTGTAACACCTCTGTACTTTGATTTGATAAGACCTGGGGTCAATTGATGACTTTAATGTTAAGGAAAGGGAGCTTTAGTTAAGAGCGAGTTCAGTTGCTAAGACAACCATCTCATGACACTGCAGTATGGCAGAAAAAACCGGACTATTGTTAAATGATGCAGTGAAATTAATGGTCTAGAAGAAACATAGTGCCAGATCCTCAGCTGACACGGACTGAAGCCATTTTCCCTGGAGAGCTATTCTGATTTGCACAAGATGAAGGTCTAGCATGCACTTCCTGCAAGGAAAAGGTGCTGATATCTGATGTGCACTGTCTGTTCTTAATCCAGATAGAGACCACACAGTTTGCTGCTGCTCGGCAAGTCAGAACTCATGACCTGGGAATCAGATCTGTTCTTTCACCAGCCCATGGGATCGCCCAGAGGAGACCACTGATCTCCATGCTGCAGTTCCCCAGCTGGCAAATGGCAGCAGCTAATCTGTCTTTCCTCTCTTCATGTCCCTCCCCAAGGCTGGAGCTCAGCTGCCATATGGTGCAACGGAGCAGCAGGATTTATTATCCCATCTGTAGGGTTACAGAAGTTCCAGTGCCACTGCTGGCATGGTTCTGCTTCTCCAGTCCTAGTATAAATAAATCTTATGCAGATGGTTATAGCCCAGACAATGAAACCACTTACATGGATGAAGAATTGCCTCTAGGTGTGATCCAACTTCACATATTAGAGTCACAATAGGAAAGTCCCCTCCTGACACTTGATGAGTTGGACCTCCCTGGTCTTCTCCAGCCTTTTCAAGGTATTTTCTGCCTTCTGTGAGTGGACAGAACTTTGTTCCCATAGGACCAATAGCATTGCTTATTACTGTTATTACTAACTGGCTTTTTCTATTCCAGAAACCAGTTTCTTACTGATCTGAAGTCTGCTAAAAAATCTAACTGTTTCATGTTTCCTGTGTTGGGTGTTAGTCTTAGGTGGTGCATTTATTTTTAAAAAGTCACTTAGACTCAGGCTGCTGTACCTACCAGTGAAGTCCAGAGGGAAAAGACACTCACATTCAACCATCGCAAAATCCAATAGATCCAGATGATACTTCATTTGCTGCACTCAACATCCCTGTCTTCTGGTATATAGGCCTAAATTTGGCACAGTAAGGTATGCCTCTAGCACTTATGTGAAATCTCGCTATTTGGTGATGTTTTAAGCTACTGTGAGAGCAGGCCATGATGTAATAGTAAGGTTGGTCAGCATATTCCTCTATGAGCACCTATTCTAATTTGTTTGTAACTTTGTTTTCCTGGTGGGATAACAATGAGGACCTAGTTGTGAGATTTTTCCATGCTTGTTTTCCTTCCTCAGACTGGCTGTTTTGAAATGTTGTTTGGTTTTGGAACAAATATTTGAACTTTCTCTGAGATAAGATGTGGTAGGAAAGGAAGCTGGAAACACGTTTACCTTAAAAAAATTCTGTAACTATCTCAATCTTTTCTTGTGTTTGCTTCCCTAACTTAGGTAAGGAACTTGTTGTTCAAGAAAAGGATCACAATTTGGTAAAAAACCTCACTGTTATGTCAATCTCTTTATTTCTTTCTCATATGCATCAAGTTGTTCTTAATGAACTGGAAAAGTGGTCTGAATCAGAAAGATGAAATTCAGCAATGAACGAGAAATCAAATGCACAACTACAACAGAAGAATAAGAGGTCACACAAAAGCACTGTGGAAAAGGTTGAGGAGCTATCAGGGCCTCAGACTGAGTTAATTAGAAGATATTGTTATGAAAAAGTCAAATTATGTTCTTGAATTTATTACTAGAAGCATAGTCTGTGAGACAAAAGAGACAATTCTTTCAAGTTTAGGGCTGGTAAGGCTGTATCACAATCACTTTTGAAATTGTATACCAGGCTTTAAGAAGATACAGACACACTGGAGAGAGCCACGATGAGAATGATAAAAGACTTAGAAAAAAATGAGCTCTCGAGAAAGGCTGAAGTACTTGAGTTTGATCTAGAAAAAGGAGTGGTTGAACAGGACTTGGTAAATCTTCAGAAGTATAAAATAATTGTTTTGAAGAGGATGATCATCTGTTGTTCTTTGTATCCAAGCAGGGCAGGACAAAATGTAGTTGGTTTAATTTGTAGGAAGAGAAATACAGGTTAGGAGTTGAAAGCCTTTTCATATTTTTGCCATCATTACACACTGTAATTGAAGCAGTCGTTAAATGGGTGTCCTGAGGAGGCAGTAGACCCTGACTCACTGGATGCTCTGTATGCGCAAACTGGAGGAATATTTGTCAGGGGTGGTTTAGATGTTGCTTGTTCTGTCATGGAGCTTGTCTTTCTGTGGCTGTGTTACAGTGTGTATTACTTAAGCACACCACAACCTTCCCAAGGTAGTCCTGTAATAGGACTGCCCCTCGGCCTCTTCTAAAGACCAATGTTGTGGATTTAGGCAAATCAAAATTGCTAGCAGCAAGTATATTTTCCAGTTCAGATTTGTTTTCCCATTTGATGTTAACTCGTAACAGAAGAACACAAGAAGTCATGTTACATGTAGAAGGCAGCTGGGAAGAAGTCAATCATTTGTGGATCAGGAAAAAGAGTGAAAAAAAGGAGAAATTCCAGCCTGGCTGAGCTTGTACTTACACAAAAAACTTTTCCAACACTTTCTGGAGTGCAGAACTAGCACACAGCTTGACCACAGAATTTGGCTGGATCTATAGACAGCAAAGTGTGGGTGCCAATGAGACCTGAAGAGTAGAAATGTGGGAGTTATGAAGGATAACGATGACTTGTCCTTGTTCCCTTAAGTAAGGTGTATTTTTCTTGTGCTGAGAGCTTGACCTGTTCACATTAGCCCTGCTTGCAACACAAGGCATTGCTTTAATTGAATTTAATTTAACTTAATTTAATGCTATAAGCCCCTTATCTGATGAATTTAGCTCAAATACTAGCTTGTTTTTCTGATGTATGATTTGTTTTCTTTTACTGTCATATTTAATTTTCCAAGACACCTTTTCCCTAAGTATTTTAAATTCTTCTTCCTCTATAGACTTTCAAAATCCAGTCTTTCTTCTCAGTCTCTCCCACTAAATTCCTTGTTCATTTCTGTCAGTTACTGTAGGATCCACCTACCCAAGCCCACCCCATTGTTAGTCATCTCCCCACCCCACCATCTGCAGGCCACACCATTCATGGCATCAAGTCCCTGCTCATCATATTTCAGTTACTCTTATCTTCCTTTCAAGGCATGGTTTACTTGGATGCTGTGCTTCTGATTCCTCCTTCCTGCACACCTCTCCTACTTAACCTCATTTCAGGCTTCAAAGTTACAAGCAAAAAGATTTGCTGGATAATGAGGGAGATGGTCTAGCACCATGGTGCGGTTCAGCTTTTGTCCTTCATTTCTGAGATCCAGGTGTACATGTATGGTGAAGGCTGCACAGTTCTCCTCTTAATAGCTTTCAAAATATATTCATTGCTGGCTGCTATCCTCTTACGAAAGACAATGAACTTTCCAGGACATTATCTCAATGACATATCCCAGATCATGTTTGCATCTTGGGAGAAAAATTTCACCAGTGAACTCGGAGGCCCAAAAGTTTCTGGATGCTGAGATTTAGGGGCATGTTGGATGCTGTACTTTACAAACGTAAGTGGAAATTGAACTCGTTGGGAAATGCAGTGCTGGCTACAAGTGCTAACAGGCTGAAAACTGACCCTGGTATGTATGGCATTTCAAGGGCATGCATGATAGGAACAGCACAAAGAAAAGCATAGCAGTGACCTAAAAACTGGAGCAAGTGAATAGTTCAGGTCGGGCTGTAGCTTTTTTGATTACTGGAAAGACTGTCTTGTTTTAGAAGGGGAAAGGGGTGATGAAGGTAGAGCTGCCCACTCATGTAGTGCAGTGGGAAGAGTGCCAGCAAGTGGCAGCTGCTTGCTGCACAGCTGTGTGCCTGTGACATTAGGCAGAGGGGTATAGGTGCAGCCAGCGGGAGAGCCAGATGGACCAACACTTAACCTCCACCTTATCACTCCACCAACAGTGAGGGAGAGGCTAGCAGTGGGTTTTGTCCATTGTATGTGGTGAGTATGATCAGTTTTGCTGGAGAGCAGAGGACCAAACATCTTCCATCTCACTCTTTTATTCTTCTTGGCACCCTGACCTGAGCCATGCTTGTTGAGGACCAGGAGCTCTCCCAGGACGTCTTCCCTGACTTGCTGGGAGCAGAGTCATGCAGGGGCATCCCAGGCTGGGCTGCTCACCAGGACCATATTTTACCTGAATGCCAGCTGCTTACAGGGGCGTTGCATATGATCATGCAAGGGTGAGACCCCAAGGATCAGAAATAAGAGTAATTTAGCAATATGTGAGTTTTGGAAGGACGTGGAGATTCTTTTCTTCTGCTGGCTGTGGGAGGGAGGGTGAGCAACAGAGAGCTTAATTTAAACCTGAACTAAGTGATCTTTAGTGACTTCTTTGAGGAAAGAAAAGACACATTCTGTAGTTTTCCTGAGTAATTTAAAGTGACAGAATCTGGTGAGAGACAGCAACATTTTATTAGGCATAAAACCTTGAAAAATATCTCACAGTCATAACCCTGAGACAGAAATAGAGGTGCAAAAATTCTGTAGTGTTTTGAGTGGCATGGTAATATCAGCACATTCAGTCCTGCCTTTTCAGAAATATGTCAGCCATCAGTGAAAGAAGGAGTATGGCGGGTGAGAAGCCTGGTTCGATCAGGGATGGAAAGGATTTTTCTGAAATTTCTCCTTTACATCTCAACATGGAAGACGATAAAGAAGGAATGGAGGTCTTCTGCCCGTTTCTGGTGTTATACCCAAATCAGAAGTCATTTTCCAACAATTTGTGTATTTACTGAGGACAACATCTGACATAGATGCTGCCTGTGGGGAAACAACATGATGTTTTACAAAAGGGGACTGTGAAACGTTGTGCTTTACAATCTTAGAAGAACTCCAATATGGTAAAGAAACAAGTACCAGGTAATAAGTAGTGATAGGGAACACAAAAAGGAGGGCATGAGAACCTTTTCAATGTGGAGAGGTTGAAGAAGGATTCAATCCAAACAACATGCAATGCAGCTGTATCTGCCACAGCATGAGGAACACTGAAGGGCATTTCTGCTGTTGCTTACTGCAAAGGCAACAACCTTTCCAGCACACTGCAGGGAAAGACTGTGTAGGCCAGTGTATTGGGTTTGTGTGGCAAGGTTTTGGTAGAGGGGGGCTGTTTACAGGGGTGGCTTCTGATGAGAAACTGCTAGAAGCTTCCCCTATGTCTGACAGAGCCAATACCAGCCGGCACTAAGTCGGACCCACTGCCGGCTAAGGCCAAGCCCATCAGCGATAGTGGTAGTGCTTCTGTGATAACATTTTTAAGAACGGAAAAAGAATTGCGGGGACACAGAAATGGTGGTGAAGACCATGGTGAGGCAGGCTGTCCCCCTGCAGCCCATAGAGGTCCATGGTGGAGCAGATATCCACCTGCAGCCCATGGAGGACTCCACGCCAGAGCAGTCACGTGCCCGAAGGAGGCTGTGACTCCATGGGAAGCCCACGCTGGAGCAGGCTCCTGGCAGGACCTGCAGATCTGTGGAGGGAGGAGCCCATGAAACAGGTTTTCTGGCAGGACTCGTGACCCCACGGGGGACCCGGACCCACACTGGAGCAGTTTGCTCCTGAAGGACTCCATGCCATGGAAGGGACCCATGCTGGAGCAGTTTGTGAAGAACTGCAGCCCGTGGGAAGGACCCATGCCGGAGAAGTTTGTGGAGGACTGTCTCCCGTGGGAGGGACCCTACACTGGAGCAGGGAAGAGTGTGATGAGTCCTGTCCCTGAGGAGGATGAAGTGGCAGAATCAACATGTGATGAACTGAACGTAACCCCCATTCCCCATCCCCCTGTGCTGCTGGAGGGGGTAGGTGGAGAATCCAGGAGTGAAGCTGTGCCCGGGAAGAAGGGAGGGGTGGAGGGAAGGTGTTTTGAGATTTGGTTTTATTTCTCATTACCCTACTTTGGTTGATTGGCAGTAAATTAAGTTAATTTTCCTCAAGTCGAATCTGTTTTGCCTGTGACGGTAATTGGTTAAATGATCTCTCCCTATCCTTATCTCGACCCAGGAGCCCTTTGTTATATTTTCTATTGCCTGTCCAGCTGAGGGGGGGTAGTGATAGAATGGCTGTGGTGGGCACCTGGTGCCCAGCCAGGGTCAACCCACCACAGCCAGAGTTCTGCAGTTGCCTTTGAAGGTGGAGGTTAAAGTGTTTTGCAGCTGCATCTCTGGTTGGTAACGGGTGATAACACAGCCAGGCAGGCCGTCAAGCACGAACCTGTTCATGCTAATGGTACCAGCTGCTCTGTGCACACAAGGAGTTTGTCAAGAACATGTACCAGGATCTCAGAGGTAGCAGCTTGCAATTAGCGCCATGAGGACCTTAGAATGAATTCTTGTCATGCAAACTTGGAGTGATGATGCCACTATCCAGCCTCTCCTCCACTCATGGGTCCAGCATCCAGCCTATCTGCTCATGGGTCCCTGGTAAGTTTTTACTCTTATGATGTTTCTAAGCTACCGGAAGTATGTCACCCTTCCTGACTCAGTAGAGGTATACCTGAGTGAATCTTGGGCTAAAAGTGGGCATTGCATGTAGCCAGACCAAGAATTTCCACATGTGCATTTGTGCACTCCATCTGTTTTGAATGTGCACTGTTTTTGTAGAATCTGCAGGAAAGCAGTGATTACATGAGAGATAATTGGTGTCAGCTTAATGAGGGCTACATATTGCCTCTGTGTGCCTTCCATCTGTCTTTTATCTCCTTCATCCTACCTTTGCTTGCCAGACCAGTGCATAATTAAGATGCCTGTGTCTCTTCATGGTCATTTTTATTAAGCTAAGATTTTCTTCTGTAAACTGTGCTTTTCCTCTTGGGATTTTTTTCTGTATTTTCAGGCCACACTGGTAGCATTTGGTAGTTTGGCTACATGTGCAATGAAGAGGCATCAATATTATGCGAGGTCCAGAGATGTTACGCAGGTGTGTTAGTACAGCAATCTATTTGAGGCTAGCTAATCTAGCCAACAAGTAGGATGGATTAACTGAAGTGAAGCACCCAAACTAAGGTGTCCCCTGTACTTCTGTTGTCTCATGTTTCTCTGTATGCTGCTGCATCATGGTGCGTAAGCTTGCCCTTGCCTGAGTTCAGTGGGAACTAGGTCAGACCAGTACTGCCAGTCTGAATAATTTCATTGCAACCTGTGCAGTTTGGGGGTGTGTTTTTGAAGCTTCCTCAGAAAGGATAGGAGGGAAGGCTGCTTCCTCACAAATCTACCCTCGTTCAAAGTCTGTCGCCTTCTGTAGCTAAGCTTCTGCCTGTAAGACAGAGCCAAGCCAAATGGCTGCTTTTCTCCACTTGAATCCTGAAGTGAACCATCCATTTTCAGCTGTGTTGAAGGGAAGGGATGCCCACTGTCAAAAAAGCAGCTGCTCCAAGCTTGGGGAGGGTGAGGTGCTGTGAGGAGCCTGGCATGGAAAAGTGGGAGGGTGAAAGTAATACTGGAGGGGAGAGGCATGACAGAAAGAGAAGAGTTGAATTTGGAAGAAGAGCTGAGTACAGCAGGGCAGGTTATTGAATCCCTGCCCAGAAAGGAAGGACAGAACAGTGGCATTGTCATCCTCATTAGCTAACTGAGACTCTGAGAGGAACTGGTGAGAGCTGTAAGAGCTGTTATAGTGATGTGAGAAACCCCTTCAGTGCCCAAATTTTTAAGAAGGGGCAGAACTCTGTGGGAAAGCATTCACAGGGATGCAGCAGCAAGGCATGCCTTCCTCAGGGGCTGGGCCTCCGTCTGTAGTGGGTACCCAGGTGAAGCAGGAAGCCTGAAGGATGCAGGAGGGATGCTGGTTCTCACAGCAATGGGAGGGGAAAGGTAAGGAGAAACAAAATGTCTTTTGTTCTGTTTGGGAAATCACAATTCAAAGATTTGAAGCAATAATTTCAAAGTTCAGATAAATAGAAATTATGTGCTTTGAAAGTATAGGAACAGAAGAGTAAAATTACCCACAGACTGTAATTATAACTCTTGCCCTCTGCTCAGATTAACGCGTTTCCAACAGGTAGAAAAGTGGCAGCTGTTGTAAAAACATTGTTCTAGTCTTACATGTAAAGAGCTGTGCAGTTCACATTTTCTTAGCAGAAAAATGAGTCAATAACTTGATACAAAAGGACAGACATTTATTATGGTAGTTATGGCTGTTAATTTTCTTTCTGTTCTCTTTATACTGGAGGGAAATTTGAAGCTGGGGTGAAAATGGGGAGGAAATGGGAACTGTAAAAAGGAAAGGAAGCTTGTCTTGTGGCTTTAGAGGGTAAGTGGAAGGAAAGAAAATCCCATAACCAAGAAGCCAGGCCGAGTCGCAGCTACGTGCAGATCACTTGCGGCTGACTTTGCAAGCAAAGGTATTACACACATTTTGGCAGAGGCCTAAGGAGGCATAGCCATTTTAGAAGCTAGGCTGAGCATTGTGATTTGTGTTTTCTTTTCTCATGCTTTCAATCCCATGGTGAGGATAATTGTTTCATGAGATCTTTTTTCATGGCAGATGGGGACCTGGGTAGTTGGCAATACTGAGTATGCCACAAAGATGACCTTGGTGAGGGCAGTGTTTCTGGATCTTAGAGAGTTCAGACATGCCTACCCTTCTCCCTTGCTTGAGAGGCAGGCATAACCCTGTGTCTGAACCAGAATACTTCCATGCTCCTGCAGGAGAGCCTGTGTTTCCTCCTGCCTTCTGGAGAGGATTGGCAGTTCCCCACCAGGGGCAGTACGCAGCTGCCAAAAGGAGCAGGCATGCTGATTCCTGCTATGTGGACCTGAATAAAATTACCCTACAGGCTCCATGAAAAGCAAATAAGGTAGCACTCATCTAGATTCTTGTGCAGTCCAGCCTCCTCACAGTGTCCAAGCTCTTCTGTGATGGACAGCCACATTAAAAAAGTGAGATTTGAACACAGCCTTGCAGGCAGTGCAGAATGTGGGTTATGTGATTCTTCCACCTGAGCATCTTCCATTATCTATGTTCAGTCAGGGTAAAGGAGAAAGCAAAACTCTGACATTGCCAGTGTTATGCAGATCGTGTTTTCATAGATTTTTCTTTTGAGAGTGGAGTAACTTGCCAAACCTTGGATGTGACATGTGATTTGGAGATCAATTTCCATATGCTGTTTAAACCTTGTTACTATCACACTTCACTTGTCATTTGTACAAAGAATACATGTACCTTAACTGTAAATATCAACACATAGACTTACTATGCTGTAGAGACTGTCATCCTGCGGAGCTGCCTTCCCAATTCACTTTAACTTTGTTGCAGTATTAGATGTAATACTGGGATGCAGCAGCCAACCTGAAAGTCTACTAACAGGGATTTATGAAGTTCTCAATATTTCTAATGCATTTATACTATAAAAGCAAGCTGCTTTGGCTGTGCAATTGCTCAGTGTCTTTGCATCTGGGTAGCCACATTTTCATTCTTAACTTTCTCATTCCACCCTTCCCAGCTCTTCTGTAAATGCATTTGTTATGTCTTGACCTACTTGATCTTGGTTTTACATTACCATTGATTTGGATATTACAGGATTCCTGTTTCTGAAGCTGGTTTTCATGGCAGAACATTTTTAACAACCATAATACTGAGTTACAAAATAAACCTTTTCTGATGAAGTTGTTTGCAACTCTGGGTATCTCCCAGAGAAGGAGGGACAGTTGTTTGATCTTAAATGGAAGAGACAGTCACAGAAAAATTGACAGAAACAACCTGAAAGGCCTGTGAAGTATTTGTTAGGTCATTGTTTTTGTGACCATGATGCTGTTTGCTCTTCCTGGATTTGTGCCCATTCATCTATTGGACTTTGAATTTTTCTCATTTGCTTTTATGACAGGTGGAGTGAAACAGGTGTGCCTTTTGGTCTCTAAAAGGAAGGGAAAAAACCCAGTATTTCAGCATTTAATTATGATTGTGTACTTAAAACTACTTTTGCCACCTTTGCCCTGGCTCTCCATTCTGGAGGTACAGAACAAATTTTTAACCAGAGGATAAAATATGGCTTTTCCCTGGAAGATCTTATTTCTGACATGCAATTTTATTGTTTCACTTGCTTTTATTTCCTTCTTTAGCAAACATTTAGCACCAGTATTGTCTCATTTCTGTCCCATAATTCCTAATCAGAATGTCAGCTCTCTAGGGAAGGATCCACTTTGTGCATAGAGCACTCTGCTGAGATGTGGGGCAAGATAGGGTGGGGGAAATATGTGCCACTATTTAACTCTTGGGCTTCTAGGCATTACTGCAGTACAATAAAAAAATGACAACTTCCAGAGTTTCACCACCACTGGGAACACTAGATATCTTCCTGCCCCAGTTGCCTAAATACCATTGAAAAGTGGCTAGGTCTGTTTTTCTGGCAGTCACAGAGCAATTAGAAAGCAGTATGAGTGTTAGGACCTTTCATTTTGCTAGTCTGAGACTCCAAAGGTATTTTGAGCTCCTCATATAAATGGCTCAATTATTTCCTGCCATATATTTATAGTGACGTAATTATTAGCAGTGAGTTTTATTTATCTAGATTGCTTGAGCTGAGTCTTGTTCACATTATTGTTGTCGGGAGATGAGACAGCCACCTGAATACCCTCAGATAGTCAGCTTGAGCACAGAAGGCCTTTGCCACTGAGGAGGCAAGCGTGTGCACCAGCTGGGAAGGAATGTCTCACTGCATGACTGTGTGGCAGGACTAGGCAGTGGAGCACTTTGGAGGATTGCTGGTCTTAAATGGCCACCAAAGTGAGGAGCACTTTTGCCTGCAGTCACACCAACCACACCAGGGCCATTCATAATCCATTGCCCTGAAGGCAAGGATGCTCCAGGAAGGATGCTTCCTGGGAGAGACCTTTACAGGTCAAGGTCAGGTAAAGGACTAAGGACATGAACCATGTCCCCCGTGTTGCACACTTTCTCTTGTCCTGATAGCCTGGGAGCCTGGGATGGGTTGTGTTTGCAGGTAACAAGCTGGGTGGGTCTTTGTCTTCCTCTGCAGAATGCAAACCCACCCTTTGCATCCCAAATGTCTCTCAGGGGTCTGGTGCTGGACTGCCTGAGCTCCTGGGAGCTTCATCCCATGATTTCTGACCCTGACCTTTGCCATGGTAAGGATTTGAGACATCATCATATATGCCCTCCTTTTTTTCATAACAATAAGGACCACAAACGAAAATTAAGGCAGAGGCAAGCTTCCAGCAACTCATTACTTTGCAATCATTACCCTTTTTTTCACCCATGCAATGGTTGTTTCCATGGTGACTGGAGCAAACCAGTGGCTACAAGCGTGCATTGTGCTGGTTCCTGTTTCCACTGGAATATGTACACTGGATTGCCAGAAACAAAGTTACTGTTGCCCAGCCAAACTCACCAAGTGGCTCAGTTCAGGAATAAGAAGTTTCCTTTGAATTTTGTGCTCAGATGGTCATTCACAGAGTAGCAGAGCAGCTCATGATTATCCTTCCATGTGTGTAGTGTGCTCATCCCAGGACATCCTGAGGAGCTTTGCTGGCTGTAGGGTGGGATTACCAAACTGAAGACACCTAGAAAACATCAGTGGTGTAATATGGTTAGTAATTAATGCTGCAAGGAATGAATGATGATATCTGTGCAAATGGAGACTGCCCTGTCATTGCAGTTTGGTGCTGTCCATGGTAGGCTGTGATAGGAGGTATAACTGCCTTGTATGCACATACAACATGCATGTACTGTTGTAAAGGGCATCCAATGTACACAGTATAAGGATTTCCCAGAGACATATGCTTGTTCTCTCCGGAATCTGGGGACAGCTGCTCCATTATTGTCACTGGAGATGCTTTTGCATGACCAAGCAAATAATCTGCTTACATGATTTGTGTCTGTTGCTACAAGAAGTACCTGTTATAACTGCTCAGGTTGTCTTGCTGCTTGGTACAAAAGCAGCCTGAATTTAGGAAGCAGACAGTTGGCTGATGTGAACTTCAAGTTGGATAATTTAGGGAATACACTGTAGTGCACAACATTGCCAGAAATGGAGTTCATTTAGGTGTCAGAAAAACCAAGGTTTCACTTAATTTCTTATCAATCTTTATAAAAATTGCTTTATAAGTAACAGATAGATAGTAGAAAGGTTGGTCCCTTGTGTAGCTATAAGTATATGACATTTGCTATGCTTTTGTTTATAATGTTTCTGTCACTGGCATTTGTTGATTCTATCTAGAAGATGCACATTCTTGATTGCAGTTATTCTGCTTTTTAGACAAACGCTAAGAATAATGTTCCTGGCACAGCAGATCACTGGAGAAGGGCTTGAGAAATGATACCCACTCCAGCTAACATTGCCTTCAACTGGGACATTGCGTCAATTTCACATTGATCCAATTGCATTTCTTTAGGAATAAAAAAGGAATTTTTTTTTTAGTTTGGATGTATGGTTTTAATATGCTGGATTGTCATTAATAGTCAGATTAAAGGCCATTGTGAGATAAAAATTATCTCGAAAGTCTGATCCTCCCCTTCAAAAGCCTATTTGCAGTAACCATCGGGTCAGGTATTTTTCAATGCATTCCAGAGAAGGCCAGATAGGAAGGCCAGAAGAGACATCCAGCCCGACCTGATGCAGTGGGGATGATATGCTTTCATCTATTACTGCTGTATATAGGACCATAACGGTGTGGATAAGCTTCCCTGCCAGGAAAATATTCTTTCTGAATTCGAAGCAAAAAAGAGTCCACTGCTTTCAGTAATGGCTTGTCCTCATGGTTAATCATCCTTGCTGTAACAAATTGCTCCTTGTTTCTAATTTGTCTGGTTTTAACTCCCAGCCAGTGAGTTTATGCATGTCTTTTTTATCCATGTTAAAAATCCCTTTAATATTTGTGATTTTCTCTCTCTAAATCTGCCTGTACTCTATAATGAAGTCACCCCTCTATCTTCTGTATTTTTTTTTCGTTTGTGTGATAAGATAAGCAGCTCAGGCTCCTTGAATCACTTGTACAATACAGCTGTCCTCAAACATAAATTTATTTTCTCAAGACAGTCTCTTCAATTTAATTTTAACACCCCTTTAAAAGTATAGGGCAATCTATTTTTAACATCCCCTTAAAAGCATAGGCATTTGAACAATTTATGGGATTCTGATATTGAACTCATCAGTTCTGTATAGAGAGCTGGAAAGACCTCACGGCTAAATCCTATTCCTTCATTTATACACCTGGAAACCCATTCACTTGTTTAGTATCATCAAGTTGCACTATGGGCTTACATGTAATTTTCTGTTGTGAGTCCTAGAACTTTTTTGCCTCCCTTCAGCATTCAGTTCTGCTGATGTGGCTTAGGGTGTTTAAACTTGTCGGTGCTACCTCTTTACATGAGACAATAGCTTATGCCTTTTAACTTGCAGATCTAGTTTTTGCCAACCAAGCCTCACTCATTTGTCCAGTTTAATGAGGAATTATGGGTGTCTGGGCATGGGACATGCCCACAGAGCTGCTCTTGTGCACTCAGTGTCATACTGAGCCTGGGTGACCAGGTGCTACTTGTCACAGTCCAGCTCCAAAGACTTGGTGCCCCTAGAAAGTGCAAGGCCTGGCAAAGAAATTAAAATGTGCATAATACATGTGCTCTGTACTAAGGAGTTGTACAATGCACTAAGGAGGTGCAGCACAAGGAACTGGATACGCTCTTCACACTGGAGTGGTTACCTTCCGTGGAACCATTACTCATTTATTTGCCTTCCCATGTGTTACTCTGTGCAGCCTTTCATCTTCTGCGAAGAACATTTATTTCTTTAAAAGATATTCATTTTAAGTGGGTGTATTCTATTTTTGACACATCCATTTCATATCATTAGAATATCACCCTGCAGTGCTGGGGTGTATTTTTCTTTTTTTTTTTTTTTAAATGTTTAGTTTCTCATATCTGTGACTAGCTGTCACTATGGCATCTTTCCTCCATGTGAGTCAGGAGAGAAGTTGGTTTCTCAAGTCACCTGTGTCTTCCATGTGTTAGTTGGCAGCTGTACACCAAGAGGCAGGGAGCAAAGCAATCTGCTGCAAATTGCTGTGTGGCTCCTCTCGCAGGAGAGGCATGGGCATCTCCCACACCTCTGAGGATGCTGGGGAGCCAAGTACAACAGCTAACTAAAGACACTGATCTCTGCCTCCTGCACCCCTGAACACAGCCCTAGCTGTGGGCTGAAATTGGATTCAGCTGCCTCATGCTAGTCTTTGTTTAACAACCTGACTATCAGGAGAGGAATGAGGGGTGCCCAGCAGGGCAGGCGACCTTGGTCATAGGTGCAGAGGGGGCCCAGGTGCCCTCAACCCTAGTGGAAACGGGATCCAGTGCATGGCTGCCGCAGCAGAGAAGTGGGCTGCTGAGGGCTGCCTCTGTCCACCCTTCCCACATTGCTCTGTGTGTCTGCAGCTCTGGCACTTGCAAGGGGGAGTATAGAGAGGCTCAATTTTCCAGTAAACTTCTTCAGAAGAAAAATAACCCTTTCCTTGCTTGATCTCTGGTATGAATTGTAAAATACCTGACCTGATGGTTACTGCAGATGGAGGTTTGAAGGCAAGAATCAGACTTGTGAGATAAACAACTATTTCCCTGCCTTTCCCAGGTGGGCTTAGTGTTATCCTGGCAGTAACTGCCTGAACAAGATACTGGACTAATCAGTGTTGGCCTTGTTTGCCAGCAGCCATCCTTCTGTTCATATGAAAAATGACATTATGACAAGAAGAAACAAAGATGTTTAGGAGTCAAAAAAAGGTTAAAAATGGAGACTCTTTGGACCAGAGTGTAGAATCTGAATGGAGGAACAGCTGGAAATTATTTGTATATGTGTGTATGTGCATGTACACAGGTATGTACGTGTATGTGTGTGATGTCAAGTGTTTGAAGTAGTTACAGTAAAAACTTAGTAACATTTACAGAATCAAATGATTCCTTCAGCTCCAGCAGTTGGGCAAATAACTAAAAAAAAAAGGTTAAATAAATAATTACAAACCTACTACCAATTTTTGCTGACTGAGTTAGTCGCTGCTTTCTAGTGCTTTTCCTTCCCTGGCAGGGTATTGTGTGGTAGGAGGCTGATGAGAGCAGCAGGCTGTCCACAGCCTGCTCGGTCTGAGCATGGGGCAGGACTCTGGCGGAGTCCTGCTCAGGAGGAGGGCAGTCACTGTGTCAGAGCTCAGCAGGCTCCTGCTTGATGAGTCTTTGCTAATTTGGAAGGAGCATATCTGAAGTGGACAAACGCAGGCATCAGGTGAAACAGCAATGAATGCCAGCCTTTAATTTAACTCTTGTTCATAGGATGGCAGATTTGTCTCAGAGCAGGAAAGAAACAAAGTATCGTGAAGCTGACCAGAGCATGTTTGTCACCAGGGTCTTCACTTCAGCTTGTTTCAAACTATGCCTCCCTTACCAGCTGTACTGTTGGGTACAGAGCTGACTTCAGGGCTACATAAACAAGTGTGCCTGCAGCTCTCTCCTACAGCCAGGAGGTCAAACAAAATGATAATTCATGAGACAACCACAGAGCACTCATGGAGCTCAGTGTAAATGCTGCCACAAGCTTCAACTTCTCTGTATCATTCAGAGTCCAGCCCCAAGCCAGCCAACAAGTTTTGTTGCTTCACCAACCTTCATCTTTGCCCTGCTGGTAAGCACGTGGCATGGTACATATTTTGCATGTGTCTGCTTACGGGCCGAGAATCATAAAGACATAGCAAAGCCCTGTGGTGCTTTTAGATCCTGCTGCTCTGATAGCTGTCAGCTGTCAGTGGTTATTGCCTTTCCCGCTCCAGTGTGGGATAGTGTTTTTTAGCACCAGGCCACCCTCATGGGCAGTTTAATACACAGGATAGCAAACTGGGCACTGAGAAATGAGTGACATCACCTTCTGCTGAATTCATGGCAGCTTCCAGTGGGCAGTGGTGGTGGGATTGTCTTAGCCTGGTGCAGCCAGAGCCACAGCTCTCACTGACAGACAGCTAGATCCCTATTTTAAGATCATGATTGTGCATGCTTCTCCAGTGATGTCTGATACATGTCACATACAGCACTGGGCACCTTGTGCCCAAGCAGATGTTGCTAGGTAAACCAGGCCCCTATTTGCTGCTGGCCCCCAAAGAAAAGAAAAGAGTAAGGCTGGATGCAGGAGTGCTGCAATGGTGTCAGGGTAGAGCAGCAGCATGTTTGCAACCCACCACCTCACAGAGCATGGATGAGAGGCTACTTTGCATGTAACTGGAGGTCTGTGTTCCCTACAACTGGAGGGAAGCAGAAGGAAAGTCAGCAGCAAACCTGGTGTGAGCCTGGTCCTTCAGTCTTATGTTTATGTGATGGATGTTCTAGACACATTGCCAAGCAGCATGATGTCTCTGGAGTTTGCAGTAAACTCATGGCAGTCAACCCATGGCAGTCAACCCATTAGATTTACAGAAGAGGATTTACAGTTATTGTGAAACTTCCCAGGAGATGCTGTTATATATAGGCTTAAGTTCTTCTTAGTGTGGAAGCAGGGTACAGCCCTCAAAGGAACACTTTTATTCTTAAATTTTTGATGTAGCAACTTCTCTGAAATATATCTGCAGTTCTCCTGGTTATAGTTTTCTCTGTGCTTTTTTCTGTGTTTAGCATCAGTTCTGGGGAACCAGGAATAGGTTTGGGTTGTGATTTGTGAGAAGTCTTCTTACTGTGTAAGGAATATACTAGTATTCTGGCAGAAATAAAATGAGTTATCTGATATCGCACGAACTCTGTATCTTTGATTTCTTTTCCTTTACAAATTCATCTTACAAAACTTTGACGTTGTGCTGCCTCCCAACAGAGAGGCTCCTGTAACAATTACTAAATGATATGTAATAGTAATTACTTGAGTTGCTTCATACACTCACTAGCAAGTCAATACTTTCCTGTTTCCTAGCAAATATGCCTATTGATTACACAGACTGGCAAACAGGAGACAAGTTCAGAGGCTAAAAGCTTTTGAGAATGGATTTTTCTCAAGACACCAGATATTGATCAATGTTTGCTAAATACGTATCAATAGATGGTTAATAAAATATGTTTGTGCTTCTGTAACAGCAGAGGAAATAAAATATTTTAGTTTATAGGAAGCCAAGGACATATTAAAGAGACTGTGGTACCTTTTCCCTCTTTGCTGAATACACCTGCAGGATAGACATATTTCCAGTGCTGATGAAAACGCATAGGGTACTTGTAAATACCAGGCTGAGAGGGACACTGTGACATAGGACAGGGGAGGAGAATTAATTTCTTGACAGTTCGAGTGCCGAGAAACAGGGTGGATAGGAAGTGAAGAATGTTCTTCTTATGAGAGGCAGCTGAAGGATTGATCAGCTATAGCATCAGAGGAATTTTCTTTTCACATTTATGCTGTGTGTTTCTGCCAGTATATACAGACAGGGACAGACCGGTACCTTTATACCCTGCTTTTCTGAAGAACCTTTCTGTGAGTGCATGTCTCACCTGTGATATACTGTCGTGGTTTCAGGTCAGCTCAGTCGGTAACAAAGCACCACGAAGCCGCTCACTCACCCCCCACCCCCTCGCCTGGCTACGTTGGGATGAGGAGAAAAA
>VYZV01011004.1:0-16162 GCA_013401275.1 Pandion haliaetus | reverse complement strand
GGCTGCAGGGCCATCAGCCTCCTCAGGCTCCTCCTCCTCCCCCTCCACTTCCATGATTCCAGTGCCGGCAGCGATGTTCCTCTCAGGTTTCCCAACCCCCACACTACCGGTTCCCCTTCTTAAATATGTTTCCCAGAGGCGCTATCACCGTCACTCCCCGCCTAGAGGCGGGTCCGACATTTGGGTGCGCGGGTCCGACATTTTGGGGCAGCGAAATCTTCCAGCAACTTCTTAAAGGGGCCGCCTCTGTAGCCCCCCTCCCCTGCCACCAAGGGAAAACCGCGCCACACAAACCCATAACAATACACATCCAGGTTCACCCAAGAGATGCTGGCACCCAGAAGGACCTGTGAGACTATCCAGAGCTGCAGCGGAGGTTAGGCCCCAGCTGGTTGACAAAGCAGAGGCAGTGGGCACCACAGATGGGTGGCAGGGAGTGGTCTTCTTCCCTCACCCAGGGACGTCCAGGGTGTTACAATCAGGCTTACAGAGAAAAGGCTACCTGTGAGGAGGAATGGGCTACTGAGCTAGCTAGAGGCAGAAGACCAAGATAACACCTCATAGAGGCAGCCTGTCCCTCTGTCCTTTCTGGCTGAGGAAGCAGACCAGCAGCTCACAGTTGCTCTCTTTGATCCCATGTAGGCAGTCTGCAGCATCACATGATCCTCACGTGCTTTTGTGGCAGCATTTTACCCAGAAGGATGTCTTCTTTCTCAGCTGGAGCTTTCAACTGAAATGGACAGTTTGGAAGAGATGCTGTACGCTACATGCTTGAAGTGGGGATGCTGGCTGGGAAAGCTCTCCCAGCCTTGTGGCAGGGGGGATAGACTAGACACCTATTACCTGGCCTTGCAGGTAGCAATACTGCCTCATTGCCTGGTACCAGTTTCACTGTGAACAGCTCTTTGGAAAATATTGTGGTAACTATACATAAAGCGGGGTGTTGAGGTTTCTATTTTAGATTTAATTTTGCTCCTTAATGACATTGTGCAATAGATTTGTGAAACATAGCACTCACCAGGCTAAACTGTACTTGCTCAGCCTGATATAGAAAATCTTAAATGCATCTAAATAACACCCATTTGGCATAGTTCAGGCTGTAGCTTTCTGGACCACTTTTGTGTGTGGTACAGATGTGGCAGAAAAATCTAACAGATTTTGGAGGAAGCATCAGTTGTAAATTGGGAACAATTAACAATAAGAATGGAAAAATCCTCCTTGAAATAAAAATTCTGTTCAGAGAGCAAATATGTGTGAAAGTAAGTACCCAACACTTTCCAGAGGAAGGTTTTGGACTGATTATCTTTTAAGCCTGAGAAAATCCATTCATTAGAGATGATACAGTTTTAAAAATACATCTGATTCTCATGCTCATGCACCTGGCTGTTTGCAGATCTAGGTTTTGTGATCTGCCACTGGAGATGGTGTTTCCACAGTCTGTTGTGATTCCAGGCTTTTAACTGACTGCAGTGCCAAGGGATGAGGATTAAGAAAGAGTCTAGGCTATGAAGCAGGCACATCAGGGAGGATGACAGGATATGTGGTGGGATTGGAGAATGAGTTTGTGTACTACCCCTTCCTCCATTACCTAGGTAAATAGGCTTAGGTTCAAAACAAGACAAGACTCCTGTCAGCCTCTTTGAGTGCATTTCTCAGGAAGCAGCAGCATGGCAATCAATGCAGCAACTCTTGTCTGAAGGCTGGCAGTGGCTGTGCAGCCAAGGGACACAGGGGTGGTTTGTTTCTGTAGCAGAACTTGACTCCTTATGCCTGTGCTGTATGCTGGCATGTCTGTGCCATCTGATCACAGCAGGAACCTCCTCCCTGGGATCTCCTGTCTTCACAGTTACAAATGCTGGAGCCTGTAGCTAAACCACCCAGCAGAGTTCTGCAACTTTCCAGCAGCATTCAGGCAGTTCACTGCTTACAGAAAACTGCTAATGCAAAGGCTATTGATTTTAACCAGATGAGCAAAGCCAAACCCCGGAGCGTGGCTCAGCATCCCAAGGCCCAAGAGAAACTATGTTTCCTTAGGTGGATGTCTTAGGTAGAGTGCCACCAATATTTTTGGGGCAGTGTACCTCAAGTCCACCTGACCTTGGAGCCTTAAATGAGCTAGCCCCTGATGCAGCACTGTGTGGTTCAGAATTCTCTAATGGCTTTTTCTGTAGTAAATATATGTAAAACTCCTTGCAGAGGACCTGGGATGAGTGGCTATGAGAAGGCAAACAGAAGTGGAGGAGTGGCAGTGTCAACAGTCAGCGAGTCCATGCTGCCTGGTAGGACTGGCCTATCACTTTGTCAAACTCTTGTCCACGTCACTGCCCTTGGGACTTACCTGCACCATTCATCTCCTGGGGGAAAGGGGCCTACAGGTATGTTATGGGTTTGTGTGGCGCGTTTTTCTTTGGTAGTGGGGGAAGGGGCTGCAGAGGTGGCTCCTGTAAGAAGCTGCTAGAAGCTCCCCTGGCACCAAAGAGTCAGACCCGCCTCTGCAGCCCAGACAGGGAGTGACGGTGGCAGTGCCTCTGGGAGGACATATTTAAGAAGGGGAACTGGCAGTGGGTTGGGATTGGAACGTGAGAGGAACATCTCTGCAGATACCAAATGTCAGTGAAGAAGGAGGGGGAGGAGGGGTGCCTGAGGAGGCTGATGGCCCTGCAGCCCGTGGTGAGATGGCAGGCTGTCCCCCTGCAGCCCAGGGCGGTCCATGGTGGAGCGGAGGCTCCCGAAGATGGCCATAACTCCATGGTAAAAACCGTGCTGGAGCACTGTGAGACTGGAGAGCAGCCCGCGGAAAGGACCCATGCCAGGGAAGTTCGGGAAGAACTGAAGCCCGTGGAGAGATCCCGTGCCAGGGAAGTTTGTGAGGAACTGCAGAACGTGGAGAGAACCCACGTTGGAGAAGTTGGTGAAGGACTGTCTCCCGTGGGAGGGACCCCACGGTGGAGCAGGGGACGAGTGAGGAATCTTCCCCCTGAGGAAAGGAGCGGCAGAGATAATGTNGTTCTGATGTTTGGTTTTCCTTCCTAATATCCTTAGTTTTGATTTGATTTGTAATAAATTAAATTGATTTTGTTTCTTCCCCAAGTTGAGCCTGTCTTTTGCCCGTGACCATAAGTGGGGAGTGATCCCTCCCAGTCCTTGTCTCAACCCACGAGCCTGCCTTTGTATTTTCTCCTCATCCCAGTGTGGCCAGGTGCGGGGGTTGGGGGGTGAGTGAGCAGCTTCGTGGTGCTTTGTTACTGGCTGAGCTGAACCCGAAACCACGACAAGGTAGCAGGTTATTCCTTGGGATTTGATTCCTTCTCAAGGTTTTCATTCCCTCTTCCTGCCTAGCCTCAGGCTGAGTGGCAGAGCTTGGCCTTCTGCTGTGCCTGAGCAACACTGTGAAGGGTGGCCTTGCGTTGCACTCAAGGGAGGTTTTGTATTGCCAGCCGTCACTCTGACAAGCTCCCAAGTGAGGTAATTCCATGCACATGAGAACAGCAGCAGCAGAAGAGAAGGTAGGAGTCATTGTTAAAGAAATGAAAAAAAAAAGGCTTGCTTGGGACCCTTTGTCATAGCAGCTGGGTCCCCTCTGTCCCCAGTCTCCCAGCTTCTGGAAGAGTTACATATGGATCTTTGTGCAATGCACAGGATTCATAAAACAGTAATGTTCCTGCATGAATATTTCAGTTATTCTGTCAGATTACTTATACAGTGATTTTTGTTCCCTATAGTCTCATCACTATGCCTTTTCCTGTGATTGCAGATGCTACACAGTGTAGCTCTATTTTTTGTTGTGATTCTGGGCAATGGCTTTCTGCAAGAATTAGTGATATGGGTGTTTCTGTTTCCTAATTTCTGGATAAATTAAGATCCAACTTTCATTGGTCAGTTCCTTGGCTCTTTTTGCAAAATCAGGTATTTTTTTTAGTGTCAACTCCAGCACCAGAAAAGGCTTCTTGCTTTTGAAAGCCGACACATCTTCTCGCTTCCACTTTTGACAGTCATGGCTTTGGCAGACACATTGGGTCCTTGTGAATTTTGGCAAAGTTGTTTGCTGGGGAAGATAGCTCCAGTCTTAACATCTCCTGTGGTGTCCATGCAGAGTAATTTTCAGCAGCACAAAGGCCACTCTCATCTGTGTCTCTATTGCTGATTTGCATGTCTTGTTCATGGCTGAGCTCTAGATCTACTACTTTTCATGCTGCGTCAGCTGACAGTTTATACAGACTTTTCAATACTTTGCCCAGACATTATTGCTTTTAGCATTGTGTGACTTCCAAGACCTGGCAGATGTCTATTGCTTTTTTGCAAGCACAAATCCGTCTCCCTTAATAACCTCTCTCCCAGCCTTTTGTCAGTCATATGGAAAACAATTTTGTCTCTAAGCATATCATCTTCAGTAATCTCAGACTCTTGCTGCTGCTCGTTCTGTCTCAGTTTGGCTGTATACATGTCAATCCCATTTGTTCCAGCATGATGAGGCAAAAATTGGTGCTGCGCAAATACAATATTCATTTTAGGATTACAGGATTTCCTAAATATTTTTAAAGTGTCCAGCAAAATACATTTGCCTTCTAGCTGCTGTGCTGGTAGTGTATGCTGATAGACTTCAAAACCTTCCTCACTCACTGTGTGGGGAAAAAAAAAAACAAACCTGCTTGAAAATTTTCTTCTATTGTACTTAACTTTCAGCCTTTTGTTACCCAGGTAAAAGCATTGATTCCCTTTCTCCAGTTCTCTGCTGCCACCTAAGAACTGTAGTGGCTGCCTGAATAAGTTTGGAATGCACTGCTTTACCTTTGGGATACAAAACTCGTTTTGTGCCTTGTGCCCTCTTTCCCTCTATTTTCTTCTGAAAACAAATTTTGGAATCCCATGGTGCATAGTATGAATATTGTCAGTATGACAATAATATACTAATTAAATTTGGGTCTATTACTGTGCTAAGCTTTTACTAATGCTTCTTTCATTTGTGATTGAAATGTAATACCCTTTTTCAGCTCTGGTCATAATCCCCTCTCTCCTTCCCACCCCCTGCTTAGTATTTGCCTGCAAAAAAAGATGAAACAATGAGCTGGTGCTGTTACCACTGTACAGCTCTGTGCACAGGG
The DNA here is from genome assembly GCA_013401275.1 of Pandion haliaetus. Taxonomy (NCBI): domain Eukaryota; kingdom Metazoa; phylum Chordata; class Aves; order Accipitriformes; family Pandionidae; genus Pandion; species Pandion haliaetus. The sequence goes on along the minus strand of VYZV01011004.1, from coordinate 11,060 downwards.
GAGCTGTGATTAAGGGCCCCCACTTCAGCGCCAGGGTGGAGCACCCAGCTGTATGCTCTCTATAGCCTGTAGGCAGCAGGGTTGGGAACACAGCAGGGTGCAGGCAGTGTGGTGGTTCCGTCTCAGGCCGATGCTGCTTGAGCAGGTCGGCTGGAGAACAACACGTCAACCCACTGCACCAGGCTGCAGAGTGACAGAGACCATTCCCTTTGCAGGATGCAGGGTGGGAAGCAGTGTGTAACCATGTTCTCCCCTGCTTCCCAGTTGCAGGGAAAGTGAGTGGCAGCAGCAGAGCATTGCGCCTTCATTGATTCTTGAGGTAATCCTGCCAGTGAGACCTAATGGGTAGAAACACCAGAGTTTCTGCTTAGGGTGCAAAAAGCAGAGGTAGCAGTCGCAAACTAGAGAAGTGCAAGTGCCTTTGGGCAGGCAGGGGAGGAAGGCAAACATTAACTTTAGCAAGAGAAAGTGGTGCCAGTGTACAGCTTTGTACAAACACTTTGCTGATAGCAAACCACAGATCCTGTCCCGCCTCTGTATCATCGGTAACCTCATCTGTAGACAGAAGAAAAACAGCCAAGGGCTTTTAAGAGTAACAGTATCCTTTTTCCATACTGGATCTGGCTGTATTTTGAAGAAATTTAGTTGAATTATGTGAATAGTGAAGAATAAAGATTGTGGGAAGCAGAGGTGCATGTACTCATTTTGGGAAAAGCTCCTGGGTAGGGAGTGGTTGGGCTTTCCCAGCACATTTGCCTTCGTGCCCCAATAGCTGTGAGAGCTCCAGCTGAGGCCAGAGGCAGTGTGGGGAGCATGGTGCAATGCTCTCAGTGTGGCCAGGTGGGCACCAGAGTCGCTGGTGCTGCTTCTCTGCAGTCACGGTCTTCCTCCTTTGCAGCCTCACTATGTGGGGCTGGCTCCAACCAGCATGGCAGCCACAGGGTGAAACCTCGGCAGTGGTGGTTGTGTTCAGCCGCCACTGCCTCTCACCTGTGCCTGGGGCACTGTCCCTGCAATGGGCAGGACCAGCTCCAGCAGCTGCATCGTTCCCATAGCCAGGTCTTTTGCAAGGATGCTTCCAGAGCGACAGAGTCCCACCTCCCCAAGTAGAAACACCAGCCATGCATGAGTTAGAGAGGTGATTGGGGTTATGCTTTAACTCTTATAAGAGATGATAAGTGAGGTAAAGGTTTATAAAAGATGTCAGACTGCCGCTCAGTGCTTATCATGTGTGCAGGAAGGTCTTACATGGGTGGAGTCCCAGCTGTTAGGTATTTCTTTTAGATGTATACAGACAGCCCCACCACAGCCTATAACTAAGTGCTGTGGCAAAATTAATTAGCCTGCAGGAAATGCTGTTCTAAGAAATCATGTTGGTATAGCACCCATGCCCTGGCTGTTTCACTATTTTGCATAAGTTGTGAATTTGTATTAAATCTGTTACTGGTCCTCTCCTGCTCCTTTTTGTGTCTCCCTGTGTCTTCCTCAGAGATATACCATGTGCACAGATAACCTATTACCCTCACGTTAGAGGGGTTATCTGCAGAAATAAAGGTGTGTGTTGGCAGCACAGGAAAGATGGTGGGAGAATACCTTTCAAGTGGTTTAGATCTCTAAGAAACACTTATGGATTTCCAATAATGACATAATATTCAATAATGACCTTAGTGAGCATTCGAGGGAACAAAAATTAATATGAGGTTTATGGCCTGTATGTACAGATTTGCTCTATTTTTTTGTTTGCAACTCAGTTCCTGTTTTCTACTCTCTTCTCTATCCTGTATGTATTTGCTTTTAATTTTTTATTGATCTTAAACATAACTAAGCCTTTCCCTTCTTTCTGAACAGGTGGGGAAAAAAATTAAAGAGGGAGAAAAGAACTTAACTGGAGCTATCCTTGAACAGGAGTATTTAAACAGCACCCAGGGTGAAAGCATTCATGTAACATGAGGTGACAGGGTCATGAGAACACTGGGGATCTGTCTATATGGGGAGCAGATAGTAACTTGGGAAGGCACAGAGACAGGTAGCCTAGATTCGTAGTGGTGCTAATATAGCAGCAAGGCTTTGTGCTCAGAGCTGGCTCTTAACCAGACATCTCAGGGTGCAAACAGGCATCAGTTATCTCTGCCAAGTCCCTTGCAGAGTATTGTTTCTAGTTTTCTCTCTGCATTATAGATACCCAGCTCCCTTACTACAAACCAGGACTGAGTGAGATCTCAGACAAAGTCTGTCATCCTTGGGATTGTCTCTACTGCCCTTTCCCCCTCCCCACGCACCTTCCCTCATGGTGAAAAAGTTGATGCTGGGGGAGGGTAGTGTGAGCACATATTACATAACTTTGTTCTGCGTTTGTGATGCTGGTGGTTACCTTCTGAATTCTGGTATTACCATATCCATTCTAAGTCCCCTGACACCTGTACAGTTGAAGTGGAATAAGGCTTTATAGTATTATCAGATTAGTCACAGAACACATTTGGAGTGCATATAGATTAGTCATCTAAAAGACAGCTTCAGCTGTCTGGGTGGGTCAGGAGAACCTAATTTTCTGGGATTCTCCATGTAGAAAGAATAGCAGCTGCAGCTTTCAGGTGTCCCCAGGAACAGACATTGGGGGTCTCCTGTGTCATGGTGTTTTTTCCTGAAAGAACCAGCAAACATCAGCATTTCATCTCAAACTGAGTGGGTGAAATTCAGATCAGCTCTGGCATGGCTCTAAGTGGTCCCTCAGAAGTCACTCTGGGTAAGAAAAGGCAAATAGTCAGCTCTGAGGACATCGGAAATAGCTGCGGGCACCTAGAGAAGGGACAGATGGCAGATGTACGAGTGAGATGGGCAGATACTAACTCTTCAGGTCCTTGAGCATAGAGACAGAAACACCTTCAGCAGCAACACTGGTTCAGCTGGAAGAAACTATTTCACTGGAACACATCATCTTCAGTTCCCTTGCCCACCTCTCCGATAAATACGCCTTCTGTTTATTGCAGTGTTCAAGTGTAAAGAAGATCCAATCCCATACAGAAACCCAAGCCATAGGTCAGCTTGCAGAGACCAGTCACTGAGTTGACTGCCTGCAGCTGAATTCCTTCCTGAGTCCTGCCTGTGGGCCACCCCACAGATTTCAGTTGGTTGGCATGGCAAGTGGTCAAGGCATGATGCAGCTGAGCTCACCACAATTGTCTGTAGCAGCTTGTTCCATCAGAGGATTTCTTGCTATGATGTTCATCAGGAAGCCACGTACCAGTGATCAACTTCCCATTTGCTGTTACACAGCATTGTGTCTGGCATTATCTGCTACTGGTCAACAGTGTAGGACACTGATGTTGAACACATTTGAATTGTTTAAGTTGCTCTGGTTTCTGTTCAGCTTCTTTCTTTCAAGTAAGCCTGTCACTTGGAAACATTTTCTTTTTACTTTGTGAACCACAAACATTCAGGTCTAAACTCTCCAAATTCTGTGTTCCTCCATCACATTACTCTAGTGTTGCTTCTGTTCTGACTCTATTAAAAAGTCATTAAATGACTTTAATTACCTGCAGTGATTCTTTTCTGTAAGGCTTCATTTGCTAGGCTTCCTAGTTCTGGATGTATGGAGGGAACTGTTGGGTTTCTAAGTGGCGATAAGTTCTGGGTGGAAGAGCTCTGATTCTCCACATTCAGGTTTTTCAGGTTCTGTTTGACTCCTGCAGGACATTTGAGAAAGAGGAGAAAAGAGTCACCACTCAAGGCTTTAAGCCTTGTTCTGTAGGTCTACTGACTGGGCTATGGTAGTGGGAAACCTTATGTGTACAGGGCAGATCCCATGACTCTGTATCCTTTGCACAATGCCCGTGTTTGTATGTAATGGATGTGATGCTAAGGAAGACCTTTGCAGTCCAGCTAATCTCATATTTGCTGTAGTTAGCTGCAAGACCAAGGGAATTGTTGGAGGATCTTTCAGTGTTGTTCCCAGAGTGCTTGTGAGGTGACCAGCATGGCTGCTATCCTAGATATACTTACTGAATTTGTGCTGAGCCTTGCTGCTTACAGTGAAATTTCAGGGTCTCTGAGCTGGGTGAAACTCTTACTGGAGCTGCATGGATCTCGCTCTCACTGAAGCTGAAGTTTTGAATGGATTCAGGCTGTTAAACTACATTTAAACAGTGTAATTTGCACAAGTTTTACACCAAATTGTTCCATCCAAATTGTACACTAAGTTGCCAAATTATCCACCAGTTTAATGCACTAACTTGTGATGTTTATATGGTCCAAAGGAACAGAGAACAAGAACTTACTTAAGTCTAAAGATGTCTTGAAGTCCAGTCAAATAATGATTATTAGTCCATTAAATGATGCTAACACTTACATTTCAAATTATATATAGTTAACTTTTTCCAATTTAATCTGATTTCATCATTTATGGTGACTTTTATATACTGAATGCCTGTTCCTTGCTCACTTTGCTACATCTGAAACTGACTTTACTCAGATCCTAAGATTGCATTCATTTACTGACCAGTAGTTGAACTTGGTCAGTTTTAGTAGACCTTGTTTAGCTCTGATTATCTTCCTGTGATGGTATTTTCAAGTTATCTGCTCTCTTCCCATGTCTGCGCACCTCTCTGCTGCTTTTTTTATTCTAGGTTGACAGGTAGTTACATAGAATAACTACTTGCTATTGCTATCTGTCTTTCAAAAGCAGAAATAACTTTTGGGGCCATGCCTGTGTGAAGGCTGTACAGTTCAGGCACCCAGCTACCATTTGTGTTTGACAATTTTCTCATTTATCAATATAGTTCCAGAAGACCTCATTAAAAGAAACAGTATGGCTATTCCTTTCATAACAGAAATCTGTTTCCTTTATTTGCTTATAGCAACACTGTGTGAAGCATCCTGAATACCTTTGGTTTTGTTGTCCTTTTAAAATGACTTTTCATGCTATTTTAAACTCATTCAGTTCTCTTTTCTTCATTGGCACACGTGCGTTTTTAAAGTTAATAGTTCTCTTCTAGTTACTGAAAAAAATGCTGAAAGTCTAACTCACTTTATTTTAAATAGATAAATTGTTCTAGTTGGTTTCACCTTGTGTTTTTCCTTTCTTTCTCCAATAACCCTCCTGAAACAGACTCATTTCGTCTTGAAAGTAACTGTGCTACTATATTACAAAGATCCACACTTAGGATATCATACTTACTAGAGGTCCATATTTGCACAAAAGAGGTTTTTTTGGTCTCTTCCATTTTAAAAAGTTAGTTTTCTACTGCAAGAAAAGTTTTTTTAATAGAAAGAAAGGTTGCGTATTTTATAAGACTTGGCATTGTTATTCTGCTTTTTAATTCAGCTCTGTTCAGCTGGGCTAGTAAAGACCCAGCAGCAATGCAAGATGGTTTTCCTGAAGATGGAACAGGAAGGGAACAGTGGATGTTCAATATCTGAAAAGGCAGAGAGAAAAGCCTCAGTTACGACACAATGGCCATTTCCAGGAAACAATGCAAGAACTGCACAGAAAACTGAAGAGCATCAGTTTGTTACAGAATATGAATTGCTGAACATCTGCACAGCTGGGCAAACCAATGTTCATGTTCAGAGTTGCAGCAGCCAGAAACAGCTGCAGCTGTGTGCAGTACTATTTTGGGACTTTGCTTTCTCAGACAGAGCGTGCTGTTTGCCAAAACATCTCAATCCCAGTTTCTTCCTTAGACATAGGACGTTTGTGGGAAAATAATGGGAGTAAATTGGTGGGAAAATAGAGTTTTCTAGCAAATGCATTTTAAATCTTTAGTGTGTAAAAAGGTGCTATCTCTATTGTTATGGCTTCCTTATGTTAGAGAACCTCTCATGAAAGCTTGAGTGGTATTTTTCTAGCCTGGACATTCCCTTGGGCAAAATTGGTCAGCTTCTCAGATAATGTCTTTTCTTCTCTAGAAGCTATGGCTACAGTGGCCCCTGAGCTCAGATTGACAAGAGGAGGTGCTTGGCAGGTTATGCTGTCCACGGGTTTTGGGAGATCTCCCATCCATGGAAATGGCAGGTGGAATTTTCCTGCTTCAGGTTATATGAGTTTTTTGATGGTTTGGGGTTTTTTTTCACATTCTCTCTAGGGTGAATGAAAATGTGCTTTGCCTGTAATTGGCTGCAAAGAAAGCTGACATGGCCACTGACTCTGAGGTCTGCATGCACATTAGCATTGCAGTAAATTGTATCTGCACATAAGACAAAACATTGACTCTTTTTTAAAGGCAAACTGTTCAAATAAATATAGAATTAGGCTGGATGCTCTCCTCAGTGGCACTTTATAAATAGTTTATCCCTTCTGAAGTTTAAAAAGACCGTATCAGGAGCTGTTAAACATCCTTGATTTCTCTGCTTTTAAGTAAAAGTGCATATGGTTGCACATCAACCATTCACAAAGCTCTGATTAATGTGACGTCTAAGTCGGTAAGCATCAAAGGGAGGTACTGTGTTTTAAATCACTCTCTCTTCAGACAGCAGAGTTCAGCAGTGCCTTAAAGGCTGTGCTGTACCTTTGGAAAACCAGAATTTGTCTTCTTTCATTTTTAAGTGATTCAGAAATGTCAGTTGTTTGTATATGTAGCACTGTGAAATGGAGCAAATGAAAATTCAGGAGAAGAGGTTGCCTAAGTACTGGGTTGAAGCTGCAGTGGGACTGAGTTGGTGTACAGGTTGCTTTCTGCAGCCCAGATGCCCTGGCTGCTCTGGGTGGGTTCTCCACTGGTCAGCTCCAGTTCACTCTGAAGCAGAGAGCAGCATTGCCATGATTAAAGTGGGAGCTGCTCTGGGAGCTGTGCCAGGGCTGCATGCTCCAGGGAACACTAGTGGGATGGCTCAGTGTCTCAGAGATTGTCAGCTGCGGCTCTGCCAGCAGAGCTGGAAGCATCTCTCTGGAACGGTTTAAAACAGCTGATGGAAATGTTATAGCTTAGCTATGATGAGATCTCTTCTTTGGAGTGATCCAGCCCTCATCTTGGCTGTCATCTCAGAAATGGAGGGAAGGTGCTAAATTTGTGTTTGAACAAGGTCACGATTGTTATTTGTGGTTATTGTTGTGGTGCCTGCCAGCTTAGGCAGGGGAGGGGGCACAATGCCAGAGGAACCTGCGCAACAACCTTGAATATCCAGGAGCCTGTGCCCTGTTTGCCCTCAAGGGAAGATGGGCCCTGCAGAGGCATACCTGGAGCTGGAGGGCTGCTCAGTGGGTGTGCTGGCTTACTCTTGTGCTGCCTGCTCATGGTCCTCTGCAGAGGGGTGGATGCTCCTCCAGCACCCAGATCAGAGCTTGTGGGGTTGTTGGCAGAAGAGAGGTGTGCAGCACATATGGAGTAGCCCAGCACAGCGGGGCAGCTTTTAGAGACAACAAACCACTGAAAAGATACTGAAGGATGAATTTTTAACATCATCTTAAGCTTTGCAACACACTGGTTTTCTGGGGAGATCCTGGTTGTTCCTCATAACCCTGGCACAAGGCACCTTTGTTCAGAAGGATGGAGGAAGGCAGTTTGGGAAAGGCAGACCCTGAGGTGGAGGTATGCATCGGCAGGGCAGTCTTTAGTTCTTTCAACTCTCATGCACAACTGAGCTAAACAAGTAAGGCGGAGCAGGGTTGAGCATCTAGCCTGATCATTGCTGTTTTTAAGTGTAAACCCTGCAGAAACAATTTGTTTTCATCCTGATGGACTTGCCAGTAAGGCTGAGAAAATGTTATACTATGAAGTAATGCGGAAACATTTACATTTTCTGTAAAAGCAAATTCTTTCTGTGTATAACAATTTCAAGGTTGACAGAAGGACAGATTTCTGCTGAGAAATGGATAATTTATCATTTTAACCTGTAATTAAGTAGGTGAATTTGCAGTAACCTTAACTCTGTCCCCTGATGCATATGGATTATGATTTAGTCTATAATAACACTATCAGTATTATTCAAATAATACACCACGCAACCGTATATTCTGCAAATGTATCCTGGCCACTTGGTCTATTTACCTCTTGATTTAGCTCTATCCCTCCCTCCAATTATCTTTTGTCTCTACCATGCTTACTGTAATTACTTGGCTTTAGATCGTTTCTTCTGAGAGGTGGCACTGTGCCCAGGAGGGCAGCTCTCTGCTGTCCAAGGAAGCACAGGGGAATGCTTGTGGGTGTTTTATTCTTTTTCAGGGCTGAGAGTTTAAGTGCTCTCCTGGGGGCATAAAGGTGGACTAAACTACTGTGGAGGTTAGGTGCCGATTACTGATGCTGGCTGGGCTGTGTGTTCATAGTAAACTTCCTGCCCTGCATGAAGTAACAAGCAAAGGCAAAGGCAACCTGTCTCCCCCATGTCCTCATGGCATCAACCCCCTTTCTGCCCCCTCTCCCTCTCTTTGGTCCAGAGTGCAGGGCTACAAGACAGCAGTTTCTTTCTTGAGCTTGTCACAGTGGACATGGCCAAGAGCCACCCAGCTTTTTTTTCCCTTGTTTACCCATACCATTTCCTCTTCCTTTCCCCTTCCCTCTGGATGGTCTGTGAGATCAGGGCTGCCTGGGAGCCAGGGAAGTTTCCTCTGGTCCCTGGCTCTGGTGCCTGGGTAGCATAGGTGGGTGAAGGAAGCGGCACACAGGCCCAGGTTGCAGGGTTTGTCGGGATAGGTGATTAACTACCGTGAAACCCCCAGTTCTTGCAAAACTAGTCTTGTACTAAAGATAGCTCCTAACACTGAGGAGTCAGTAAGGCTGTGGTATCTGCTCCATGGAGGCTGAGAGGCACTGTCCCCAGGAGTCCTCTCCTGAGCATTTCTCTTCCATCTGCTAATGCTGGGAATACCATCACATGGTTAGCTACGCAGTGACATGGGCAGCTCATGTACTGCTCTCCACACCTGGGGACACACTGTGGGGTTGCACATGCCCCGGTTGCCCCAGGGCAACAGATTTGGACAGAACAAGCTCTTAGTCAGCTTGTTTTCTAAGAACAGTCTCGTTTCGGACAAAATCTTTGTGTTGCAGTTAACAGGGCTTCTGTAATACAGTTGTGGCGGTAACAGTGATGTACTGTTACTAAACCCCTTCCTCCTTGCCCTGGCCAGAGCGTTAGCTGTTGAGAACATTAGGAGGTTCATGCACTCCATTTTGTTTATTGAGCTGACATCTCTGAGTACTACCATTATCAGTGTAAGTACTTTTAAGTGGTAACTGCATTACCTGCCACAATCTTCAAAAGTAGCAAAAAGGGCTTGGAGACAGAGATTTTTAATTAGAAAAGCTGGGAGCACATGATAGCCACAGATTAAAACTAATATCCACCATTCTATTTCAGATTTTCCTCTTGTTCAAACCTTCTGAGTGCTGCAGGGACTCCATGGCAGAGGGACTATTGCTTAGACTTAGGCTTGGCTTTTTGACCCGTGATTGCCTCCTCCCCTCATGGGATTGAGGTGCATCAGTGGGGTGCCCTCATTCTCTTTCCATATGGATGGAGGCTGATGACAGGATCCCTGTGAAAACTGTGCTGCCCTGATGTCTTTGCTGCGCATGCTCTGCAAGCTGCACTTTCTTGCAATGCCTCCAGATGCCTTCTGTGAAAGGAATATAAGCACCTATATGACTGAGAGACTGCTATATTTCTCCTAAGACATTTACTTAAACAAACTACATGGCCATAATTACCATTTTCAGGAACACTTCAGAAGTGAGATTCTCTGCTTTCCTTTCCCCCACCTTCCATCCTCCCTGCAGAATTCAAGCACTTCATTGTATTGCACTGAGCAGCACATATTACATCTGCCTAAGCTATGTCAGCACTGTGCTGTTTTCCACTCTCTTCTAGCATCCTTGTGAAAAATGGTTTATGTTGCACAGTACTCCCAACAAGCTACTGTATTTCACTTCTTTCATGGGGCTATGTCGTTCTGTGTTTGCTGGTGGGACTGTAAGCTGAGAAGGCCAGGGGATACTATCAGTTCCCATTATTAGCTTTTAGAGGAGCCCACTCCATGATCTGGGGCCAGAACAACTTCTATGCACAGTTATTCTGGGGGGGGTGTGTGTAGCAAATAGCATGACCTGGGGCAGCTGCTGATGCTCTAACCTATACAGATATGTTCAGCTTTGGAAAAGGCTTGTAGGTATGTGTATCTTTGCCCTGGCTCTTGCAGCATTTTTGCTTCTGAGGCAGGCATCAGCAACTGGTAACACTGGTCTCCTTGACTGTTGTAATCAGGTGGATGAGCTCATTTAAAATGAGTTGCAGCCTTAATTGTTTTGTTAGCGTAGGAGCTAGAAGGAGTCATTGTGCATTTTTTAGGGCTTTGCAGAAGCTGGGAATTCCTCTGTACTGGTGTGAAAGCTATTCCAGTCAGAGCATACGCTGTGAAGGTTGTTGCTTTTCCCTGCAGATGATCTGGCCAGGCAGTTTGGCACTTCGAGCAGTGATTATATTGCTCTATGATAACTCTGTTTTCTGTTTAGAACCCCATGAGAAAAGATTTAACTCTATTAAATTTTAATTGTAATTAAATTAAAACAGATTTAGCCCCCAAGATTTAACAGTACTAAAAAAAACCCCAAAACCAAAACAACAAAAGATTTTGTTCAGCCATAGCTTGCATAAAATGGGCTAAAGCATGCTGCCGACTTGGCTGTTAATGACTGATTTCTTATGATCATGAGCTTTGAATTGTCCTTTGCACTAGTTATCACCTCCTTGCAGTACCTCACAACGTGCAAACCAAAGCAAAGTCAAGACACAAGGAAACAGTGGATATGTGCTGTCAGGCATGGATTTTGTACAGAAAGGTGTACGAAGGCATTTTGTTAAAAGTGCATCCTTTCTGTAGTTAATATCTCTGCAGGCTGCATCCCATTGCTTACCATCACGGGCTTGTGTTTCCTTTTCTTTAGCAACAGCAACAGTGGTGTTTTGTACAACTTGTCTCCTTACCTTGGTTCTACTGTATTCCCTCTCCACTCTTCATGCAAACCCAAGGTTTCTGTTAATGTAAAAACAGTACTCAGGCTCTGAAGTAACCCATAAACTTGCAGATACTGTCTGATAATGTCGTGATTTAACCCCGGCCAACAACTAAG
>VYZV01010996.1:342808-373405 GCA_013401275.1 Pandion haliaetus | reverse complement strand
TTTTCCAATCTAAATGATTCTATGGTTCTATTATTTCACCAGTAAGCAAAAACATCACAGGTTCAGCAAGCCCTGAGAGGTCCCAGAGCCCTCCTTGGACTTTACACCTGTCTTTACATCCTGCCATCTTGCCTCTCCTCCCTTCAGTTATGAATATCTTCATTCCTAATACTGCACTCGGTCTGGCAGGTCACAGTATAAACACACACACACAAGTACAAATATATGTGTGTATATATATAGATGCATAAATATTTATATATTTATATATACACCTGCATCTTACCATTCTGAAATCCTTCCGGCAGCAGTAGCCTCGCCAGGCTGACTGAATGGCTACAGCAGACTTCCTTTGTTTCAGAAACCGCTTTCTAAGCAGACAGACAGGTGAGGTGACAATAGGTTATTTCTGCTGCTTCTTATGATACTAAAGAGTAAGGTGGCGTTTTTTTCCTTTTATGGGATATCTAGTCTGATCTCAGCCTTGTCTGCTGTATAGGAACACTAGAGCCAGGAAAGCTATTGTTAAACTAACTAGCTCAATTATATGGTGACTAGCTCAATTATATGGTCATCAGTGGTGGACTTGGCAGTGTTAGGTTTACAGTTGGACTCAGTGATATTAAAGGTCTTTTCCAACCTAAATGACTCTACGATTAGTAGACATCTTGCCAGGGCAAGTTTGAAGCTCAGAAAGGGCTGTTCTTCCTGCTTCTGAGTAGCCCAAGAAAAGTATTATGTTGCAGCAGAAAGATCAGTATGATCAGATACTTTTGTACCACATGCTTCAAAATTATCCTCACTCAAAATTATCCATTTGCTAGTAGAAAGGATGAGATAAAAGTATTACTAATCCACCTTGATACATCTGAGCTGACTTTGCCCTTAATGCTGCAAAAATACTAATTACAACTGCAGACCAAATTCATTGCTGTGGTAGGAGAGCTCTGCAAGAGATAAAAAAGCCCTCGCATCAAGCCTGGATAAGTTAACTCCCCCATCTGATGACCACTTGCTCCCCAGTGTCCTAAGTGTCAGGACTAGGAGCCCATCTGAGCAAGATGAACTTCCCATGGTAAAAGCTGTCATACTGTGGCTGTCAGGAGTGGCACATAGCTCTGATGGTGTAAAAACAAAAGTGAGGTGAGGCTTTTAGGGAGAGGTGATACGCTGTTAGATAGCAGGCAGAGTTTGACAAAAAGGGGGAAGTTTTGGGGCACGTGTGTCATGTTTTTTAGTCCTTGCTTCTAAACCAAACCAGGATTCAGTCCTCTGTCATGGTTCTGGTTGGAGGATACAAGATTAGTAAGTACAAATCATGATGTAAAGCATTTAATGAGGACAAACATTTAGTTTACATTGACTAAAGTTCACTCCCAGAGATATTTCAAACTAAACCAGACAAAATACAAGAATTGTGCATCTTTGGCAAAGAGAAGGACTAGTTAGTTTCTATCTAATTCTTTTCTATGTCTTGTATCAAAGAAGCATCCTAAATAAGAGGGTTCTTGAAGCTCTGACAAGGACACAGATTCCATGGGGATTTCCTGCTTTCCAGATGCCTACTGTTTACTAGAAAAAGTAAGTGCAAATCCTCCTTCCAGCCCTTCTTCCTCTTCCTACAAGCTGCATGTGCCACAGCCCTGCATTTTGAAAAGCATCATGAAAATAAAGAAATTAAGCCAGAACAAATCTTTGTGCAAAATCTGCATAGATGCACTGTGCACAGTTACATGATGAGCACTGAATTTAGCACTAGTGGAAGGTGTGGACTAATACATTTCATACTCAAAAATACTTCACAGAGTGTGTTAAACTGCACCACAAAGATTACTGCTTCAGACCAAAGCAAATTCCCTTCTGTAAGGTCACTGACCTGTCTTTCAGTCCTCTCATCACCTTCTGGATAAGAAGAACCTTATCTGTGAGTATACTTTGGCGTTGCAGCTCCAATACTGTATCATGATGATCCTGTTAAAAGAAAGTGTGGATATGCCAGCTGAGCAGACACCCCCGCAACTTCTGAAAACTGGACACATGGTCTGAAAAAGGCCCCAAAACAGCATGATGTAGTGCAAGCTGTGATTAAAATGCATTTATGGAACTGCAGTAGGAAGAGTGCACACCACCTGACCACACCATGCCTGGCTATAGCCTTATGGCCAGAGAATCTGCCTGCATTACGACTATTTTTACCTAGGGGTATGCTACAGGCAAGGAGGTCCCCTTCAACAGTGCGTGCTGGTATCCAGTTCTTTTCTATGCTCAAGGCTTGAGCAGAGACCAATACATCGCACTGTGCTGTTTCAGCTGCAACACTGGAGCACAGGAACAGGATCAGCCTCTCCTACACCAAGCTGTGTCCATTAAATTACTTGGCCTTCAGGAACAAAGATCCAGCCTCAGATTCAAGAGAGAGTTTATAAGAGAACCTGGTCCTTCTGGGTCACAACTCTTGCACAAGCAGATCAAGCTATACTGTGAAGCACCCAGTTTTTCAGGAGAAGAGACAATAAGCTGTCCTTTTTACTTACTTTAAGGAAAATCTTCGTGTTTCCAGCTTGCCAGCTTTCATCCTTGCCGAGCACTGCTTCAGAGATGCTGATACAGCTCTGTCGAGCATCATTCTTCAGCTAATGTGCAAAAGCATCATCATGTTAGGGCTTGGTTGTGAAACAGCAGCTATACTATGTAAGGATCTATTGCCCTGCATTTCAAAGGGCAAAGAACAGAAACAGATGAGGTCTTACAGACCTCTGGGCTGACAATATAATGAATGAAAGTGGTTCAGCTCAAATGGTCAAGAAAAGGAGGAACACGACTGCATGGCCAAACATTCCAGAGTTCAAGTGTGAGGAGGATGTTAGAGACCTCAGAAGTGTGTGATTACAGAAAAGAAACATCTGGGGGCAATGGGGATGCTACCCTGCCTGGGATGTCTGTGGAGCAGGTCAAGGATAGCTGGACCTAAAAGCACCTCTACCATTTCAGCTGAGGTCCAAGTGAGTGCTTAAGTATTTAGCTATAGTTACTGTGATGACAGCTCCTGTGATGACAGCTCTCTCAACTGTGCCAGCAATAATCCAAGAACTTTCTACTGTGGGAAAGACTAAAACCTCATAAGGAAAAGTTAGATTAGCCTTAAACCAAGTTTTTGCATACAAACCTGTTCTTGAAGAGACCATGGCAAGAGAACTCTGTATCTCTCAAAGAACTCCTCAAAGCTGTAGCGAATTGGGTAACCAGCTTTCCTGATCTGAATGGTCTCCATCATCCCCGAATATCGCAGCTGTTTGATACACAGCTCCCGGTCAAACAACTGAAAGGGAAAGCAGACAAGGGGGAGACTTAGCACTGAAAGAAGCTACACATGCAGCATTCCTCAGAGCATATCTATTAACCTCCAGCCTCAGAATGTCTGCAAAATGGCCTACTATGCTTTTTTAAATTGCACTTCTTATTTCTTTAGTGCACTAGATTAATTAATTACAGGCATAAACAAGTCACCCCAAAGGGTCTTCAAATTTGTGTTTATCAGCAGTGGAAACAGTCCATTAACTTCAGTCTGGCCTTAGCAACCATTTTCAATTCTAGAACTGCAATTTCAGGTGAACAATAAATTGTTCGTATCGTTTGGCAGGTGTGAATAACTGCAGTAGCAATTTAGGCCCTTTGGGCATAGCCATGCAAAGCACAGCAAGCATGCTGCTAGTTTCTTGTAATGCAGATTAAAAACAGGCCACATGCAGTACTTCAAAAATCAGTCATTCACTTGACCAACACCACACAACATTTTAGTGTAGAACTGGGTCGTGATCTCCCGAGTTCCAGCCAAGCGTCTTAATGACAAACTCACTCCTCTTCTCCTGTAGTGTCAAATCAAGCCACATCACCCTTCTCTCAAACACCAACAGCTCTCCTACTATCTCTCACACTATTTCATTAGTATGATTGTTGTTGGATCCTAATGGTTTTCATTTGTTCCCTTGTTGAGGGGCTAGAAACTCTCCAGTTTTGTCTTTATCTTTACAGGAAAGGCTGTTACAACACCTCTCAGGAATAACACCTCTGTGCTTTTTTGCCATCTATTACTCTATGATGCTTTTAAGAGATGTTTTTATAAATTAACAATGCTATATCCTACCTATCTTTTTATTGCAATAATAGCCTGTACTTCAGCTGTTCTTGCCTGAAGTACAGATATAAAATGCTACACAGCAACTGATAGCTTTTTCTCATTAAAAAGTTTACTGAGGACAAGACCTCATATTGTTAAAACATTACCAGCGGTTTCTTGTAGTCATTTGGCTTGATGCAGCGGATGAAGTATGGCTGGCACTGCTCAAGGATTTTCATTAGTTTTTCCAGGGATTGCTTGAACTGTCCTCCCAGAGTCGAGAGCCGTTTGGTGGTATCCAAGCCCTGGGAAGAGTAAGCACATGCTGACTGCTACATAGTCAGAGGGCCAATTAATAAATCTTTGTATTTTTGTACAATGGAACACTATCACACAACTGCCAGAAAAAAAATTATTTACTTACATGGGAGCTAAATCGGCCACCTGCATCTTATTAATTTGGGTTTATTCTTGCAAAGAAACCCCACTGAGCTCTCTCACCTACTTGGGTACAAAGTTCCCGCAGTGGGGTGACTGTAGTGGAAGCAATTCCACCCACACGATCCCACATAGGCCTGGCTCTTCCAGCCAAGGCTGCATTTAGTGTAGGGCCTGGGTGCAAAACTATTATTCATGGGGGCGTGCCTGAAAGCTTGGTGAGAAACAGCCAGTCCCAAAGCAATAATAACCTCCAGGCCAGACATTTTGCTGCCGTCTCATAACTGACTGGGAATGCTAAAGATCCAGAACAGCTCATTCCTTAGCGATTAGGATGACTGATCGCCTTGCTCATTAATACTACAGTAAGCAGTGAAAAGGCAAACCTTTACTGGAGGATAAGGTAAGAGCTACTGCATTTATGGCTGCATATAAAGTGCTTTATGTCTCACCGCTCCTGGGTTGAATTTGCTCCCAGTTACAATAGAGTAACCCGAGAGGGATTGCACTTGGCTGCAGTAAGCTCCTGACTTCCGCAGCTTCTCTGAAAGCACAGTTCCACCTATGTCTTTTTCACACAGATCATCACAATAGGCCTAAGCTTCTACTTCTTAGTACGTTTTAAGGGCATATTAAATTATGGTGACATCAGTGCAGATTCCAAATAACAAAAGGACTCCACTGGCCTTTTACATACAGGCATGGAGCTAATCATTGCAGCACAATACAACTAGTTTGTTTGTTTGGGGAGTTTTGGTGGGTTGTGGGTTTTTTGGGTTTTTTTTCCCCAAGTAAGTCATTTAAAGTCCAGTGGCTCCCCTCACTTCCATGGTCTTTACAGTACTGCCTTCCGCTGGTTCTTACGTTTAAAGTGTCCTTTTTAACACTCAAGTGGCCACCTTCTGCTGTAGCTACAGGGCAATGCTGCCCTCCAGCGACCTAATACTCATGCCTTTGGAAAACAGCTCTGGGAATATCTCATAGCAGCTCTGATGCATCTTAGGGCTAGCAAGCATCTGTTTGAAGTAGGTATGATAACAGTATATACATGTTTAAGCTGTATAAGAGTTAAAAGCAATTTGCACTCTTAGAGTCCTTTCTGCTGTATCAGTAAATCAGTGGGATAGCCACACGTCTGAAGCCCGTGCCCTCATATCCTACATATATGAGATTGTTAAAGTTGAATTTGTTGGTGAAATGGTGGTGACTTTTCTCCCCTGGTATGTCAGGAGAGCAATTCTAAGACCTCAGGATAGCAAAGTTTTTTCTGGCACTTCATTCACTATTCTTTTCTGTAGCCTGCTTCTTAGGCTCCCCAACGGTGGCCCAACATATTTGAAATTAATAGGGGTATTTCAGCTAACTTCTGTGCATTTTGAAATGGACAGTAGTCCACATTTAGTATCTCCTTTCTTGACATGCTGCTGTACTTTCTAAATGTAAGGAAAGAGTTTTTTTCAATAACACAACCTTTTTATAGAGACAAAAACCGTTAGAGCATTAAGAGCAATGTAGATAGACTAGATAGATATTTAGTATGAAAGTATTCATAGTATTTAAGAGATGCTAAGCCAGTTCTCTGTTGCTGCTTGTACCACTTCTGACATTCTTCTCCCCCAGGATGTTTACCTGTCCATGGCCAGATGTTCTGGACAGCAGAAAGCCACATTGGAATAAAGACTGAGGAAGAAAGGACAGGATCAGAAAACAATGCCAGGAGAATAGACAGGTAATAGGTAAGATAGCAAGCTGACTGTTTGTTCGGTACCCTGACAGGAAAACTCAAAGATACAAACATTAAAAGCAAAAGTACCTTCACGCAATGATGACACTGCATAGTTAAATGCTCAGAAATCAAGGTATGTGAAGGTTGCAGCAGGGCAGAGAACTTGAACTCTGCCCCACGCTGCTTCCAGTCCACTGCGCTTCACAACCTCATTTTCACTGGGCAGAGGACAAGGCTTCCTACACCACTAGGCACAGATGATTCTGTGATAATTAGCCGTCATGAACTTTGTCACAAGGCCTCTGGGCCAAGAGGGAGACCTAAAGTTGCAGCAATATGTAGGGCAGTAAGACTGTGTCTACAGGTGTCACTGGGAGCAGGAGACAGAGTATCTTTCTGTGACAGCACAGCTATTTGCACCTTTGTGCTAGCCTGTCAGCCCTCTGCAAGAATGAAAAGGCCAGGACCCACCTGCCAGTTGCCCGGCCAGACCCCTTGGTGTTATGGTCCCAGCAGACTGGCTACATGTGCAGTATGGCAGCAGTTTAGCTGCTGGCTTCTGGACAGGTACTGGCTTTGCAGAGGGTTCTCTGTTTGGTGCCTTGTTCCGTTCCAATTAACCTTCTGAACTACAGTCTCCTCCTGCTAATTTACACCCATCCTGGCGTTGTGGGTGCAGTATGGATGCCCAGGCAGACACAAAGCAAAACCATCCAGTTGATGACAGCATGTGGGGAGGTAGCACAACTCATGCTTCTGTGGCAGCCTGCAGGCATGGCTACACAGGTATCCAGGGATGCAGTCCTGGGAGACAGCACTGACATTACACTTGTTTACAGCATGAATACCAGACCCGGCTTTTCCTGCAGACTCCTTTGCAGAAATGAGTTGAATGAAAGGGATAGGGATTTGCAGAGACAGTGCAAAAGAAAGAGGAGGTCAAGAACAGCCAGAGCCTTATGGAAGAGAGGATAAACGAGTTGTTTCTGCAACCCAGTGCCAGTAAGCCAACCTTGTAGGCCTGGTCAGCTCCAAGATGTCGGATGGTCCCACGTCCCAGACTAGATGGGGTCGTTTCCACCTGGAAAATCTCTCTCAGGAATTTGTTTTTGGAGGAATGAACCACTTGCATTACATTAGCACTCAGTGTGTCCCGATTTTTCTCCAGGAATTCTAAAGGATGGAAACAAAATCAGCTTGTCACCTCTGCAGCCTGCTGGCTCTAGCACCACTCTGTCTAGCTAAAATCCACTTCATTTACAGTAACTGGCAGATTAGTTTAGAGTAATCCTCCTGACCTGATCTGACTTCAGATCAACACTACCCTGGAGTGCCACACATCCATGGCAGGTCATGCCCTTCTCTTCACCTTCCATATCCAGCAGAGATAGGCTCACCTTTTGATTCATAGAAGACAACCCCAGCAAAGTGGTTGATGCCAAACTTGGTGTCATGGACACTCTTAGGTGGGATGTAGACTTTACTTTTGCCATGGAGGGAATTGATTTTGACGAGCATGGTGGCATCTGTGCCCTAGAAACAAATACAGGCAAAAAAGGACAGTTAAGCAGATTTGCCCCAGCACTGGCCTATGCTCAGCAAACAAATAGAAGTGGTGCTCAGAGATAACAAAAGCTCAAATTCTGCCTCTTATTTGTGTAGTAAATCAGGAGGAAGATAGTGCCAGAAGTGTTTATCCCTCAAGCATCAGGACAGAACACACCACCAGAGCATGAGGCCTGGTGGTTTAGTGTTGTACACAAGCCCCCATAACATTATCAGCATCAGCAGGTGCACTGAGAATTTCCCAAATCTTTGGACCTCACAAGCAAAGCCCCCTCCACCCCAACCTTCCCATGCCATTCTACCCAGTCATGCTTTAAGGGGTGCATGCTCCTTCTTCCAAGCAGGCACAGCTCTTCTTTCACTCCCCAAATGGTGCAAGACTCAGAGATCCCTGGAAGAAGGCAGCCCCGAGCAGATACCAGTCAGCACGCCCAGATCGTGACTTCCACAGGCAAGGCAGTCAGCTGAGTGCTTCTTTTCAAGGGTTGCCATCACAATGTCATCCCATTGTGGTGCACATGAGGCTAGCTCTGCTCACTGGCCCATGCTAGGGGTAGTGAGTGCTGTGCTATCTGAGAAGTCATGTGCTCTGGTAATCATAGAAGAGAGGCTTTCTTGTCCTGACTGGAGGACCACCCTCTTCTTAGGGAAGAAAGGGGAAAGCTGTCTGCCTGTGCACAATCCTCTCAAAACGTTACCTGAGGACTACAAATGAGCTGAGGAAGGGGCTTGCTTTTCTGGACAAGCCCACGTTGCCTTCTGATTCCTGGACCAGCAGTCCTGCTTAGCCTCATCATGCTCTGTGGAGACTATGAAAATGCTCTGCAGGGTTGTCTGAGATGAGATCCTACTTTCATCTCTGCTCTCCTGTTTGAGATGCCTGGCCTTTGCAGAATAACATTTCATAGAATCATAGAATGGTCTAGGTTAGAAAAGACCTTTAAGATCATTGAGTCCAACCATTAACCTAGCACTGCCAAGTCCACCACTAAACCGTGTCCCTAAGCACCACATCTACACATCTTTTAAATACCTCCAGGGATGGTGACTCCACCACTTCCCTGGGCAGCCTGTTCCAATGCCTGACAACACTTTCCGTCAAGAAGTTTTTCCTAATATCCAGTCTAAACCTCCCCTGCCCCAGCTTGAGGCCATTTCCTCTCGTCCTGTCACCAGCCACCTGACTGAAGAGACCAGCACCCACCTCCCTACACCCTCCTTTCAGGTAGTTGTAGAGAGCGAGAAGGTCTCCCCTCAGCCTCCTTTTCTCCAGGCTAAACAACCCCAGTTCCCTCAGCCGCTCCTCATCAGACTTGTGCTCCAGGCCCCTCACCAGCTTCGTTGCCCTTCTCTGGACACGCTCCAGCACCTCAATGTCTTTCCTGTAGTGAGGGGCCCAAAACTGAACACAGGACTCAAGGGGCGGCCTCAGCAGTGCCCAGTACAGGGGGACGATCCCTTCCCTGCTCCTGCTGGCCACACTGTTTCTGATACAGGCCAGGATGCTGTTGGCCTTCTTGGCCACCTGGGCACACTGCTGGCTCATATTTAGCTGACTGTCCACCAGCACCCCCAGGTCTTTTTCTGCTGGGCAGCTTTCCAGCCACTCTTCCCCAAGCCTGTAGCATTGGAAGTTGGGGTTGTTTGTGACCCAGGTGCAGGACCTGGCACTTGGCCTTGTTGAACCTCATAGAATTGGCCTTGGTCCATCAATCCAGCCTCTGCAGATCCCTCTGTAGAGCCTTCCTACCCTCAAGCAGATCAACGCTCCTGCCCAACTTGGCGTCCTCTGCAAACTTACTGAGGGTGCACTTGATTCCCCTGTCCAGATCGTTGATAAAGATATTAAACAGAAACCTTTCATAAACCCATGCTGACTGGGCCTGATCACCTGGTTGTCCTGTACTTGCCATGTGATGGCACTCAAGATGATCTGCTCTGTAACCTTCCCCAGTGCCGACGTCAGACTGACAAGCCTGTAGTTCCCTTACAGTTCCTCACAACGGTTACATTGCTCAGCTAGGTCTGTCACCCAGGAGAAGAAAGAGCAGGCTGCAGCCCAGACCAACAGCAGAACAATAGTCAAACAATATACAAATTCAAAGATTTCCTAAGAAGCCCTTATAAAATGATCTGGACTCCTTCCTTCTCTGTCTGGAACAGCTGTAAGAGTTTCAACAGCAAGGTACCAGGAAGAGCCCATTCCAGCAGAGAGTGAAGGATTTGTGTAGTGAGCTAATTTAAAAGAAACATCTATGCGGAGAACACATTGCCTCTCCTAATGTATCTGAAAGCCACTTTTGCACTTTTCTCTGTGTAGAGCCAAGTGTTACCTGTGAGCTCTGTGCAAAGACAGGCATCACAAGTGAAACCAGAGATTTACCTTTGGGAACTTGCTCTCTTCATCAATGAGGGAGATGATATTCATAGGCTTGAGTGCGATGACTTCCAGAGCCTGGCTGTTATCAGTGAAGTCAATGTTATTCCAGGCAATGTGCTCCGCAAGATATTCCTCTTGCTCTAGCTTGAAGACATGGTGCACGAAGAACTGCTGAAGGTGCTCATTGGCAATGTTAATGCAGAGCTGCTCAAAGCTGGGGAGGGACAAGATGGGAAGCCATGGTTATCATTGGCCAGTGCTGCACTGCTCTATGGTATTTGTTTACTCTCTGTATTAAATACATATCCAGATATACTACTCCTATATTCCACAGTGTTAATGATCACCACCACTGCATGTGGCCAATCTTAGCAATATAAGGGATGCATCTTCTGCTATGATAAAGGTAAGCAGAAATGAGCCAACTGATGACTAAGTGTTGCTGACTAAGCGAGGAAAGATCTTGTATGTGTTTCAAGAAACTCTAGAGATAAAGGAGAACATATAACTGTGAAAATAGCTTGACTGTATGAGTGTATGACGTGTTTTTACTTGCACTGGCACTACCACTTCTTTTGTTAGTTACTCCTTAATGCTGCACCTGAGTTTCATTACCTGGCAATTGTTGTGGCACACTTTGTGTGCCTGTGGAGTGCTCACCACAGTGAGGCCCCATGTGGATTGCAACCTTTGGGAATAGCATAAAACAATAGAAGAAGACACAAAAGAGAGAAGATGGGCTGAACAGATCCTAGACCATGTTCCAAAAAGCCAGTGAGGAATATTATCGTGTCGAAAGCAAGCAAGATGCATCAGTTGAAATGGATTGGAAAAGACTGCAGAATATGTGCTGATTGTTTGCGGAGTACTGCTGATATGGTACCATGCAACTGGGAGAATTGCTGCCCCATAGAGAAGGGGAAACAGAAATGGTGCTTTGGGACTGAAACCACCAGTAGGCGAGGTAGCAGTGGGACAATGGTATACTGACCAGGTATTTT
The DNA here is from genome assembly GCA_013401275.1 of Pandion haliaetus. Classification (NCBI taxonomy): domain Eukaryota; kingdom Metazoa; phylum Chordata; class Aves; order Accipitriformes; family Pandionidae; genus Pandion; species Pandion haliaetus. The sequence goes on along the minus strand of VYZV01010996.1, from coordinate 362,177 downwards.
GCTGACCTGTCCTTAAGAGTAGAGAAATGAAGCAGCCCCAAAAAAGGGACAGGAGAACACTAAGCAGGATGGAAGCATGAGCTGAAATGAGAAACACTACACAGTCTCCTTTGTACTATATGCAAAATGTATCCCAAGAGACATTGTAAAAATGCTATGGAACAAGAAAGTTCGGTACAGACATGGGGACATACTACGTCCTCACATAGCGGCTGCCTGCTCATAGCAGCTTCATAGCCATCTCCTCTGAGAAAATCCCTGAGGTTTTGGAATAGACATATGCAATGGCTGCACCAAAATGAAGGCTGGGGGAGGGGGCAGAAATATCACCAGGACTGAAGAAAAATGGAATCTGTGCATGATCATCATTGGGAAAATTCAGTGATGGAAATTTCACTGCTTTTCTGAGAATCAAGATGATAATGAAAGAGGATGTGTCTGTCTGTTTTTTCATTCTTTCCCTTCATATCAGCTGCTTTTCAGCTTCCCAGTGGAAATGAATCTAGAGCCTCCTACCTGTTGTTGTTGAAGTTTTCGAACCCAAAAATGTCCAACAGCCCAATGGACTGACGTCCGTCTTTAGGCTTCTGAGAATTTGGGTTGAAAATGGCTGAGTTGATCTTGTTCACTATCCACAGGAATATCCGTCCATATATACCCTGAGAAGAAATTAAAGAGGAATTAGGGCCCATCATTACAGTCTTTGGACATAGCTTACTGCTTGCTGTCATGCTGCTACAGTACTGTCAAACTATGCCTGAAAACTACAAGCAACTGGAGCCCTCTGGGTGAATGTTCACGACATAAGGCTACTCAACCAGTAAGACAGCTCTAAAAGCATCCCCAATCTTTAAACAGAGAAGATGTAAACATCAGTACCTTCACAAAGGCATCTCTCCCATCTGCAGCTTGAACTATGTTCAGAGGCTTGGACACACTTTCTCCTCGGACAATGATGGAGAGGTTTGTGAGGCTGTTCTGGAGTTCACTGGAGTCCACCTGGAAGAATAGTTATGGCAACCTAGTCATTCCAGGTGGATAAAGGAGATCTAGCAAAGTCTGTCTCAGGAAGAGGGATATGACAAACTGCCTGTCCAGCAGCATTCACTGGTGGCCTGCTGTCCCAGTTAAAGATATCCTAGCTCAGAGAGACATCTGCAACAGGATCACTTGAGTGTCAGCAGAAGGAAGGGGACATGCCTGGTGTATGTGCATCCATACATAAATACTCCACAGAGACATGCTTTGTCAGTGTGCTCAGGAAGCAAGGGTGAAGGAGAGAACTAGTAGGAGAAGGTGAGAGTCCATTACCTCAAGCAATTTGGTTGCAATTGAGAAGTGTGGTGAGTCCATCACATCAGAGCAGTCCAAGTTGTCGTACATGGCCGCTAAAATGAGGAAACAGTCAATCTCAGGGTGAATCTTTTCTGCTATTGGTGGGCGGGGGGCTGTGCTGTTATTGCAGCCATATTTCTGTAACCCTGTAGCTCTGGGAATGTGGCAAGGCAGTAAGTTCTCTTTTGAAACTCCCGAGTTTGATGATTTTACTAAGGAGGGTCCTGATTTCACCCAGGGATCCTGGGATGTATGGGGCCCTCACAACTCCAGAACCTCAGGCTAAAAAATAGCAACAAAACTGACAAGGTTATTCATTTTAAATAGTAGCTATTGGCAATCTGGGGAAGTGGTTATCTGACTTAAGAAAATGTGTTTCTAAAAATATTTTTTCCTGTGTATCTGGCTTGTGGGAAATTTAGACAACAAAAGGGGTTGAGGGAAATCCCTCATTTTAGCAGCCAGCATTACTCCAAAGAATCCAGCTGGCACCACTGTACTGGGCCCTCTGTATCACAAAGTGAGGAGTTGTCTTCTAAAAAGTGAGAGCTTCTGGCATCCCGCTGGTGGGTGTCTCACACTGTACCTGTGCCATACCAGAAGTGCACTTACGCAGGTGAGTGTTCACCAAACTTAGCCAGGAGAATGACTGCTATCATTTCCACAGCAAACATCACTCAGCTGCTCCTGTGTCCTCTGGCTTGCATAGCACAACGATCAGCAAATTTAATATGGCATTATATTATCTGTTGTTTCAGTTTGCATGATAAGGGCCTATTTATAACCATGCAAACCTGACGGTGTGACAAAATAATAGTAAGATGATGTTTTTCAAAACACTAGGCAGTGGAGTCACAGATCAGAATTTCATGGTGCTTATCTGCCTGCCCTTCCAATCCTATTCACCGGTTTATACAGGGCTGAGCAGCACAACCTAATCTGTACAGATGGAAGCAGGCAGCACCTTTAGGGCTTTACCATCGAGTCTGAGGAAAGGCCAAGTGCAGACGATGCTGAGTTTACCTTCAAACTCTACATTCCCTAGGTGCAGGATCGCAGCCAGCAGCTTGCTGATGTCCCAGTGCTCAGAATCTGAGAACATGAGGATCTTCATAGCCGAGCGGATGTGGGCATAATCCTTCGCATCATTCCGGCCGTCACAGGACATGCAGTTGCCCTGAAAGACACCACACCCACAGGTAAGGAAAATCCTCCCAGTACTCATACAAGGAAGAAAGGACCTGCAGGCTGACAAACCCTTGCACACAATGTGGATACCTTGTGAGCTACTTGCCACAAGACGCAAGGTAAAAACCTATTTAGACATTCTGTATGCTCTTCCCATGGCTGTTTCCTCCCTCATCTCTACTCTCAAAATGAACTCATTATCAGGGGGCTAGATAATGCATTTCTCCAGGGCTAGACTGAATGCTGGGGAAGCCAAAAGGAAAAGCTGAGGGGCAGGCTGCTCTGGAGCACAGAAGGACAGGAAACTTTGACAAGGTTAGCTGCACTTACAAGGCCATGTCTGTTTCTTTGGTTTCCTCTCTCTGCCTTGTTAATGGACAATTAAGAGCCCTAATCCCAAATCAAAGCAAGTAGGACTGGCTCAGTACTAGAAGGCAAATCTCAAAATAAGAATACTGGGTTCTAGTGGAAGGCAGGTGGAAGCATCCAAGGCAGCATCAGAAGAACTTTCAACAAAGCCTGCATAGCGGGTCCTAGGATGCTGCTCTTGATAGAAACTATTTTCAGCCCTAATGGAGATGGGAGAATGCTTTATTTATCCTTGTTATTACTGACAATGTAGTGTGATGATTACAAGTGAAGTATTCCTAGACGTTTCAGGTTACAGCATGTAAGCATGCCAGCTTATGCCAACAGCTGACTTGAACAAAACCATGGATGTGTTCTCCTTTAATCCAATCCTCCTATCTCTGTATTATACTGCCCTACTGCTGACCCAGGAAACTACAGACCTTTTTATGGAATGGCCAATGTGTGAATTGCAGTCATCAGCTCTTGCTGCGAGATCACTGCTATTTTGAAAACGTTAAATTTGAAAAAATCTCCAGCAACTTTAATTGTTTTGCTTTTGAGACTCCAGAAACAGCTTTATAGGCTTGATTTAATTTCCTCTGAAACTAGATGCCCAGCTCCCATTTATTTCAGCAGAGGCAGGACTTAGCCCCATTTTCCCACGGCTGTAGAACAGCCCAAATCAAACCAGCTGACATATTTAATATGAGTTATCTGTACAGCCTAAAGAACAGGATTTTCACAATGGCTTTCATGCCCTAAACCAACCAATTATCTATTTTCAAAAATCTCACCTATGAACATCCCACTACTGCCACAATGGCAACATAAACCCACACAGGGACATTAACATCAGCTGTTGGAGGTTAGATGGAACGCCAGCTTCCTGCATTATGTATATAAGGTTTATCAGATATAAAGACTAGGATTCTTGGCACTGTTTCTGCTTATTCATTTCCTCCAATCAGGTATTTTCCATACCTGATTAGTATTCTCCCTGGCATGAGATCCCTTGCGTTCATCTGAAATCTGAGTGCCTGTGAAAGTAGGGGATATTTCCCACCTACTTTAAGATGTCCTTTACGTTTCTTAAGTCTGACTGTGATAGAGAGCTTTGAACCGCCGCAAGCTGCCTCCCACCGGCAGACATTACAATAACTCTCCGAAACTGAGGCTAATAGCACTTTTGGTGTTACTGCTTCTGGTACTCTGAGGAAAGGACTGTTCGCATTTGGTAACTACCCATCTGCAGCTCCTATTGATTGTAATCGCTCACTGGGTGATCAAATGGCAGAGGGATAATGGAGAAGAAAGCAGAGACTATTACCATTGTGAGATAAGTGTATTCTGAAGCAGTGCCCAGATTCAGCATCTTTTTCTGCTCTGTATTCATCCCCATTAGCATGCAGTAGAAGATGTGATAGTTCCTCTCCTCTGGAGCCTAAAAGAAAGAAATAGGCCAATGGACAGCCTTGTCAGCATAATCTTGTAACACAGGAGCAGGCAAAATATACACCTGCCAGTGCCCTCACCTGCCGGCAAACGCGGGACTTCTCCAGAAGAAACTGTTCTATCCGGGCTCCTTCTATCACACCATTGTGGTTGAAGTGAATATCAATATATTTCCCAAAGCGGCTTGAATTGTCATTTCGAATTGTCTTGGCATTTCCAAAAGCTGATGGGCAAGGGACAGAGATGGTGTCTGGATTATTGCAGTTAATGAACGTCAAGTCTATTTTTATGCCCTTTTTTTGCTGCTGGTATTTTACATGTTGTGTTCCAAATGACAGTGCTGACAAGCACTGAACAATGTCTGGTCTCAGATTGCCTCCTAAAGAGAGGGGCAGGCATACCATGTATCCAGATAATTGAGTCCTAAAAGACATATTCAAATGATCCAAACGTGTCCTATATTTGGCCAGCTAAGAGAGCTGGGCAGTTCTAAAGACCTCCAGAGAGACTTCCTGGGAACACGCTTGATCCCTCTACAGAGAAAGATGGGTGTCTCAGGGAGCTCCCCTATAGATACATCCATGCTTGGCCGGTCACTTTGCCACTATCTAGTGCGAATGTTAAACCAGGGGTCTCTACCTTGGGGTCTGCATTCCCAAGGACTCTTGTGCTCCCGGCAGTTCCAGGTTACATACTATTGTGGCACCTCCTCCGACAGCGTGGGAGATGCTGTGGACTTCATGGGGACATGGCAGAAAAGTATAGAGCACTTCTACCCTGCATCACCAGTGTTTCGGGGGTTTTAGCAGTTACGCAAATACAATGGTTCAAAGATCTGTTTCTGAATTTTTGTCCTGATACTAAAATCCTGAGATAAAGGTGGTAAATCAGACATGGTTGCTAAACAACCCACCTTCCAGAATGGGGTTGGCCTCTAGGATTTGCTGCTCTATCCAGGAATGCTGGCCACTGACAGCTGCCAAAAACTGTAGTATCAGCTTTGTGCTTTCAGTCTTCCCAGCTCCAGATTCTCCACTGCAGTAAGAAACAAGATCATGACAGGTTTCCTTTTTTCTATTTTGGCAAAATGGCAGACCAAGTTTAAAAAAAAAAAAAAAAAATATCCCACTTATGCTTGCTCTGTGGATGCAGATCAGACTGTCTTTCACGGAGGGCTGGAGAATTTGTCTTTCATCATCTTATCTGCTAAAATTTAAGTTGTTTTTCAGACTTAGGCTGAGGACTAAATTCTCCCACTGATTAAAAACAAGCAAATCCATGGAAGACATTCTGTACCAGTGCAAATTAAATGACCACTTGCTTTTCTTCTTTAATGCATTACCAGATTTTCAGTGCTAGTCTTAGCACATCAGCTGAATTATAGCTTTTCTCAGCTATAAGTGGATATTATTGCAATGAGACTATCTGGTTCTTCACGCTGATGATTAACAGAAAATGGATACATGTTCTGTGTTTATAGGATGAAGAAAGCTTCCCTCCATCTTCAGGTTAGCAGAGGTTGTTTCTCTCCAGGAAATCCCTGTTCTCAGAAAACACATGTAACGTAATTATCATGTTCCCATGGTAAAACATAGCCTTACGTCACACAGGCTCATATTTTATGTTTCTATATGTAGTGACCATGTGCAGAATGTATCACCACATTCAAAGATTCTGGGGGAAGACAACAGACTTCTGAAATCCCTTGCTTATGTTCTACCTTTTGCAGCCCTAACTGAAAATCAAGTAGCAGGGGAGAAAATATTTCCTTCCTGTTGTCTCTAGTCTTATCTGTGCCCTTCCATTTGGAAGGTCTCCTAGGTCCAGAAAAGTGCCTCAAAAATATGCCAGACTTGGTTTCTGCTACTTGTCCTCTGAGTCCAGTCACCTGATCACACAGCACTGGTCCCTCTTATTCCTCTTCATATTGAAATAACAGTTGTCTGCAATGGCGAAGACATGAGGTGGTAGCTCTCCAATCCTCTTGTTAAAGTACAGCCTGATCTGATCGACTGTGTAGAGGGGCAGCAGCTGGTATGGATTCACTGCTACCAAGATTGATCCTGTGTAAGTCTGGAAAACAGTTACGAGCATTACCTCTAGCAGCAAACCCGCAAACAAGACTACAACCAAAGCCACTTACAGTATAAATCTAAACAGAGGCAGGAGGGAAGTCTGGTAGATCCATAATAGCACTTAGGTGAGGCTGAGAGCCTGGTTCCTCACTATAAGCTGCTATTAAATATCCCAGGATATGAAGGTTTTTGCAAAAGGAGGAATGCTAGCTATAATCTCCTTGCCAAATCACAGCTCAGTTCACTATCTCAAGCTAAAGCACAAGAAAGTCCAATTTGACCTGGCATCTTTGTGTGTTATCATACGCTGTTTTATAGTGTTTTGTTAAGCGGCTTTTGTGTTCTAGTGCAGATGTAGCTGGACTTTGCTAATGGGCAAAGTTATGGTTGTGTCATTCATGCAGTCATTTAGTAACATTTGTAAACAACAGCACCATTGAAATGAAGGAGGCTGTTGAAGGCTGTGGAAATGCAAGGTAATGATATTGTTGAAGAACTTCTACATAAGACACCTGCAGACTGCTAGAGTCTAACATTAACAGGTCTATACACACATCTTGGTAGTTATAACTGCAGCATCTATAAAATCAGTCCTTGTTTACACTAAACACATCTGTGTTGTAAGAGGCAGTGTATATAGTCCTATACACCAGTCCTATAGTTTATATAGCATGGGAGGAAAAGCATGGAAAAACCTGAATATTATTATCATATTACAGACTGGGAACTAGGGAACAAAGAAACTAAAAATGCCAAATTGCTCAGTCACAGATAAAACCTGTAATGGACAAGAAATGAAATCAGGTGTCCTAAATATCCAGATTTATTCTTTATCTATTTTATTACATCAAAATCAAGTAAACATTGACTTGGACTGGAGGATAATCCAGATCATGTCACTGTGTACTGGTTAGATTGATCTGGGTCACACCTGCAGGTAATAGCAGCATTATGCTGTAACATGGGCTGGATTTAGCTGTCAGTCACCGGTGGAAACGATCACGTTAGGAGAAAGTAAGCAGGGTCACTACCTATGCATATCTCTGTGATATCAGAGAGTGCTATTAGCTCTCTTCTTCACATCCAAAGTACCTGAATGAAAGAAGAGAGAAACTACATTGTGTCTCCCTGGTACCCTCAATCAGTAAAGGAAGCAGAGGCCCCCATATGTGAAAGGCTTGCAGGCTGCTCAGGTCCCTCCACTAAACGTGTAGTAGAGGTCATTCCTGAAAGTACTATGCCTGGTGACCTTGGCACTCACATAGATTTTGTGCTCCTGGTGGCGGATGAGGAGGTTGTGCACCATGCCTGCTTCATGGAGATCCCCGAGGCAGATCATGTCTTCCACTCCCTGGACAGAGGAGGGGTGCATCAAGCGCACCATGTGCATGTTCCGAGCCGTGATCCAGTGTTCCTGAAAAAGGCAAGGCATCAGCTTTAATGTGTTATGCTGTTGCTCAGAGGAAAACAAAGGAGAGCCATGTTAGAACAGAGCAAGCTTCAGTATAATCCATGCTCAAACCAGCATATTCTAACAAACAGTTGACTGAGCTACAGAAATTAGCTGGTTTGCTGCTCCCCAGGACCAGATGATTTAAAATGCTGGATGAAGCCATTCAGGTGCGTTCTAGACATCACCAAATTTAGCATTGTTCAGAGCGCAGCTCTGTCAGGTCGTCACAGCCACAACATTGTATGAGGTAGAGATGAAACCCCAACTGACTTCACTGGGATCATGATTTCACCTAAGGCTCCACCAAATTTAGGGATTGGAGCCTGTCCATTTCCTTTTCTTAACTACATAGATATAACCTCTAGGTCATGAAGCTCTAAGTCTTCATAGTGCTGGGACTTGGAGATACTAGGGTATCACCCTATACTTGCTTATTTTTACATTCTTTCTTTCTGTATATCCTACCAGACATTATCAAAGTCAGACCATTTCACTAGGTGGAGCTTTGGTCTGACCCAATAGGGCCATACTTTTGTACTTTGAAATTTTATGTTCCTCTTTAGAGAAAGTTACAGTGTATCCCACCTTGCCTTCGTCATCCTCCAGCAAGATCCGTCCTGAGTCAGAGTCCTTCACGACTGCCCCGATAGGGACATTAAATTCACTGTTTAGCTGAGTGTCCAGCCACACATGATCACCCTGGGGAGAAGAAAAGCTGTTGTCAAGTACAGTGACATACTTGATGCCATGTAGCTCACAGGCATACATCTCTTGGTCTTATTTTTTTAGTGATTTGATTTCCTTAGCAGTGTTTAACTGGATAAATTCTTACTGCTCGCAGGCAGTACAGCTTACCAGTTACAGTATTGGGACCTCTGAGTTCTACTTCCAGTTCCACAGCTGACCTGGCACATGACTTTGGACAAGTCATCAAACCCAGCTATCTCACAAGACGAAATGAGGCAGCACCTTTTACAAGGACAGCAAGTACTCAGGTCCGCTACCTCCCAGAGACTGTTGGGAGGGCACAGTGAATGTTGGTAAAGTGCCCTGGCAGCCTCACATTAGCTATGGTATTCTTTCAGAAGAGATGCTCGAAAACATAGACATTACCAGGAAAAAGAAAAACAAACAAACAGATATACAGACTAGATGCCTGGAAATGTAGAGGGCTCTGTTGCAAGAGTTTTTAGATAAATAGTCTTTCTGCTATAGCTAAAATAACTTAGAAATATGAGTGCATCCATGATTTCTCTTTGGGAAAAAAAAAAAGCATTCTTCATTCAGCCCAGCTCCTCTCTTCACATTTGTAGGGGCATGGCAACATGCTGCCTCTTTGCAGAGCAGGCAAGCAAGAACTGCTCTGCTGTCACTGGAGCTCACTGTGTGAGCTACGGGTGCCCTTTCCCAGGAATGCGCAGCATCTTGGTGTCACCTGTGCTACTGTCTTGGTTATAGTCCCCTACTCCAAGCCCCAGGAATACTTTCTCTTGCTCCAGGCACTAATACAGATGCAAACAGAAAGCTTTACTGTAATGGCTGGAATGAAAACTGGACAAAGCTGTCGGTCAGATCTTCAGTGGGTGTGAACTGGCGTTCTAGCTGAGTGTCTTGTCGTATACAATTTTTGTTCATACTGTAGCATTTACTGTCAAAGTTTCAAGGTTTTTACTGAAAAATTATTTCTTTTTCCTCTCAAAATACTTTGTGGGCTTACATTTAAAACCAAACAACGGTAGTGTAAAGCATCTATAAGCATTGCACAAGGTTATGAGGAATGTTACAGACTAACAGCTCTCGTTTGCGTTGAATAAAACTCCAGAGGTAATCTATGCAGTTTCAGTGCCACACCTTGTGACAGAGGTCACCAGCTCAGTACGAGCACAGCCAGGCTAGGCAAGACACCTCTGCATCTCTAGTCTAGATTGATATTATTTTATACCTTGTTGATACTGGGTTATTGCTACTTTCTTTTTGAGTTGAACCATGATTTTAAGGTAATTTTCTCCTCTTTGGGCCTCAGGCTAATCAGTAAATCACAGCAAAGAATAGGACTTACCTTTCTGAAAACCACCATTATGTTTCAGATCACTGTATGCAACCTGCAGTGCCAAGAAGAACGTAACATTAGGCCAGAAAAGGGATCAGGCTTTGATCAGAACAGACAGTGGGGTTTCCTTGAGATGTTTCCATGTAAAAAATCACAGCAAAATGCCTTAAAAGAATTCTGCTTATGGATTTTGTTAAAGCAGAAGAGATCATAATAAGCTACACCCAATGTAGAAACAATGAAACCACGTACCCAAAGCAAAGAACCTGCAGCACTGGGGCGGTAGTCTGCTGTGAGTTCTACCACATAACCCTGGAGATGCTCTCAACCCTGAATAGGTCACTGTGCGGATTTTCATACTAAATAGTTCCCTCAATCAAATGCTAGGCACATTTATTAGCTGAATTTCAAGTTTGGCTCACAAATAAAAAGACCCCACAGTGCCATGTAATTTGATGCACAGTAGTTACCTTTGGCTGGTCCATTGACCCACCAGTTCAGTTCCTATGAGTGGCTAGCCCAGTGACACAGATTGAATTCGTACTTTCCTGAGCTGCTTAGTTTCCTCAGACCCTCACAGCTTGAACCTACCACCGTATAGAAACTGAGGTTTAGAGTTCACCTTCCTTGGCTGGAATGGGAGGGGTTGCAATGAAGGCATGAGCAGGAAAATAAGGAACCGGAGGGAACCACAATAAAATTAGGCGCTCACTATCCAGAACGTAACAGTGAAAAGACTGGTGGCCAAAAATCTACACCAGTGCTTTGATTAAGGGATGATGCTGTTTAGGCTGCAATCCTTGGAACAACCAAGGAACCAAGGTCTTCAGAAACCGCTTCCTGTCCCATAGGCTACTGCAGCTGAATTTTGGGAGTGATTCCAGGACTAGGTGTGATTTGCTGGCTCCCACTCTTGCTACAGCAGGAAGGCTGCTATATGTCTTTTACTGTGTGGGGGAAATCACAGGCAAAGATCCTTTGCTAAGTTCCCTTTAAATGTTTCCAGAGTTCCAGACAGGACTTTTTACCTGTTATCTCTTCCTACTAGCAGGAGTGATCCCTGCACACTAAGGCTGTTGAGTAACCTGGGATTCAGTAGCTGCTGTGTGCAGCAGGCATCAGTTATTACCCCAGGTCTCCGCAGCCTCATATTCACAAACTCCTCACAGCTGTGTGACCCATTCTGCTCCCTCCATTCCTCTAAAGGATCTGTCCCTCCATCCGTTGTTCCAGCACACCCAGAGAAAAGGCTCAGCTCAGAGTTGGTAATAAGAATGAAATGCTTGCAATAAGAAAAATGCTTCATAAAATGCTAACCTTGGACCAAAAATTAATTCTATTTTTACCCTTTAATGATCTATTATCAGTGATGTTTTCTTAGCATTTTACCTCAAACGCATTTTACAACTCGTGCTCATTGAGGACATATTGAACCATCTGCATCCCTTCTGCACATTCCTGTTTGATGGCAAACCACTTGGAAACCACTTTACAAGATGAGTGGACACTACAGGACCAGAAAATCATCTTTGGCACTTATTCCAGGCAAGTCGATGATCTCTCGGAAAATCCCCCGTGAAGAAGAGAGATGCCTGTTCCGGTTTTATTTTGACACTCAAATCTGAATTTCTTGTTGTCCCATAGCCTTTTGAGAAGTTATTTTATTCTGGCCCTAATTTATGCTTGCCTTGGTTTTGGACAGGTTCTCTGGAAAGTTTGAGCAAACCAAGAAAACTAGAAATTAACTGATTTGGAAGTTCCATTTTCTACCTGTGCTATACGGATAATAATCAAAATCCCAGTTTGCAGTACCATTAATATTAGTGATTAATGGGATATTTCATCAATAATTTCACTGAAATCCTTGAGATTTCTTCTATCATGTGTAAAGGCTTTAAAATCTTATGTTTAAAATGTTTGATAACTATTTAGCATTCTGTGTGATATGTATGGTATATATTTTTGAGAGGTACCCAAATTTCATTACTTTTCTGATTGAATCATTTAAATAATTTTATGATTTATCTTCATTTTATGGCGGAGCTATACAAGTTTCTGAGGTTTAGAACTTTGCAACTAAATTATCAGAAAAGTGTTTCAAGTCACCACCTTTTTTTTGGAAATTCATGCTCTTGGAAAATGAAGATTACCATTAAAAAACCCTCAAGGTGAAGTTCAGGCTTACCATTGTGTTCTCCCTCTTGTTTTAATAAACTTCAATGTTAAAAGAAAACATTGCAGTGAGAGAATTAGGGCTCATTTTATCACTTGCTTTCCTATAGCTGCCCAATTTTTTTACTTATGTTATTTGGGAAGGTATAAATAGCTTCTGTAAATCATGGTCTTACTTAAAATCGATGGGTGCATAAACAACCTTTTCTTCAGACTAAATGGAAGGAGCAATTATACTCCTGTATGCAAGATACTGCCACTGTTGTGGGTTACACCAATGTCTTATCCATAAGGAGGGCAATTAGGGTAGCAAAATGGAAACTAGGAAGTGCTTAACAAGCTACGTGATCTTTGTGCCCTATTTGTGGCTATAATGTGCTATACAGTAGCGTGGATTGAACAGGGTTTACAAGCAAGCCCAGAATGACTTACCACTTTAAAGTTACCGTAAGATATGCTGAAAATAGCTAATTATCAAAATTACAAAATGTATTGTGATCCCAAAGTGAAAAATAAATAGAAACTTCAAGAGATGACAGACTGCTGATGTAGAAGTCCAATGCTAACACATTTTAAAGCAGAAATTGTAAATGTAATTTTCACATAGGTGACCTAATAACAAGAGGAGAAGTGGAATGTCACACTTAATAACAAAAGCTGGCACATGGCGAAACTGCAAGGGCGGTGTCCCCAACACACCACCATCTGACTATACTAAGAACTGATTTTCCCTGTGAGACGAGGGCAACCTCCAGAGCTCATCTGTAACTAAGAAAATTCTCAATTTTGTAGCACAACATCTACAAAAACTTAGCAATGCAACATGAATCTGTTCTTTCTGGCTACTTGTATTTTTCATGTTGTTTTCTTACACTCTGTCAAAAAGGAACCTCTGTCTTTCCTAATCAGTTATTCTTACGGCAGTCCTCATTCTGATTCAGGACTCAGGAACTGGATCTGCGTATTAACTTCAACCATGTGATAACCTGTTACTATGAGCGACGCAAGGTGGTACAGAAGCATGGTACTTAGCAAACAAAGGCCAAAAATGGGCCACAGTTAGCCACAGTGGCTCACAACTGACAGGTACGTTGTCACCTGCATCAGAAACCAGAATACTGCAACAGAGCAGAATGTCTACCCAGAACAAAGAGGGAGTGGTATGTGCAAACACGAAGCACAGCAATACTGCGTCACATCGAAGGTATAGCTAGGTCCAGATCCAGTCTATGAGAGCAGCCAAGAAGGGACATGTAGGGAGGAGATCCCATATAGTCCCGGGATATACAGTTTCAACATTTAAAATGCTTATTCCCAGTTAAGTCGTAAGTGGCCAACCACCCACCTGCTTGAATGGCTGCTTTCTGACAACGCTTGGCTCGCTCTGTTGCTCTTCTTTCCAAAGTAATGCAGCACCACAAACCAAATTGCACCCCGCAGGACGGGAAATTACCTCTCCAGAAGAAATCTTCACTGTCTGGCTTCTGCAGCCAGTTCCCTCTTTTTCATAAGCGTTGGAGTAAGAAGGGAAAGGAAGGTGAAACGAACGGGCACTGGTGCCATTAAGGGATCCCTCACCAAGTGCCAGTTCTCTGCTGCACAAAGGAGGAAATGACTGAAGCATGGTTATTTATTACAGGACTTTGCTCCCAGTTCAGCGTATATGTCATTTCCAAGTCAGGTGTTCCAGTAAGCAGGAAGGCTAATTCTTGCCTGGGTGAACCTTAAACTTCAATCTCTCCACTGTGCCTGAATCCTTTCAGGTTTCTGGAAAGCAACCCCAGAAGAAAACCCTTTAGCATCTGGTCTCATGCTGCTCCAATACCACTGACTTCCCTGGGGTTCTCTTGGAGTCACCCTGTTAGATAAGAGGAAAATCAGGCCCTCATCTCTCATCTCTCCCCTTGGTTTTGCACAGCTCTTTCTGCTAGGTCAGAAAATGCCCATCAGTCTATGTCCTGTGTGGAGTGTGTTTCACAGTACCTTGAGCTCAAAGCAAAATAAACTCTTGACACTTAACTGAAATTGGTACACACACATATATAAAGGGACAAAACTTCCTGGTTTTGTTACCATTAATTTATCTCCCAGCAAACACCCTGTCCCTGTGTTCCAGCATCTGGGTGCATGTTAACTCCCTATGTGCCCAATTCTCTCTTTCCAAATTAGGACAGGATGGCCAAGAGTTTCCCTCTTTCTGGTTGCTCCGCGTGTACTCTCAGTAATCCTCTGTCCCTCTTGCATATCCTGTTGAATTCCAGCACTAGACGTGATGTATGGGAAAGAAACAGAAGTGTAGTATACCTGTACAGAGGCAGATAAAGGGTTCCTCCAGCCAGAGCAAGGACCCAGGAGTCAGGCACATTTCAACCCTAATGGTGAGACCAAACAGCGAGGATGAGATTTTTTCCATCCACCTTAACTCAACAGTGTAACCTTCCTTCAGGGCACCATACACAACAGGTGCCTTGCCTCACTACGCACTATGCTGTATGCCCTTTATTAAACATGCAGACGAAAATGTGCAATAATTGTGAACATGAGCTTGTACACCTAATTACCTTAATTCTTATTTTCTTGTTTCCTAGGTTCAGTGTAGCTGCACCGTATGATGGGAAAGACGACAAAAAGCCTCCCTGTCAGAGACAGATTCTTGGGGCTCCTGCTGTAGTCCCATATCCAAATCAGAGGTAAGCATTCAAGCATATCAATAAATAGTTGGGAGCAATGTGTGTTTATCCACATTACGTATTTGTGTTTTAATATTAGCCTCCTTACCTGAGATTTTTGTTCAAGTTTTATAGCAGAAATGAAGATACAGGTGCAGAAATAGAGCATAGGCCCTTCAGGGCTCAGAGACTTTTAGAGAGAGGCAGGAAACCACAAGGCAGAGAGGAAACCTTTCTTAACGTTTCTAACTGTGCAAATAATTCTTATTCAAGGATTTTGCCTCAAAGTAATTCTTTAGCAGACTTATTTCCAATACAACAATTTTTAGAAGAAGTCTATATGCTGTATGTGATTAACAAAATTTCAGGTACTGATTTTATTAGATGAAGGTCAAATATTGGCAAGTATATCGAAGTACATACCTTTATACTACCAGGCAGATATCTAAACCCAAACCTTTTTGTGTAGTTAGACTGCAGGGAAAAAACTGCCATGCATATTTCTTCAGCAAATGAAACATACCTGCTGAAATTGCAAATGGAGTGTGTTTTGGGGCAGAGAATCTCATACTAAAAATATACACATTTTTAACACTTGTGACCAAGATGCCATGGGAGTGCTATTTCAGAGAGTACAGTATTTCTGTCCTAGTACAGTATATAAACTGTAAGAGTTGGAAACACAGGGAACTCAAGGTAGTCTGAAAGAAAAGCACAACTCATTGTACAGCTGAAATACGTATTGGAAGGGAGATGGATTTCCACAGTTAAGTCTAGACATACACAAGAGCCAGAAAACATAAGCTGAAGGAGTAGAGACTTGATACACCAAGCGGAAGCAGCCTAGATGCTTTGTTAAGCACATGTACCTAATGAGAGATGAGCAGGTGGCTTGCTAAAGGCTTCTTCAGAGAAGTGCCTGTGAGTGAATAGGAGTAACTCAGGTTTGGGATGTCACTGAGCTGTGCGAACAGGGAAAGACAGGAGCTTGCCAGGAGTGAGCAACTCTGTTTACTGCTGAAGACACAGTTTAGTGACGGACTATGCAGGGTATAGACACGTTTGTAGTTGTAATTAGGGGTAATTTGTGGTATGGTCTATGCTGATGAATAATGCACTGAGAAAAGCAACAAATTGAAATCGGAAAATCCGTGGTGGATTTAGTCCTGCTGTTGTTCAGAGCAATAGGTCTGTCCGGGTAGACATATGTTAATAAAACTGCCTCTTCCTGACAGCTTCCTAATTAAGAGATTGATGTCAGGATCAAAGGGTTTAATTAGCACATGGCACTACCTCTCACATTTCCTCCCCAGCTAAATCAAAGTGGCTTTGTCATTTCTGCATCACCAAGTCCCAGATGCCAAGCATCATTTTATGTTAAACTAGTTTTTTTTCTGAGGTTTCTGAAGGGAGGTGGATTGGATATAACAACTTGCAATATAAACTGTTCGCTCAGAAGCCCTCCTGTCTACACTAACCTCCTTCCATTCCTCTAAGCAGATTTGTAGCTTTAAGTCACTGATGTCTGTTAACTCTGAAAGGCGCGCTGCAGGGAACAAAGCAAACTAAATAAGTACATACCAGTAAAGGATTTCCAAGCGCATCCCTTGGCTGTCTTGGGCATTCTGTCCCTCAGGGAAAGGCTTATTTCGTTCCAGTCAGTTCATGATGTTGTAAAGAGAGGTACACTGGTGGGGCTCTGGTATCTGTGTCATTACACACCTTCACACACGCCAAATGGGCGCTGCTTACTCTGCTTGCTAGAAGGCAGGTCATTCTCCCCCCCTGCAATCCCATTATGGTCTGAGTGTCACTCCATCCTTCCTTTTGGGATGCAGCCAAGATGGTATTACGAGGGTATATTACAGACCGGCAAGTGCCAAGTTCTAGCTCATGAGGGACAAAGACATGTGCACGCAAGCATGCACGCTAGTGTGCGTGCTAGTGCATGGACACACGTTACCTGCAGAATAGCTGTCAGAATTGATGCCCAATTATTCAGCATTGCTGAGGTGAGGTTGCTTAAGACACAGGTGCACCCTCTCTTGTGTGGTGCATGTGGCATGTCATGACACTAGGCTCGGCGTTAGGAGGTTTCGTTTCAGAAAGATGGGAATTCGTAACTGTTAGGAAGGAACCTCTATGCCTCCTTCCACTTTCAGTAAATGCAGAAATTCTCTATTCTCTCATCAATGCAGCCTCAGCGCAGCTGGAATTTGGGACAGTGGCTTGCCATCACTGCAGAACATGACACATATTTATAAATTACTAATTTCCAAGGAAGGCTATCGTCATACTCTGGTCCTGCTTGGAACTTTAGTATGTGATAGACTTCTTTGTTTTCTGGGCACCTTGGTACAATTTCCAGGTACCTTGGTACACTTTTTTTTTTTTTTTGTTAGTTTCTATTTATGTTTCCCCTCGTCCATTATTTTCTGTTACATTACTCCCAACTTGTT
Organism: Pandion haliaetus; assembly: GCA_013401275.1. Classification (NCBI taxonomy): domain Eukaryota; kingdom Metazoa; phylum Chordata; class Aves; order Accipitriformes; family Pandionidae; genus Pandion; species Pandion haliaetus. Next base: position 344,973 of record VYZV01010996.1, on the reverse strand, counting down.
ATTTCCTACCTTAGTGCTTTGTCTGCGGAGAACTTTATTTGTTGTGTTGTAATGGGTCACGTTAAAGTTGTCATACTGCCTTCTATTTAGTCAGTTGTAGAAAGCCATTACATTTCTTTATGAAAGTCAGATAAGTGAAACAACAGGAGACTCCATCACATACTGGCACATGTGCCTGCTCCTTTGAGAAAAGATGTAGGTAAAACCACACAGTGCAAAGAGCTAAAAGCAGTAAAAGTCATATAGGAGCAGGAAAAAAGGATATGATAACCATTAAGAACGTGGTCCTGATGATCACTAAGGGATCTTTGGGGCTATGCAGAAAAGACCTATAGAGCTGTGAACAAAGAGACATCATTCTCCATATGTTTTATGTATGCTGCTTTCGGGGGGGTGGGGGGAAGGGTTTTCTGCATTTTTGCTATGAATATAGGATTGTATCCAACAAAGATCTGACTCCACTGCCAGTTTCTCCTTCTAAGCGAAACACCGTAGAAGATGTTGAGTTCTGACTCAATTCAGAGTTCAGCTATATTTAAGAGGGTACACTGAACTCCCTGTGTTAAAACTGTGCTTGCTGCTCAAGTGTTACTTTATAATGGCTTAAACTCTCTGCCATCCATCCTGAAGTGCCTCTAGCACAGAAGAAATACTGACTTATTTTGCCCAGAGTTCTCAACTTAGTAAATTTTGGTGTCCCTGAACAAGAGCATAGCATGTAGGATTATAAAAATCACTGTTATTTAGAAATATCCCAAATGACACTGTCTCAACAGTTTTCTATTTGTCACACATTAACCTGTACCCTCTTAGAAAATGAAGATGTTTTGTTTGCCACAGAACGAGAAGCAGGAGACCAGCACCGTATGCTTTCCATTTTAAAATGACGCATCAATGACAGAAATCATCCCTAGTAATCCTCTACTGATGTATCGTAGGCGTGCCAAATAATTGAATAACGCGACTGCTGAGAGGACAGTGGTTACTGGAACAGAATGCAACGATTCCTGAAAAACACAGGGGTTGTTCTGCCCCCGTGTTTACTCCAGAAGTCAGCAATTACGGGGGAGTTCAGGGCTAGCTTGCAGTCGATTCTGAAGGCTAAATCTGGACGAACCACACACACAGGAACTGGATTGAACTGCAGCTTCAGCTAGGAGTCAGACCTAAATTAATTGAGACAACTAGTCCTCAGTTTTCACGGCCAGCTGCAGGTCCCCTCCTCAGCCAGCAGCAACATAAATACTGTTCACACCCAGCGTGGCATCCAGAGCCCAGTGTGTACCTGCACCCGAACTCGCTCTGCTACCTCCTTGTAGAGCTTCACATTAATTCTTGCTAACTGGGTTTGTAGGGAGCAGATAAATTCACCTGTTACTTAAATGGCAAAATCTTTTCTATTCAAGGCAGTAGATGAAGCTCTTAATCTCCCACCCTTTACAAGCAGAGGAAGCATTTTTACCAGATGTGCCTTTGACCGACCGGTGGAAGGGAGGTGTTGGGTAACTCTCATGCAGTTCAGGGCTGTGGGTTTAAGCAGTCATCTGACATTTTCTGGGGTTTAGTCTCTTGGAAGTTCCCACACGGCTCATACAAGGCAACATCTTTATTAAAATAACAACCATTTTACACTTCTGTACAGCTGTTCATTTCCCATGTTGATGCAAGGGCTCGAAATAGCCTTTTTTTCCCTCAAAGGCTCCTTCGGTTTCCCCAGCATTTCAGTTAGTAAGCTAAAAATCAAACTGTTTATTTTCTAGGAAAAAAAAATGCAAAAAAAATATTTAGGGGAGAAGAAAAAAAAAACCGTTTTAAATACGAGCCCGTATGAAAGGAGCGCCGTCTCCCGTTTCCACCACTAAAATCCCGGCTTAGGGCCTCCAAACGTTAGGCTGCCGGAAACACGTTTTAACGGCGGGGCGGGGCGGTGTAACGGCTACGGCCCCGCGCCCGCGCGGCGGCGCCCCCTGGCAGCGGCTCCCCCCTGAGGCCTCGCGAGAGCCTCCCCCTCCTGGGGCGCGCGGGGGAAGAGGGCGGCCGTTCTTAACGCATGCGCTGAGGGGGGCGTGGGGGGGGTTGCCGGCCGTGCAAGGAGGAGAGGCGCCATTTTGGGCCTGTGCGAGGCGGGCGGTGTATCGGCGGCGCCCGGAGGTCGGCCGTCCCTA